>JAVTVJ010000940.1:0-103366 GCA_034509425.1 Eopsaltria australis
ATACAACCGGCAAGGGTTAAACCCACGGTGGGAACCACTGTCGCAGTGGATCATTAAAGATATTTGTAAGGCAGGAAAGGATTTTGGGCGAAATTCATCATATTTTAAAAGTCTAGTTAATACAACCTTCGAGTCATCCACCCTGGTATCAAAAGACATTAAGAATTTAATGACAAGTTTACTATTAGAACCCCAATATTGGGTGTGGGAGAAGAAGTGGAGGAGAGAACTCCACAAGCTGCTTGAGATATACAAAAGAGACCCTAATAAAGCAGCACTTACTATGGATCACCTAGCGGGTGATGGGAACTTTTCTAAGCCCTAAGATCAAGCTGCGAACGTGCCAGAGGAGGTGTTGCATGAAATCCAGAATGTGGCAAAGAGGATTTTGTTTAGTATTCCCGTAGACCTGGCACCAATTAAAAGCTATGCTGATATCAAGCAGGGACCCAATGAAAGCTTTGTAATCTTTGTAGACCGCCTTCGCGAAGCGATGGCTCGGACAATTACTAATCCCGATCTGCTACGGGAAATGCTTCTAGAAATGGTAAGGCAGAACGCTAATGAGGACTGCAGCCGTATCATAGATACCCTACCCGCCGAACCACCCCCTTCCATTGACTTAATTACTGAGAGGTGCTCTGAGATCCGGGAAAAACCAGCCAAAGAAACTAGAGATTCCCATCCAAGGGTCAAACCCACCGTGTTTACCACTGAAACGGACACTCGTCCCAAACCGAAATGCTTTAATTGTGGGCTCCCTGGACACTTTGCTAAAAACTGTAAAAAGCCAAAACCATCAGCGCCGAAACCAATGTCTAACAACAATAATACTAATGCCACTGCACCCCCGAGCACAGTGTCATTCCAGCAGCCACTGACATCTCAAAATGTCGTGATGCTGCCATGGATGATGTCCCCGCTGGCGTTTCCCTGGTGGACCCAAATGTCAACCGGTATGTTCCCCACTCCGGGAAACGGGGATGGGAGCGTGGAGCAGCGTCACGCTCCCCAGCCAACAAATTAAAGGCTGCAACCAGCGGGAGCTCCGTGCCATCCCCATCGCGAACTTTAGAAACCCCCGATGGAGCGCCGGAGCGAGAGGTATGTTACCGATATGACATCGTCACTGCTTTTACCTTGCATTTAGTATCGGGGGAATTCCAGCACGTTGCAGTGACTCTGAAACACCCACCCCCACACTCAATGACTGTATTATTAACCGGAGACTCTTCTCGGGGACCTCCGGGAATCTATGTTATTCCTGAAATTAGAGACTACCGCCCAGGGAAGAACCTGTCTTTAGCTATATGCCAAAATACAACTCCCTGGTTTCTTCCCAAAAATACATGGATCGGGCAAGCCATCGTTTTACCTGACTGCCTGCCAAGAGATCGACGTACCCCATGTATTTGGTGGACCGAGGTCGTCGGAAAAGACAAACCTATCATAGACTGTAAAATAGACAATGGGAGATCTTCCTTTCACAGTTATGGACTCTTAGACACAGGTGCTGATGTTACTATCATTTCACAAGCTGAATGGCCTAGAGAGTGGGGAACCAAGGAAGCCTCCCAAGGCCTTTACGGCGTAGGAGGCCCGGTTGCCCCAAAAAAGAGCACCTCCAACATCATAATCCAAAGCCCCGATGGACATACGGCCTCAGTTAAACCCTTTGTCCTTCCCCTAGGGTTCAATTTGATAGGCAGGGACGTAATGTCCCAATGGGGGGCGACCCTAGAAATTCCCCGAATACCACCGAAGGGGGAGTTCTAGGGGGGGTCACTGCTGCACGCACCACCCCCGCCATTAAATGGCTGACTGATCAACCAGTCAGGGTGGAGCAGTGGCCCCTAAGAGATGACAAACTGCGTGGTTTGGAACAACTAGTTGAAGAACAGCTAAAAAAAGGTCATCTAGCGCCCTCCTCAAGCCCCTGGAACACCCCGGTGTTTGTCATCAAAAAGTCGGGGAAGGACAAATGGCGACTCCTCCCTGACCTCCGCGCTGTTAACAAGGTCATGGAGGAGATGGGCCCATTACAGCCTGGCCTCCCGTCACCGTCAATGTTACCAAAGGGATGGCCAGTCGCCATTATTGACATAAAGGACTGCTTTTTTAGCATTCCCTTGAATCCAGCTGACGCGCCCAGGTTCGCCTTCTCTGTTCCAACGAAAAACAGAGAAGCGCCGATGAAGAGATACCATTGGCTAGTACTGCCCCAGGGAATGAGGAATTCCCCGGTAATATGCCAATGGTACGTCTCCGAGGTGCTTTCTCCCATTAGGAAGGCGTACCCCAAAGCACGGATAGTCCATTACATGGACGATGTTTTAGTGTGCGCGCCAGAAAAGAGTTTGCTGGACATGACCCTGACCGCTGTCGTCGAAGCCATCCAAGCTGCGGGAATGGAAATTCAGACAGAAAAAATCCAATACCAAGAACCCTGGAAGTATCTAGGTGTTAAAATTACGGAGAGAGCAATCGTCCCGCAGCTTCTTCAAATAGAGCAGAACCCCAAGACACTTCGACAATTACACCAGATTTGCGGATCTATCAATTGGATCAGACCCCTTCTAGGACTGCAGACGGCAGAACTTGCGCCGCTGTTCCAGTTGCTTCGAGGTGGACACGCGTTGGACAGCCCCATTGAGATTACCCCTGAGGTGGCGCGGGTGATTGATAAGGTATTGTTTACCATCAAAACACGAAGGGCACATCGCACCAACCCTGACCTCCCATTTAGATACATTATCTTGGGAAAGACACCATCATATTATGGGTTGGTATTTCAGTGGGACGAGGGGGCTAAAGATCCACTCTTAATCATAGAGTGGGTGTTCTTGCCCCACTCTCCGTCCAAAACTATCTCGAGGCCACAAGATGTGGTGGCAGAGCTCATTACACGAGCTCGGCGGCGGCTTCGCACCCTGGCGGGGTGCGACTTTACATGCATAACAATCCCCTGGAAATTAGATCAATTTGAGAGTGTTTTGCAAGAAAGTGAAACCCTTCAATTAGCTTTGGACAGCTCCATTGGCCAAATTGAAAGCAAAAAACTAAAACATGATTTGTTTAACACCTCGTTTCAATTGGCTCCCAAATTCGTACAAAGTAGAACCCCAATTCACGACGCTGTGACGGTTTTCACTGACGGCTCTGGGTCATCTCACAAGTCCGTTTTGACTTGGAGAGATCCAGTTTCCCTTGAGTGGGACGAGGAAGTTCACGTTGTGGAGGGCTCTCCACAGATCGCTGAACTGGCCGCAGTCGTCAGAGTGTTCGAAAGGTTTCAAGAGCAACCTATCAATTTGGTAACTGATTCGGCTTATGTGGCCGGAGTAGTGTCAAGGGCAGAACATTCTTTACTGAAGGAGGTACCAAACCAGAAACTATTTGGCCTGCTTGCGAGACTGATTGAGCTCCTATCCCACCGCAAGCACCAATATTATGTTATGCATGTGAGGTCACATTCAGGCCTCCCTGGTTTTATCTCAGAGGGGAATGCGAGGGCCGACGCCCTGGCGATGCCTGTCATGCAGTGTAACATCCCAGACATCTTTGCACAGGCACGCCTGAGCCACCAATGTTACCATCAAAATGCACCGGCCCTCCGGAGAATGTTTGGTCTTTCTCTGGAGCAGGCTCGTGCCATAGTGGCCACATGCCCGAGTTGTCAATCATTCCCGATACCATCATTTAACCAAGGAGTAAACCCAAGGGGGATCAATTCTAACGAGATCTGGCAAATGGACGTAACCCACTTCTCTCCCTTTGGCAGGCTCAAGTATGTTCATGTATCAGTAGACACGTTTTCAGGAGCAGTATTTGCGTCTGCCCATATGGGAGAGAAGGCACGAGATGTCAAAAGACACCTAACAATGGCATTCTCTGTGCTGGGAGTCCCGAAAGAAATCAAGACTGACAACGGCCCTGCATATACCTCCGCTACCATCAGAGGATTTATGCAGGGCTGGGGTGTCAAACATACTACCGGCATTCCTCACTCTCCTACTGGGCAAGCCCTAGTAGAGAGGAAACATCGAGATTTGAAAAGGCTCCTTGTACAACAGCGGGGAGAGGCAGAGGGAAAGTCGCCCATTGAGCGCCTCTGCAAGGCTCTAATAACTCTAAATTTCCTAAATTGCTCCGAAAGTGAGCCGACTCCCCCCGTATTTAGACATTTTACGAATTCGGCCCGAAGTAAATTGGCAGAACGTCCACCCGTGTTGTACAAGGATCCTGAAAGTCAGCAAATTATGGGGCCAGCGCCGCTAATCGTCTGGGGAAGGGGATACGGTTGTGTCTCCACCCCAGGCGGACCGCGCTGGCTCCCGGCAAAAAATATTAAGCCTTTCAGAAAGGAGTGCTATGACCCCTCCACGACACCCGGACAAGACGACTCGACGGCGTGGAAGCGTCGAAAGAAGAAAATACAACATCCACAACGAAAAGATCCAAAGATGATGGACCTAAACCAACCTGCTATTCTCGCAAGAAGAAAGAGCATTTAAAAAGACTTTAATGCCCTTAAATACCTCCCTCCCCCATTCCTACCCCTTCCCTGAGACCCCTCTTACCTTTCCCTCTCCCTAAGACCTCCTCCTACCTAGTGTTAGAGTGGTAAAGAGGGGAGATGGGAGGGGAAAGACGTCAGATGAGGGAAAGGAAGTCATCAGTAAATATTAGGTGCTGTACTTACCCCTCAATCATGTGTTTTACTCACCCCAGGAAAAGCGGTAACGATGGTGAGAATCCTTGGAGCCCTCGGGCCTGTGCGAGTCATCCTTTTGTTTGCTGCCATAACATCCCTAACACCGACAAGCAGAGGTTGGCTAGTCCAACAGCCCAGAGAGAACGTTTGGGTAACGCTCGCCAAGGCGTTGAAACAAGATAGCATGTGTCTGAGCATGCATTCCGCGAACGATCCCATGTCGACTTGCCTAGTAGGTATCCCCCTGCGAAGAGATGACACCTCCTTCGCAGGTAAAAGGCCCGAACCAGTTGACACCTGGGACACGTGGATGAAGACCCTCCCACATGCACCAGAGGAACCCCAAGAATTGGCGCTGTTGGGGTCCTCCAAAGCAGACTTTTGTATTGGCTTTGATTACTTCCCTAGTTTAGAAGATGCCAAGAAATTTGGAGGATATGGTAAAATTCCATACAAATATGTGCATCCCCTAAAAAGATCAGTTTACAGTTTTGAAATTTGGTGTAACTATACTATGAGATCTGTCTCCAACCGGTCCAAGTCCACGCCAGTCCCGAAGACTCTCCCCTCCAGTGTGTTTTTAATCTGTGGGGATAGAGTCTGGGCCGGGATTCCGTCCCGTCTTTCAGGTGGGCCATGCACGTTGGGCCAACTCACCCTCATGACCCCCAACAAGACTCAAATTTTGGAATGGAGAAAATTCTATAATTTGACCCGTCAAAAAAGATTACTCGAAGCTTGGGACGAAAATTGCAATTCGGCTGTTGAACATTGGACTTTTCAAAGAGGGTGGCTGCCTCCATATTCGTGCCCTGGGTGGCGGCAGCTAAGGCCTTGGGGGAATTAGGCCATTTAGAGTGTTGGCTTGGCAGACAAGCCAACCTCACGTCCCAGGCATTGACCCAACTGCTAGAAGATGAGGACACTACTAGGCACGCCACCCTGCAGAACAGGGCGGCAATTGACTTTCTCCTCCTCGCACATGGGCACGGGTGCGAGGACTTCGAAGGGATGTGTTGTCTTAACTTGTCGTCCAACGCGAAGAGTATTCACGCAACGCTCCAGGAAATGCGCGGGCACATAGGCCAACTGAAGGTTGAGAGTAAAGACTGGCTCCAATACATGCTAGATGGCCTTGGACTTTCTTCGTGGGCTGTTGGGCTGATAAAATCCTTGTTGTGGATTCTCGTTATTATCGTTATCGTTTTGCTGTTGTTTGCATGTTTAAAAAATGTTGTAGTAAGTTTACTCAGAAAAACGTTCTTAGAAAAAGGAAAAGGGGGAGATGTAGGAGTGGTAAGCATGGAATTAAAACCCCAGAAACCCCGTGAGAATTCGTGGTGGAAAGATCCTAGTTCCACCCCCAGGATAAAGACGTCTGGGGTATAGTCTGAATGCTGACCACTCCTATGACTCCTCCTCGTTGCTTGTCACTGGTTTCCCGTTCGTCTATCCAAGTTTGATCCTTTCCCTTCTTCCAGAGAGTTCTCAGTTCTGTACATTGTGATTTGTCTGTTGCCGGTTATCCCCCCCCCCGGTTCCTTACCATTGGAAGTAAACCCCTGTCCCTTCCCCAACTCCACCCCTTCGGTCGTTCCCTATTGGCCCTTACGTTCCGTTATGTACCCTTGCATGAGCTAGCTCGAGGCTCTTCTGCCCCGGGATTGAGAGCAATAAAGTACTCTGTTACCCAAGGCGAGAGTCCTCCCTGATTCTCCGCGGCACCCCAGGAAAATCCTAGGATCTTCCGACGCTCCCTCTCTCCTAGGAGACGGCTAGTCTCCCACGTCTGTCCAGCGAAAGCTTAGGACATTCGTGGTCCGCTGGGAGGGGACGGGGCAACCACCGGCAGGAGGCTCCCGGGACGGGGATCCGCAGAAAAACCCCTCAGCGGCTTTTCTGCGGCAAGGCGGGACAAGCTTACACAGTCCAATGAGGAGAGGGAAGGAGAGGAGAGAGAGAACCACAACCAATGGAGTACTGAGTAGCACAGAACCTTCTAGATACAGATACATATGCATAAGGGGTGGAGAACAAACAGTCCAATCAGGGGGGTACAATTAACACAGGAAGAACCCATCAATCACGTGGAAGAAACTTATTATCCCCCAGAGGGAATGAGAGGATTTTCAAACCTGAGCAACCCTCCACCATGCCCCTTAGATCCCTTGGGACCTTCCGGATCTTCCTGGGCCTCAGCGGTAGCCTCAACGGCCACCACATCTCCCCCTTCTTTGTTTAAAAGGAAGTTTTCCTGATCAACGAAAGGTACATGGACTAAACACTTAAACAGCTAATTATACATGAAACAGCAAAAAATGGTCAGAAACATACCTATACAAGTAACTAACAAAACAACCAGAGACTCCTGCAAAACCACCTTCAAAGGGAGAGACAACCCATCCCTCGAGTTCCCAAGGTCCCATCAAGTCCCAAATCTCTTCTGGTGGAAGTGGACATGGTGGATTCACCGACAGGGGCACCGTGATCTGCGCTGGGAAATTTGCTTGTATGGGACGTAGATGTCACTGTGGTGTTGACAGGCACCTGCCTTCAGCTGGGGTGGAAGAGGCAGGAAACATTGTGCTCGTCTTGGCTGGGGATGTGGATGGGGTTGGGGTAGGTGATTCTGCAGTAGTCTTAAACACAATTGTTAAAATCATGAAAGAGATTACAGAACCTCTGGATTGTCCCCTGGGGTAAGGGTCTGGGAAGGGGTGGACCTAGGGATAGGAAAACATACAAGGAAAGTATAAATTCAGGGGAAGGATAAGGAGTATTTCTGAGGGTTACAACACTGCCTGGACATGACTAGACACGGCGCTACTCAGGTGTTTCTGTGGCTGTTGTTTCCTTGCGCCGTCGTCGCTTCCAGGCGGCAGTGGTCTCATCTTGGTCTGGTCTGTTATGATTCGTGTCCTTGCCGCCGCCAGGTACTCCGGAAGTTGATGCAGGCTCCAGGTATGGTTTTACGGCCTTGGCTGGAACCCATCTCTCTCCTGCTGGAGTAGAAATGCATGCATACCCTCTCCCCCAGAAAATTAGTGGGAATGGCCCTTGAATTTGGTGGCTTTCTGGGTCCTTGATCAACACTAGCGGTTGCTCCTTTAATTTGGCCTGGATCAAATTAGTGAAATGGCTGGAATGCCGGGGAAGATAGGTTCAGAAAATGAGTTATTTAAAAAACTGATGGTGAAAAGAGCCTTACAGAGTCTCGCAATGGGAGTATTGTCCTCTTCTCCTCCCCGCTGTTGATGAAGGAGCCCTTTCAGGGTTTGGTGGGCCCTTTCTACGACTGATTTTCCTGTGGGGGGATGAGGTATCCCTGTGGCATGCTTAACGCCCCACTGCTGGAAGAAGTCCCTTAGCCTAGCTGAAACATAGTCCGGACCATTGTCTGTTTTTACTTCTTCAGGGATGCCCAGCATTGAGAATGCCATGAGGAAATGCTTAATGGCATCCTTCGCTTTCTCGCCCGAATGGGCAGAGGCAAACATGGCCCCGGAGAACATGTCTATGGACACATGCACATATTTAAACCTCCCGAACTGGGGGAAGTGAGTCACATCGGTTTTCCAGAGCTGGCAGCTTCTCAGATCCCAGGGACTGACTCCCATACTGAGCGCTGGAATTTGGTATCTCTGACAGTTTGAGCACATCGCCACTATTGCCCGAGCCTGCTCACAAGGGAGATGGAACATCCTCGTGAGGGCCAGAATGTTTTGATGGAAGAATTGATGGCTCAGCCTGGCTTGTGCAAAGATATCTGGGATGTTGGGGGATTGCACAGCCATAGCTAAGGCATCTGCCTATCTGTTGCCATCGGCAATGGGTCCTGGTAATCCCGTGTGTGATCTCACATGCATAACATGAAAGGGTTGCTCCTGGTGGGAAAGGAGATGAACCAGCCTCGAGAGCAAGTTAAACAATTTGGGATCGGACACTCCCTTCAGCAACGCGTGTTCAGCCCTGGCAGTTACACCGGCCACATATGCCGAATCTGTGACCAAATTGAGCAGTTCCTTGAATTTTTCAAAGACCCTGACAACGGCTGACAGTTCTGCAATCTGTGGTGAACCTTCCACCATCTGAACCTCAGATTCCCACTTCTGAGTTTGGGGATCCCGCCAAGTCATTACTGACTTGTGGGATGCCCCAGAGCCATCAGTAAAGACAGTCAGGGCGTTTAATGGAGTTTTACTTTGCATAATTTTTGGAGCCAGATTAAAAGTGGTGTTGAACAGATGATGTTTTAATTTATGAACCAAAATCTGGCCTGGGTAACTGTCCAAGGCGAACTGAAGGTGTTCATTGGTTTGGAGAAAATCCTCCAAAACCTCTGTTGTCAATGGCATGTAAATGTACGTGAAATCACACCCCGCAAGAGTGTGGAGAAGAGTCCTAGCTTTTCTTATTAACTTGGCCATCAATTCCTGTGGCGTAGTGATACTCTTGGACAGCTGATGGGGAAGAAAGATCCACTCTGTAATGAGAAGTGAATCTTTCAACCTTGTGTCCCACTGAAATATGAGTCCATGTAGGCCGGGTGACCGATCCAGTATAGTAAACATGAATGGTAATCTGGGATCCATCCTATGAGCCTGGCAGGTGGATAGGGCATGCTCTACCTTACCAATGGCCTCCCAGGCCTCTGCAGTGATGGTAAGCGGCGAGTCCAGTCCCTCGCAGCCCTTCAGGAGATTGAATAAGGGCACGAGGTCTGCCGTCATGAGTCCCAGCAGAGGACGTACCCAGTTGATGGAGCCACACAGCTGGTGGAGATCCCGGAGGGTCTTTGGGTCGTCCTTGATGGTCAGCTGCTGGGTCACGATGGTTCTCTCGCTGATGCAGAGTCCCAGGTAGGTCCACGGGCAGGTACATTAGACCTTTTCAGGCTGTATTTCAAGCCTCGCCCTCTCAATTGCTCGGATGGTCTCGGACAAAGTCTTGTCCAAGTAAGTCTCGTCAGGGGCACAAACCAACACATCATCCATATAATGGAAGATAATAGCCTTTGGGAAGGACTTCCAAATGGGTGACAGGATTTTTGCGACGTACCATTGGCAGATGGAGGCCGAATTTTTCACACCTTCGGGCATCACCCACCGATGATAATGTTGCATTGGGGCCTCGCGGTTAACAGATGGAATGGAGAAAGCAAAACAAGGGGCATCTTGCGGGTGTAAAGGTATACTAAAAAACAGTCCTTAATATCAATGACCACAAATTTCCATTGTTGGGGGAGCATTGAGTGGGAGGGTAATCCTGGCTGCAGGGGACCCATGTCCTCAGTGACCTTATTGATCTCGCGAAGGTTGTGGAGGAGCCTCCACCTGTCTTTGCCTGGCTTGCAGATGACAAAGACAGGGGAGTTCCAAGGGCTATCAGATGGTACTATGTGGCCCTTGGAAAGCTGCTCCTCCATGAGGGACTCTAGAGCGTGAAGCTTCTCCTTAGTAAGGGGCAACTGCTCCACCCGCACTGGCTTGTCAGTGGTCCATGTGAGGGGTGGGGTGGTGAGCTCCTCAGTGGCCCTGACTAGAAATCCCGAGATGGAGGCGGGATCTCTAGCTGAGTCCCCCATTGGGACAGTAGATCCCTGCCCCACAGCGTAAACCCTGACGGGATCACAAATGGCTGAATGGACGCCGTGTGTCCGTCAGGACCCTCAATGACTATGTTGTTTGTGCTCCTCATCGATTGTCTTGTTCCCCCAACTCCCGTGACCATCCCCGCAGCTGGTTTGAGATCCCACTGGGGTGGCCACTCGGTGTTTGATATTATTGTAATGTCCGCGCCAGTGTCAACCATCCCTGTGTCAAGGTGGCTGGGGCCTTCCCATTGTGAAGCTTACAGTCAAGAGTGGGTTGGTTTGCCCCTACTATCTCGGCCCAGCAAACCGCCGGAGTCCTTTGGTGTCTTGGATAGTCTGTTGGTATCGGGATAGCTCGTGCTACCACCTGTCCCTGAGGCAGAAACCAGGGAGGGTTGGTACAAGTCACAGTGATATTAAACTTTTTGCTGGGATCCACTTTGTGGATCTCAGGCAGGACAAACAGTTCCAGAGGGCCTGTCGTGGAATTCCCTAGGATAAGTAAGTCTGTGGTAGTGTACAAGTGTTTATTGAGGCATACAGTTATGTGCTGTGGTGCCTCACGCTGGAATTGGTGTGCTCTTGCACTCACCACAAGTAGCCTCTTTTCTTCTTCCCGCCATGGCTGGTGGTCTGGTGCGCGGTAGACGGCAGAGCAGGAAGAGACGGTGTTTGATTTGTTGTCTGTGCGCGGAGCCATTCCGCGCTCTACTGTAGGTTTCCCTGCTGTTGGTGGCAAGGGCAGGGGACCACTCCTGGAACAACAGGCTTAGAACTCACATTAGATTTGCAAGGCTTTGGACAGTTCTTAGAAAAATGGTGAGGGCTACCACAGTTAAATCATTTCCTTTTGTCCTTATCCAGTTCTTGTGATGCAGCCACTCCTATTACCTTTCTCTGGGAGGTCTTAGGAACCATAGGTTTCTCTGGCATTATCTCAGCACACACCTCGACCATGTGCTCTATTGTGGGCTTGGGGTTCATGGGCAAAGCCTTTAATACCCTCTTGCACTCCTCATTAGCATTTTCCCTCACTAGGGACCACAGGAGTTCCTTTTGCATATGGGTATTCTCTATTTGTTTCCCTACTGCCTCCTTCAATCTGTCTACAAAGTCCACAAATGACTCCTCAGGCCCTTTCCTGATCACAGAGTAGCCTATCGAAGGAGCAGTAGCGGATGGCAAACACAGCAATGCCCGTTGTGCTACCCTTTTTATATCATCTAAGACTGCAGCTGCTCCTGGGGTTTCTCAAAGTCCCCCTCCCCACACAGATGGTTCATAGTGAGATATGCTCTTGAATGGTCTTGCTTATAGATGTGTAACAGATCTTTAAGCTGTCTTTTCCAAGACCTTTCCCATATCCAGTACTGTGCAGAAGTGAGCAAACTGGTCATCGCTGTCCTAATGTCACTGGGCACCAGTACACTGGTCGCAAATGTGGCATGCAACACACTTTTGAAATAAGAAGACTCCCTTCCAAACTCCTTGGCAACCTTACACAACTCCCTTAGGTGTGCATATGGGAAAGGTTCCCACCGTGGGTTTGCCCCTAACCGATTGTATGTCACTGATGCCGCGAATAGTTCCCTCTCTTCCCCCTCCCTCCGGACCTCGCCCCTCCCCACTCCGGCCTCCAAAGCGTGGGAACCAGGAAGTATGTTGCCGAGGGGGGAGCCACTGGTGGAGAGGGTGGAGACTCTGGTGGGAGGGGCGGAGGCGTCCCAAGGAGCGGCGCTGTCTGGGGCATCGCGGCTGCTGTTTGCCTTGAAGCAAAGGGCGGCGGTGCGGGGGCAGGGAAGGGGTGGAGTGTCCCGGCAGCCGGGGTTGGCGGGGCGCCGTGGGAGGCGGGGCCGCGGCCGGGGCCGGGAGGGATTTCCCCATAACAGGGGAGGGACCCGACGGGGGACTAGCCGACGCAGGGAGTGGGACATGGGAGGAGTTGTCGGTCTCGGCGGGAAAGGCGGTGCAAAAGGAGCACAACATCGTGGAGCTCGCCCCGTGGATTTTGGCGCCGGCGGCGCCGGGCGCGCTCCAGCGCTGACTGTCGCACCCACACGCACCGCAGAGCACGCCCGGGCTCCAGCTCCTCCCAAGATGCGGGCAGGCTCCAGGAGAGGGTGGCGGCGCCCAGGGGTCCGCGCTGCTCTGCGAGCTCTCACCGCGGGCGGCAGCGGACTCAGAAGCCGCGGCGGCGGCTCGGGGCCGCCAGATTTTGAAACAGCTGGGGAGGGCAGAACTGGGGAAATGGACGTAGGGATAAAGGCTGAGGGTGGTGAATTCGGGACGGGTTAATCAGGTCCGTCCCGTCAAGGGGGCAGAGTAGATCGGGGGGCGTCAGGGAGACGGTGGCAGCCCTGCATCTTTAGATGGGCTCCACCCCGATCCCCCCTGCAAAGGACCAGCGGGATCAGGGTTATACGGAGAGGATAGAGGGGCTGGGATAACAACTGGGGATGCCGAACCTTTCATCCCTTTTTCCCGGCTTCCAAAATCCTCCACTGATTTATAAATTATAATAAGCAAAGGAAAAAACTCCCTGACCGAACTATCTCCGGTCTGGCTTATCAAAGTTAACTTTTCCCCCACCGTATCACAGAAAAGGAATAACTTAACCGAATCACCCGAAATGGTAGGAACATAAAGAAAAAGCCACTTAACTGAAACAGGGGATTTAAGAGTTAAAAAGGGAACTTAGAGCAGATGAGACAATATGATTCATTATCCTGTTCTCCAAGGACGGAGGGAAAGCTGAAGAGATAAGGGGGCCCTTCGAAAGATATCTGGCATCTATCAAAATGTTGCTGAGCTTGATAAAAGAGGGCCACCACAGCAAAAGAAAGAACACGCATGTGCAAAACTCGTGGGGTCAAAAATTCATGAGAGGTAGAATCCTCTTACTTCATCCTTTCAAGCCCCCAGACTCAAATTAAGACCACCACCTCAATAAAAGGGATGGATTGCGCAGCCGCAACTGATTTACATACGAAGCGGAGAGCAGGCGGGGACAGGTAATAAATATGTATAGGCGTTATAGAATATGCATGCTTTTTGTAGATAAATAAGTGATTAGAAGCTGTAAAAGGTACGCAGGATTTGGGAGGATGCTCTCCTCCTGCTTCCGGCGCTGAATAAAATACGTACCTACTTTACAAGTCTAACAGGTTGTGGAGTCTTTATACTGCGTCTCAATTGGCGACCCAGTGGGACGGCTCTGTCCATCCGCAGAGACAGGCTGAGGGACGGAGGGCTCCACGGGGTGCCCCGGGATTTCCTGGGGGAGAACTCTGAGACCTCGGCTCGCTTACTGCGGGGACAGATAAGGACCACTGGCTTGCGGCTAAAACGGTACGTATTAATCTTAGGGAATTTAGTAACACGTACGTGTGGTTGGAGGGCTGTTGGTAAATCACAGGAGACGTCCTGTGTGCAACATAGTCCCTTGGTAGGTAAAAGCTTGCAAGCTGTTGGTGGAAGGGAACGCACACCGGCGAGGCCTGCTCCGCTCCTCCAGGAGGAGGAGGGAGGAAAAAGGGGACCGGTCGCGGATAGAGCAGCAGTGGGTTGAGTAGATTCCGTTCCCGTGACATCGGAACTAAGGTTGTGTGTTTGAGTCCGGACTTTGTGAATGTGGTGAATGCGTGGGTGTGTTATGTTGTGTAATTGTTGTTTTATTGTCATCTAACTGCAGTTTTATCATTGTTTCATTGTTGCTTTTTGTTACTGGGGTTTTGCCGTTGCTAACGAGTTTGGGAGAGGTAGTGGATTTTTGAAGCAAAATTGCTATCTTGTGTTAAAAGTTATAATTGCACCACCTTGTGGCAAAACTCACAATTGCAGCAAGGTATAAGGGAGGGAGGAGACAATGGGAGGTAGTCCATTAGGGTGTGTTATAGCACATTGGAAAGAAGTTGCAGGGACCGGAGGTACTGAAAATAAGTCCACTCTCATTAAGTATTGTAGCCAGTGGTGGCCACTGTATAGGCTAGATGAGGGGGCAAGGTGGCCACCCACTGGGACTCTAGATTATAATACTTTGCTACAATTAATGCTATTTTTAAGGAGGGAGGGCAAGTGGAGTGAAGTCTCGTATTGTGATATGTTCTTCTCTCTCCGAAATCACCCTGAGTGGCAGAGAGATTGCGGGATTAAGGCTCCTCTTGACCCTCTAGTACTAGCTATGGAAAAGGAGAATAAAGCAAAGAGTGGGAAACTAAAGAGATGCTGCTCAGCCTGTAGTATCGTACAGAGGTGTATAAAATTGGATAAGGTTTACCAAAGTACATTTCAAGAAGAAGGCTTGTCAGACTTATTGGAGGTTCCCCCTAAGAGACAGGAAAGGGAAATGGAAGAGAGAGATGGGGATGCAGAGACCAGCTCACCCCCTAGCAGCCCGGTATTATCCTGGACTAGACAACGAGTCCTACAAGTCCCCCTACGAGAGGCAGTAGGACCAGGGGGAGACCCAGTGATGGTTAAAGTGCCCTTCTCCTCTACTGATTTAGAAGCATGGAGGAAGGTTGCTCAGGATTATCGCAGTAACCCAGTAACTACAGCACAGAACCTGCGATATATTATCAAACAGCGTAATCCAGACTGGTCTGACATGCAATTATTGTTAGAATCATTAACCGAGACAGAAAAGCAGCTAGTTTTGGAAACAGCAAGAGAACTAGCAGAGGATTATTGTAGAACCCAGCAATTAGATGTAAAAGACTATTTTCCCCTTGAGAAACCAGACTGGAGACCAAACAAGGGAGAGGAGATGAAGAAGTTAGAAAGTTATTGGGAATGGATATCCAGAGGGATGGAACGGGCTATACCTAAAACCATAAATTGGTCAGAGTTATATGCTATTAAACAGGGGCCTTCTGAGGCACCATCTGAATTTTTGGATCGACTGAGGAGTGTGATGCGTCGTCATACACCTCTAGATCCCAGAGATGAAACGGGAATCCAACAATTAGTGAGCCTATCCTTGGGCCAATCCACAGGGGATATCAGGCGTAAACTTCAGAAAATAGTAGGGCCTGAGTAAAGAAACCTAGAAAAGCTACTTGATGAAGCATGGAGAGTATTCAGCAATAGAGAAGAGGGATATAGGCAAAATACGAAGAAAGTTATGATAGTGAGGGAGGAGAGAGGAGAGGGACACAGACAAAGTCAATGAAAACAGAGAGGTCCACCCTGACTAGACAAAGATCAGTGCGCATTTTGTAAAGAGTTTGGGCACTGGAAGAATGAATGCCCCAAACAGAAGAGGGACAAAGGAAAAAGAATGGTTGCCTGTGCCGAAGAAGACTGAGGAGGACCGGGAGATCTTACCCCAGATGATCCCCTGATTGTAACAATGAAGCTGGGGAAGGAGGGGAAAAGGGTGGAGTTTCTAATTGATACAGGAGCAACATACTCGGTACTGAATAAAGCCCTGGTGCCCGTGGGAAAGGATTATGTTATGGTACAAGGAGCCACTGGCCAATCTGAAAAGGCTTATTTCTGTAAACCCTTAAAATATAAATTTGGGAAACAGTGGGGCATCCACAAATTTTTATATATGCCGAACTCTCCAAAGGCTCTCCTGGGAAGAGACCTATTAGAGCAACTACAAGCAACCATTATGTTTAAGGATGGGGAAATTATTCTGGAGGTAAATGATCAGCAATATGTGGAGGCGTTAAGTCTGATATTGACAACCACTGAGATCGGGGAGGAAATCAGTGAAGAAATAGTTAGGTGTTCCCTGGAGTGTGGGCTTCTAACGTGCCAAGAAGGGCAAAAAACGCACCTCCTATAGTAATTAACCTCAAGGAAGGAGAACACTCAGTCAGGATTAAGCAGTATCCTTTGAGAAAAGAGGACAAAGAAGGAATTAGGCCAGTGATTGAAAATTTTCTACAACTAGGTTTATTGAAAGAATGCCAATCTGACTTCAACACTCCTATATTACCTGTTCGGAAACCCGATGGGTCATATCGAGTGGTGCAGGACTTAAGGGCTGTTAATAGAATAACTGAGGATCTTTACACAGTGGTAGCAAATCCATACACTCTACTGACATGTTTAACACCAGAGCTAACTTGGTTTACCGTTTTAGACTTAAAAGATGCCTTCTTTTGCCTTCCTCTCCATGAAGCCAGTCAGAAAATTTTTGCCTTTGAATGGGAAAATCCTAAAAGCGGGCGTAAAACCCAGCTCACATGGACAGTTCTTCCTCAGGGGTTCAAAAATCCCCCCACCTTGTTTGGGGAACAGCTTGCAAAGGACCTAGAAGCCTGGGAGGCTCCACCAGAAGAAGGAAGGCTATTGCAGTATGTGGACGATCTCCTTATAGCCACTAAGACAAAAGAGGCATGTGTGGCATGAACGGTGAGTCTTTTGAACTTTTTAGGGCTCCAGGGGTACAGGGTGTCAAAGAAGAAGGCTCAAGTGGTGAAGCAAAAGGTAATTTACCTAGGGTACGAAGTTAGTGCTGGACAACGGACTTTAGGGCAAGACCGTAAAGAAACGATATGCCAAATCCCGCAACCCCGGACAGTAAAAAAGCTGCGAACCTTTTTGGGGATGACAGGATGGTGTAGATTGTGGATCTACAACTATGGGCTGCTCGTCAAACCTCTGTATGCACTCATCGCAAGTGGGAGCAGAGATCTCCAGTGGACCAAGGAAGCTACTCGAGCCTTTTCCCAGTTGAAGGATGCCCTTATGTCAGCCCCAGCCCTAGGACTCCCGGACGTGAGTAAACAGTTTTTTCTGTTTTCGCATGAGAAACAGGGGATTGCCTTGAGAATACTGGCACAGAACCTAGGCCCATATCGAAGGGCAGTGGCCTATTTATCCAAGCAGCTATATACAGCCGCTAAGGGATGGCCAGGATGCCTCAGGGCTGTAGCAGCAGTTGTGATGAATATTCAGGAAGCACGGAAATTCACCTTAGGCCAGAAAATGACTCTGCTGGTGTCCCACACAGTGTCCTCAGTACTGGAAGTGAAAGGTGGGCACTGGCTTTCTCCTCAAAGATTTTTGAAATACCAAGCCATTATGGTAGAACAAGATGATGTGGAAATAGTGGTGACTAATATTGTCAACCCAGCTTCCTTTCTCAGCAGAAATCAAGGAGAGCCGGTGCAACACGATTGTCTGGAAACCATCAAAGCCACCTACTCCAGCCGCCCAGACTTGAAGGACACCCCTTTTGATGACGCAGAAACCTGGTTTACAGATGGGAGTAGCTACATCATCAGTGGAAAACGACATGCTGGATATGCAGTTACCACTAGCAAAGAGGTAATAGTCACTAGCAAAGAGGTAATAGTATCTGGTCCCCTACCCACAGACACCTCCACACAGAAAGCCGAGATAATTGCTCTGACCTGTGCCTTGGAGATGGCAAAAGGAAAGAAAATAAATATCTATACAGACTCGAGATATGCATTTGGGGTCGTGCATGCACATGGAGCTATCTGGAAGGAAAGAGGACTATTGAATTCACATGGGAAAAACATTAAACATGCACAGGAAATAATGAAACTATTGGAAGCGGTCCAGATGCCCGAGAAAGTAGCGATTATGCACATTAGAGCACACCAAAAGGTGAGCTCGGAATTGGAAGAAGGAAATGAGCTGGCGGATAGAGAGGCAAAAGAAGCAGCAAAAGGTGAGATAACAATTGAAGGAACCCTGATTCCAGATGGACAGATATCTCTCGGAGGTAAGCCAGAATACAGTAAGAAAGATAAGAAACTGTCCTGGTTTGAAGGACAGGTGTCTGTTAGGGAAGGCAGGGGCTTCTCTTGGAATGGGAAACTGTAACCCCTCTCTCTCCGAACTATTATAAATTTGAAATTAAGAGGCTCTCAGGCAAAGATATGGAAATAGAAATAACAGTTCTTTACTAATATCTAAAACAAAGATAACAAATAACAACAACTATAACGTTAGCCAACAAACAGAACCAGAAACCCAGTGGCAGCCTGCTCGGCTTCAGGCACCTTTTCCTTTTGGTGCAGTTCTAGTCACAGCTTGCAGGGGCGCTCTGGGTGTGATGATTCCCCGGTGGCTGCAGGGGGCGCTCCGGCGTGAGCTCAGGTAGCACACGGCAAATTGCAGCTGCCCTAGGCACGGAGGGATGGAGGAGAGCCCTTGCTCCACAGACCCTCGGGAGGGGCAGCTGGTGTCGGTGCCACAGCAGGATCCCCGGACACAGGGAGCTGGGACGGCAAGAAGTCCCGACGTGCAGGGGGGAAACCCCGCCACAATGCAGCGAGGAAACTCGGAGCGGCGAGGAGGAGCGGGGGGAGAGACAGGCTGGTGGCAGGCAGCTCCCAATGGGCAGGGAGGAAAAAGACTCACAGCAGACAGACCGGCAGCTCCGCGCTGGCTTCTCAGGGGGCCGTGGGTTTAGCAGACAGCAGCTCCAACTGTCCAGCTCCGAGGGTCCCGAGCAAGAGAGCGTGACCTCCCCCCTGCCCTTGCTTTTCAGTCTCTCCAAATCTCGTGTTGTCAAGCCCTGCTTCCATGAGGGGCAATTTTGCCCCACCCTGCCAAGGAGAAAGGCTCTAGCCTTGTGCTTTGTTTCACTTAAGTACTCAGTCATTTGTGTCTTAGCAACCCTTGGGAGAAAAATTCCTGAGGAAAAGAACTAAATCCAACCTTCAACAGAAACTCATTGAGGACCAAGAAGGAACATATAACCAGGAAGGATGGGCCATCACTGCAGATGGGAGGCTGGTTGTCCCTTCTCAGATATTATGGTCCTTAGTAAGGGAGGAACATCAAAAAACACACTGGGGAACGGAGGCCCTATATAACTATCTAATTGAAAAGATTACTGCCAGAGATTTGTATGCTACTGTCACCCAGGTGACCAGACAATGCGATCTTTGCCTCCAGACTAATCCTAAGAATACCCCTAAACTGGAACTTGGTCAGATTGGAAGAGGCCAGGGGCCTGGGCAACAATGGCAGGTTGACTTTTCAGAACTTCCAAGAAAAGGGGGGGTACCGATATTTGCTAGTGTTAACAGATACCTTTTCAGGGTGGCCAGAGGCTTTCCCCACTAGAACTGCCAAAGCCCGAGAGGTAACCAAAATATTGTTGCAAGAAATAATACCACGCTTCGGAGTTCCAGCCACAATATCCTCAGATAGAGGACCACACTTTATTTCCAAAATAGTGCAGCAGGTGAGCCGCCACTTGGGTATAGACTGGGAACTCCACACTCCGTACCATCCCCAGTCGAGTGGCCAAGTGGAAAAAATTAAGCATTTAATTAAGCAGCAAATTGTGAAACTAGGGCAAGAAGTTAATTTGCCCTGGCCCCAATCTCTTCCATTGGCATTGCTACGAACGAACAAAGCCAAGAACTAAAGAAAAGTTAAGTCCCTTTGAAATGCTTTATGGGAGGCCATATGGAGTGCAAAAAAGAATTTCTACCCAAATTGAGGATGAAACACCACCTATTTGGTGGCCCTAGGTAAACAACTTAGAAAAATTGGAAAGTATGTGGCTGGAACTCGGAGCAGAGGGCTGGATGGACCTGTGCATAACATACAGCCTGGGGATTATGTGTATGTTAAGTCTTTTACAGAGAAGACTTTGGAACCACAGTGGGAAGGACCATTCCAGGTGCTACTGACAACCTACACTGCAATTAAAATCAGAACAGGGCGTCTGGATTCATCATAGGCGAGTGAAGAAGGCCCCAAGAACTCCTTGGAAAGCAACACTAGGTGATAATGAACTGAAACTGAAACTTACTCGAGAAAGATGAATAGACTCTGGGTAGAAATGTTAGCTTGGAGAGTTGTATCTCTCCTGATTATAGCCATGACCATAACCGCAAGACCACATGTGTACCAAATATTTGAGCACAATGTCTGTCAAGGAAAGGCTTATGACACCCACTATCGCAAAATGCTATTCCAGATGCTAAAAGTCACGAATGCATCTGTTTGAGAAGGGAAAGATGTTTGGGGTTGCCAATATGCATTAGTTCAAAACGGATTCCATAAGTCCCGCCAAAAACCTATAGAGTTAATTCGAATTGATTCCAGATGTTGCGAAACATGGTTATCCACTTGTCCTGAATTTAGGCTTAAAATAGAGGGGTGCGCAATTAAGGGTAATAAGTTGGACTACAATATTACTCAGGATTGTGTTATACCCCAAGATAAGGAAATAAGTCATCCAATTATCCAAAATCTTACCGGAGTGGGAAGAGATACAAGAGCAAGATCATAGACGAATAGTAAATACCATGGGTGCAGCTAGTGAAAATATGTCTCTAGCCCTCGGATGTGTACAAGCACAAATATGGATGCAATCAGTAGCTGCCTCAATTATCAGGGAAGGTAGTGAAGGCACATTCACTGCGGAGGTCCATAAAGTTGTTTGGGACCATGCTTCCGATTTAGAAAGAGAACTTCAGTCATGGTGAGTTTTAGTTAACTTCACCTATGATCCTGTAACCAGCATGGTAACGGCCTTTGTTCTAACTATACATAATGTGTCAGTGAGTCTGATATACCCAATAGTTCCCCTAGGACTAAACCATGAATGAACCATCCTATATACCTCAAAACACAGGATGTAGGCACAAAAGGTGAAAGAGAACTGGAGAACTATTAATATAGAGTCCTGCGCCACGAGGAAACAACTTAGATTCATATGTGAAAGGAATATAAATAGTGATCAAGATACTTGCCTGGATACAGAACAGAGTATTTGTCACTTTGAAGTCCATTCAGCCAATCAGACAACCCTGCTGGTGTACATAGGTAAAGGTTGCGTGTGTCTCAGAACACCATGCTCTTCGGTAGTGGTGGATCGACTAATCATAAATGAAACCCAGTCCAATTTGTGCATTTGTAACTTTGTCAGAATTGAAGTATGTGACTTTTCTTATCAGGCACCAGTAGTATCTCATCAATATATAAAGGCAAACCTGACCACTGTACAAGAAATATCACCTGTGCCCATAGGGATGAATCTAGCTTTGGTTAAGCAACTATTGAAGCACGAGGATTTAAAAGAAATTCTCAGAGAGATTAGAGATATGAGAAAAAGGACACTGATCACAATACACCATGATACAGAAACCATACGAGGGGTTTTCAAAAGATTGAATACAGACACATCATTGGTGGGACACACTTTTTGGATAGTCACCAAAGGTGACTGGACTCCTCAATGCAGCAATTCATCCAACTGTTGTTTTACTAATCCTAGTTAGTGTAAGTTTGTGTATGTCCATTGTCATGCTCTTTTAGAATTGGAGGATGATACAACGAATAGAGGTACTAACCTCACTGTCAAAGGTACATGGTAATGCCTTAAGATACATATCGGGGAAATGGAGGGAAAGAATTTTTGTATTAAGTAAAAGAATTTATTTTCTAGAAAAGGGGGGACTGAAACAGGGGATTTAAGAGTTAAAATTTAGAGCAGATGAGACAATAAGATTCATTATCCTGTTCTCCAAGGATGGAGGGGAGGCTGAAGAGATAAGGGGGGCCCTTCGAAAGATATCTGGTATCTGTCAAGATGTTGCTGAGCTTGCAGAAATAAAAAGGGGCCACCACGGCAAAAGAAAGAACACGCATGTGCAAAACTCGTGGGGTCAAAAATTCATGAGAGGTAGAATCCTCTTACTTCATCCTTTCAAGCCCCCAGACTCAAATTAAGACCACCACCTCAATAAAAGAGACAGATTGCGCAGCCGCAACTGATTTACATACGAAGCGGAGAGCAGGCGGGGACAGGTAATAAATATGTATAGGCATTATAGAATATGCATGCTTTTTGTAGATAAATAAGTGATTAGAAGCTGTAAAAAGGTACGCAGGTTTTGGGAAGGTGCTCTCCCCCCACGTCCGGCGCTGAATAAAATACGTACCTACTTTACAAGTCTAACAGGTTGTGGAGTCTTTATACCGCGTCTCAAAGTGTCCTCTTACAGAATGAAAACTATTTAATTGAATTTAAATTCATAGATGAGCCAATCACCTCCCATCTCAGTTACCTGCTTTCCAGGAGTTGTATGCTGACATAGGTGCATGAAGAACTGCATGCACCATCTTTTGATGAAGAGTTTTAGACACTGTTATAAGCGTATGCACAAGGGGCAAACCTCTGAAGATTCCCATGGCAAGCAGGCTCTCTGCCACTCCCACATAGATGTAAATGATGTAGTAGCTGCTGGTGCCAGTGACAATCACAGGAGGTTTGTCAGAGGTTCTCTTTTCTGACTGTGTTGAATTTGCCTTCAAAGCTGTCCTGCGTGATGGATATTTATAATAAATGCGTTACTGGAAATTGTGTGCTTTTTCTCTTTGATCTACTAAACAAAACCAAACAGTACTCCAGTGTCCATTAGCATTTAAATTATGCTAATGGGTAGTTATAGATATTTTCAGTGACTTTTAATATAATGTAATGTATGCACAAAATATAAATTATTAATTGCTCTGGTAGTCTCCGCCAATCTACTGCCTGTTTAATCACTGACAAACCTAACCTAATAAAGGAAAAGACATCCACTTCTCTTAAGCAGAGAAATTAGTTTAAGTTTTGAAAAAAATGAATTATTATGGAATTAAAATGCTTTAGGTATACTATAAAATTCAAAGGCCTTAGTGACTCAATGTAGATGGAAATCAACATAAATCACTCCACTTCCAGTCAGACCTAAGCCACCATATGCTTCTGTACTCAAAAACAGACTCTTTGATGCAGGACAAAATCAGGGATCAAAAGCATTAACCTAGGAAATGCCACTGGCTTTTCCACTGCTAAGTATGTTTTAACCTTCAACTGCTGACCCTGTAACTTCTGGGAATTCTTCATAGATGTGCAGAGGAAATTTTACAAATGGGGTCTTACAGAAACTGCTACCTTAAAATGCTCCTAAGCAAAAGCCTTACCCAGCACCTCTAAATCATGGTAAATTGAAGATAATTGGGTCCACGCATCCCTAGAGTGAGCTGACCCAGGAAAATCTTGTGTACACTGTTGTGTACTCAATAACAAGGCATAAACCATTCGATTGTTAGCACTTTAAGAAGTACTGGCTTAAGATAGCACCTCCACAAGGTATTCAGATCATCAATCTATGAACCATTTTGTTGACTAAAAGATAGTGACTATGCACATGGAATTCTGGCAGAATTTATTCATTATTTACAGAAAGAAAAATAATAAAAAGGATACCCCAGTTCCTCAATAAATTATCACCACTACTTACTTTTGAAGAAACCATACCACACCAAGAGAGGCAGCTACCTGTGACCAAAGAAAAGAGTCAGATTTTGTCATATCACTTTATGTAATTTTTCTCACTTATCTTTTTTTTCATTGACTTTATACCTGTTCTTTAGAGGGAGCATAATAAATGGGTGGAAGTCAAACTTACCTGAAAAAAAAACCTTGTAATACCTGCTTCTCTCTCCACGGAAACAATTTAATGCATCCCACCAGGAAAGCTACATTTAGATTTGTATTACAATCAGGTTCTCAAGTACCTAAATATTCTTGTATTGCTTTTTAACATACTATTAACAAAGGATTGCTAATGCCTTCCTAATGATAACTGTATGCCTTAACAGATTTTAAGTTTTAAAGATAAATATTTTTAATGACCCTAGAAGAGTAAGTCTCTCTTCAAAGGCAGCGATTCAAATATGAATGTCACACCTTTAAAATTATTTTTGCATTGTTGTTCTTGCTAGCTGATATCTATATTAGGTATATTCATTTGACTGTTATTGCTTGGCTGCTTAGTTTTACATAATTTTCCACATAATCTATTGTAATATTTTAAAATGTAGAATTAAACCCTTTTTATTGTGAGATGGTTCAGCATTCAACCAGAGTTTAATCTGTAATATATTCTTGTCTTTACACCAAGATACTGGAGAGCTTTGTCTAGTTGATCACATTTTTAGTTTGCTCTATTCCTGACTATGATCATTTTTTCTAAGGGTTGAAACACTTTTTACATTTTCTTCCCATATATTTTTATGCCACTGGTACAGAAATGTATTGTGGTAATGCCCCAACACATAACTGAAGTCATCTTTTTGGGAACAACTAACTTTTGCAGGTCTTACAGTAAATAACTCAAGATTGACCATGATGGTCTGGAATTTAAGTATTTGTAAGAATCAGGCTTCTTTCACTATGATATTTTTACACCTCTGTGGCAGTTGTCAATAAAGAAACGAGACCTAGAAGCCTGAAGACTTCCTGGTGGATCGGTCCATCAGGGAGTCGCCCCCCTGCTATAAAAACATCCATGGTTTAGCCTGGTTGTAGTCACACCCCAGTTAACGCCCAAAGTTGGCCCCCCTTGTTCCTATTGAATATGGTATTTGTCTATCACACAGGTGATTGACAGGTTGTTCTGGAAAGTTCTCTGTACCCCTGTTTATGATTTGTTGTTATCCCCAAACCACTCCCCTGTTTCTATATTATTTGCTGCTGTTGAAAGCTCCCGCCTTAATCCCACCCCGAGCCTTTACCCTGATTGGTTGTTTATTGTACTATATAAGTTGCTGTCGAGAGCTAGTCGGGGCTCCTTTGACTTTGGGGTTCCAGGGAATAAACTTCTGTGTTGCCTGAAGCTTAGAGTCGCTCCTGCCTTTGTGATTCCTCCTGAACCAAACCCAAGACGACCCTCCACGCCTTCCTCCCTGTGTGGAATCCTCGGGGTTCCCTCGGCTCTCATCCTAACGGACAGGGGGTTGAGGTAGCACAGTGGTGAGGAAGGCAACCACCGAGCAGAGGCACCGTGCCTGGGATCGGAGGACGAGTAGGTATTACACCGAAAATAATTTAAAACTTTACACACCTCCCAACAGAATTCTGTTCTCATATTGACTCCTCACAACACAGGAGTTTTTTCAGCCGTGAAGATGATGGTAGGTAATATTGTCACAGAATAGTTTCACAAAGCCTTTCTCTGTGTTTCTTTCCAAAACTGCTCTTCTTGCAGTTCAGCAGCCCTAGTCTCTGTGTATTACATCCATGAGACACGGTTTTGAGCTGCTTAAGTGAGCTACACAACATACACCTCACAAACCTAGGAAATATCTACAGTTAATGTCCTGCTTATGGTGACCTGTGTGGACTCACCTTGGGACCTGCAATACAAAGCAATCCATTGAAAATCTAAAATAGCATCTCTAGAATTTCCGCAATAGTCCCGCCCAGATCTGAAGGGTGTAAAAACACTTTCAATTTGCTTGGATGTTCATCACTAGTCTCTCTTCATTGTCTCAGGTTGGAAGGGTACAAACTGTTAGCATAGGACACATAAACACATGGCACAGTATTTCAGCTCACACACAAAGGTTTGCTCAAGACTGGGCTACAGCTAGATATCTTCCAGCCCATTCATTTATCAATAGGCTTTTACTTCAACAATAGTCACACTGGAAAGTTTAAATTGTATGGAAACATTCTTTGTTATAAGATTTTTTTTTCAATTAGAAGATGAGGCTTTTGAACTGTTTAAAAAAATGGTTTAGTCTAAAGTAAAAGCAAAAATGTGTAATCAACATTAGAAATATATGCCGAATAAAAAGGAATAAATCTGATATACCTTAAAGTTAAAATTTCCTTTGCCTCTAAAACTCACATTCTGTTGCTGTTGTTTACATAGTCATTTTCCACTACCATGAAAATAAAACTTACATGATAAGAAGAGCTACACATCTAAATACTGTTTTGCTTTTGGAGTTTGTTTACAAATTTAGGATGCTAAACTAGATCTAAGCTCCAGGATTTATTCCTGGTACAAGAGAACTAACTTAAATCACCTGCAACATAACAGTGTAAATTCAGAATACCGCCAGTCACATCTTTCTCCAGCTATGATGATACTAAAAGCTTGAATCTCACCACAGAATTGCTAAAATCCCTTTGCTGACAATCAGCCAGAAACCAGTCCTATATTCCTAATGGATTCTTCTCTTCATTCAGTTCATGTTGAAAAATACCAAGAGAAATTGGCACCATATTTTATAAGTTGACATATTAATAGTCTCATTGATTTCCCACTATGAAACATGTTCCTTCCCTTGGAAAAATAATTGATTTAAGATATTCACTATAGAAGAGGCCATTAAGAGGTTCTATATGCTAAGTCTTTCCTAAATTGAGAGACAAGACAAAAAGCAGGCAATTTCTGATATATGAAAAGCACTCAAATGTCCACAAAGAGCCAGATGTTCTTCAGTGCTTTTTCTGGTGTTTTACACCATCCTTGGAAAAAGTCTCCTCTGCAGGCTGCAGGAACACCCCTTCCATCTTTAACTGCCATCACAGGCATTCAGCACTCTGCCTTACCACTCTTCTTTCACTAGAAGCAAAGCTAGTAACTCATTTTTCAAAGCAATTTTCCAGAATTTATGCATGTGTTCATAAAAAAAAAAATATGGCAATTATTGTTGTTAACTCCTCAAGGCTCTACAGAGGTAATTTTTAATGAAAAATGGAAGATTATTCACCTGTGAACAAGAGACTTGCATAGGGCAATAATTCCTATTTATGGTACCACATAGCAGAAAATAACCTGGATAATTTCAGAAGTTGGGTCTTCTGCTGTGCACTAACCACTAACTTCCAGGAAGAAATGCTCATCTAAGCAGTAGAAAAGTCACTGCAATTTAATTTAGTAGCAGTTGTCAATAAGTGATACATACATGGGTTTATGTCTTGATGCTTTATCCATTTTCACAAAGTGCAGCTTGAACAAACATCATTTGTTGCAACATGACACCAAGCACAGATTTTCTTACCTCAACTAAGAAGACAATCACACACAAAATCAGAACAAAAATCAAGTTTTTGTGGATAGTAATGTATCTGAAATAGGTATTCAATGTAGTAACAGTACCCATGCTTTCAGCATCATCACTGAAGCACTCCTGTCAAAAAAACAGGAAGATAATAGTAAGAATGATAATAACATCTCTGTATGAAAATTTTTGACACATGAATGCGATCATTCTTTCTGCTAACTCACTGCAAATAATTGAGCTGAAGCATTAAATTGGCTGTTAATGGCTGGAGAGGAAGATACTGATTGGTTGAGTCATCTTTGCTATAAAAATACAATCAAGAGATTATTTGAAATTTTCAGACAACAATGAGAGAAGTTGAGATTTGTCCAGCACTATCAGAATCAAAAACTATTAATCAATAGCTATTTTCTTTCAATGGAGAATTATTATTGTGATTTTAGAGTAAGTTTGTAAACACTTTCAGGTTTTTTTTTCTGTTGCGGTCAAAAGAAAAAATGGGCAGTGCTTCAGCAAATTATAAATATAAATTTTTCTTGGACATCTGTTTCCACCTAGGAAACTCCCCCAGAAAATTTTTCTATCCTGAGAAAATCAGCTGTCAGTTTTGAAAATGAAAGTAGTCCATCATGACCAATTGAAACTATTAGAAAAAAAGAAATTTTGGTCCAGTTTTTGGTACAAAACTCAACCTTCTGTTTTTTCCTGCATATCCATAAAACCAGAGTAAAATCAAGCTTACTCCTCCAATCATTATCTGCATCAGGGCACACAAACTAAGCAGTCTGACAAATTTATCAAATTTGATCGAATTCCAGTTTTAAAAACTGTGCTAGTACTTCAAATGTATTTTATTTTTTCCATGAGCCTTAATGTTTCAAGGGTGAATTTTACATAAATGCTTTACAACATTGTTTTTCCAAGTTATGGTTTCAAATTTTATTTTATCATAAGTAATCTGAAAGGTAAAATGCAGGAGATGTAACTTCTGTATTGAAATTCCCTACAGATAGCACTCAAAATGAACAAAAAAAATGGCAAAATAAATATTTGAGGATTTCAATGATTTCAAGATGATACTTGAGTTTAAAAATTTTCACAGGTATTCAAAAAACATATTCCACAGAGAAATGCTGCCTTAGGAAGGAAATAGTCAAGTAGAAAACCAGATGAGGGGTATATTGCACTAAACCATCACCATAACCAAATCCAAGATGAATTCAAATCAACACACACCTTCAAATCCTCTTCATTGATTTCATCAGTTATGTCCAAGACAGTGTCTCGAGACACACGCCTGGAGTAGATATCTATCTCAGAAGACAGATTTGTCTGAGGCACCATAGACATTTTCCGAAACGTTGTGCTTCCCTTTTTGGAGAAGTTGGGTCTGTGGTTCACAGAGGCCCGTCATGAGGTTCAGCACCGACTGCCTCCTGCACCCCTGCAGCAGGTGGTCAGTGCTGAGCATTCCAGTCCACAGCAGAGCTGCGTTCCCCTGCTCCAGGTCAGGCACCAGCGAGAGCCTCCTCTCTGGGGTGTCACTGTGGCCATCGTCCATCCCATTGACCTGCATCCTGTTCTTCTGCACTACTGAGAACTTCCTGTTTGCATTAAGGGGGTTAATAATTATGGAGTTCTTCCTTTTGTCATTAAAATCTGATTTTTGCTTAAAAGATTGCTTCTTTATTTCATTTTGTGATCCCATGCCTTCTCCTTCAATGGAAAACCGTCGGAGAGTCTCAGTAAGGTTGAATTTCTTCTCTCTGCACTGAACTGATCAAAAGAATCAAATCCCATCAGCTCTGAGCTGAAGTCTGGCCTTTGTCCCTGAAGTTCAGAAAATGTTCCATAGAAATAGCAGTTCCCTTCATGTAAAATTAATATTTTGTCAGCAATCTTTAAGTGTTCCAATTTTGAAGTAACCAAGATCCTAGTTTTATTCGCCATCAACTTGCACACACAGTTGTAAAAGATGGAAGTGTGAACATTTATACTTTTTTGTTTTCATGATTAAATGATGCTTTTATCCTTTTCACTTTCAATTTGCTTTTACCTGCCCAGCTCCCAGTATGAGCAGTCTTGGGTGCTCCCTCAAACTACAAAGGAGGTGGTAAAGGGTGAGTAATTTATCTCAGGAACCAAAAAAGGGTTAAAATTTAATCATTTTCAGGCCAATCCAAAAAGCACAGTTCATCATGAAGTATTTCTTTTCATCTTAGGGACACTCAGATTTGTTGCTACCAAACTTAAGAGTATTACTTCCATTTCAAAACTTCAATATTGCAGTGGCTGAAAAGCTCATGGATGGCAGTGTGTGTCCTTACTCTTTCCATCAAAAGGACAAGTGAAAAGTCTCTGACTTAGGTCAACCTGATGCCAATCTTCAGCAGGCAGTTTCAGGTGATTCAACGTTCAGTGATTAGAAAAATAGGACAAAATACAGCTTTTTGTAAAAAATTATACTTACAAAGCAGGTAATAGTTTAAAAGTGAAAGCCTTTCTGGTATAAAGACATGTCAGGTACAAAGCCACGCGCACTGGGAGTACGAGATCACAGCAGGCTCAATATGTTGAGATGGAAGAGGGAGCAGTAATGCTCACACCATTGTCCTACCACTAACACAAAACACTCAAAATACAATACACTTAATACTATGAGAAACCCTAAAAATAAACATCCCGAACAGGTATAATTTTGATCACTTCAGTACTTTTGTACTGTTATTAAAAACCTTTCATTTTACTTTGTGCTGCTTGGTGAGATTCTTAAATACGATCTATCAAAACATACAATACCTTTCAAATATCTCTTTTTCTGTAAAAATATCTAAGTGTCCAAAAGGAGAATCCAGGAGATACAATGTGGCCGTCCGCCTGCCTCCTCGGTGGAGTGGAGGTGGTTACTAGCAAAGGCGGATGCGACTTGGGTCCTCGGGGGCCAGCCTCGTTCCCAATCGCCGAGCGACTCTTGCCCTTGCTCCCTGCTAGCTGCTCGGTAGGCGAACTCTCCCCCACCTCAGGGGGTTCCTCCAACCCAGGAATGAAGAGACACAGACACGAGGTTCTGCACTCTGTGGCACCGGGGATCGGAGGACCTCGATTCCCCTGGGACACGATCTTTTATTGTTCCCCCGGTGACCAATCACCGGGTAGCAGAGGGGAGGAACTGGGGAGGAGCAGGGGGCAGGGAGCGAACCAGGGATAGAAGGGGGATGAGCGAGGGTTACAGACAGGGGAGTGATACAATGAACAACCGAGTAACTGAGAACTCTCTAGGAAACTGGGGGTGACTAACTCAGATGGGCAGGTAGTGCTCCCCAATGAGCCCTGGGGGCATTAACCTGTCTCGAGCCCAGCCTCTTCTGGGCTAAACTATTGTTTGCTCTACCTCGGGGGAGCCCTCCTCCTCCCCCCAGGGCTTTCTCATTGGAAATTCTTCTTCTGGGGTAACCTGCACCACTGCCACATTTCCCCCGTTTTTATTACTTAAAGGCAATGCGCGGTTAACTAAAGGGATAACAAAACACTTAACACAACTTAGGGAACAAAGTCCAAGGAAAAGAGTCAACAAAAACCAAAACAGAGTCCGTAAAACTTGTGAAATCCAGCTAGAGATCCCCCAGCTGGTGAAGAGGCTGTCGAGCCAGTCCTTGCCCTCCGTCTTGAGTTGGTGGATCTGGTCCCGCATCTCCTGGATTGTGGACTTGACGGATTGGGCGTGAGATGAAAGGTTGAAGCAACACAGTCCTTCAAACTCTTCGCACCCGTGGTTGTGGAGCAGCAGCAGATAGTTTATGGCGGCCCAGGCAGGTGCTAATCGGGCCGTTCGCTGAGTCGACGTGGAGGCAGAAGTCACTCTGGCCGATGGATTTTGCCAGAGTGACCCACACGTTTTCTCGAGGCTGCTGCACCAGCCACGGGGCAGACGCCGGAATTTCCAGGAGAAACAGGACCCTAATGAAAATCCAGACTGGCTCAATCTTCCTTGGGGATTTCTGATGGGTAGACTGAAAAAGAAAAACCTTAAAATCTAACAAAAGTGATCCAAACGACAAAAGGTAACTCTAACATAAACTCCCCCTCTCTCCCCCCTTTCTCTTGAATGGGTAGGTAACAGGGATAGGGACACACAAAAGGTAAGTCAGAGGGGTAGGTTGGGGAAGGGTAAAAGGGGGTGTATAGTCCATGGTATTGTCGAGTATGGTTGCCTTCTGACATCTCTGGTGTCTTCTTCCTCTGGGACTTCTTCTTGCTGAGATGCCGGAGGGTCGTCTAAGCTGGGCAATTCTTTTTTTCTCCTTTTCTTCCAAGCCTCCGTGGCTTGGAAACCTTCTTCTTGCGGAGACTGGGGTGGAACTGCCTCTGCAAAACAAGCTCGCTTTCTCTGCTTAGGCCCCCGGTAGGGTCGGACATACCTAGCTGGGATCCATTTCGGCCCCTCTGGGGTGGACACACATGCGTACCCTCTGCCCCAGACAATCAGTGGGAGAGGCCCTTCAACCTCATGGGTCTCAGGGTCTCTTACCAGCACCGGCGGATGTTCTTTTAATTTGGAGTTGGTCGAATTAGTAAAGTGCCGGAATACAGGGGGGACGGGCTCTTCTGGTGTACAATTTAAAAAGTTAATCGTGAAGAGCGCCTTGCAGAGTCGCTCAATGGGCGATTTTTTCTCTGCACCTCCTTGCTGCTGGTAGAGGACTCTCTTAAGTGTACTGTGAGTCCTCTCCACGATGGCCTGCCCCGTAGGGGAGTGAGGGATGCCGGTGACGTGGGCAATCCCCCACTCCTGGAGGAAACTACGGAGATAGGCAGAGGTGTACGCTGGGCCATTGTCCGTCTTTATCTTTTTGGGGGTACCTAGGACAGAGAACGCCATTAGAAGATGTTTGCGAACGTCTTTCGCCTTTTCGCCCGTGTGGGCCGAGGCGAACACAGTATGGCTAAACGTGTCTACAGAGACATGTACATATTTGAGTCTGCCGAACTCTTGGATATGGGTAACGTCGGTCTGCCAAACTTCATTTGCAGCTAGCCCTCGGGGGTTTACCCCTGGATGGAGCGAGGGCAGCTGATAGGTCTGGCAATTGGGACATGTCGCCACGATTGCCCGAGCCTGTTCTAGAGGTAGGTGGAACATCCTCCGGAGGGCTGGGGCGTTCTGATGGTAGAACTGGTGGGACATCTTGGCTTGTGCGAAGGTGTCAGGGACGTTAGCTGACTGCACCTGCGCAGCCATTGCCAAGGCGTCTGCTCTGGGGTTCCCCTCACTGATGTACCCAGGAAGGTCTTGATGCGATCTCACATGCATCACGTGAAATGGGTGCTCTCGGTGGGACAACAGGGACACTAGCCGCGAGAGCAGCCCGAATAAATTTTTGTTAGAGACCTCCTTAAGTAAACTGTGTTCTGCTCTGACAGTTATCCTAGCAACGTAGGCCGAATCTGTAACCAAATTGAGAGGCTCCTGGAACCTCTCAAAGACTCTGACGACGGCTGCTAGTTCTGCAATTTGTGGGGATCCCTCCACCACATGGACCTCAGATTCCCACTTCTGGGTCCGAGGGTCCTAACAAGTCATGACTGACTTGTGAGAGGATCCCGAGCCGTCGGTGAAAACCGTCAGAGCTCCTTTTACAGGCTTTTTTGACTGCATAAACTTTGGAACCAAATTAAAATTTGTGTTAAACAGGTGATGTTTCAATTTCTTTCCCGTGATTTTGCCTGGGAAACTGTCAAGAGAGAACTGGAGGCTCTCATTGGACTGGACTAATTTTTCCAAGTCCTCATCTTTCCAGGGAACACGAATGCATGAGAAATCGCACCCCGCAAGGGTGCGGAGCCTGGCCCTCGCTCTGGTGATAAGCGAGGCCACCAGCTCTTGTGGCGTGGTAATAGTTTTGGACGGTGTGTGAGGGAGGAACACCCACTCTATGATTAAGAGGGAGTCCTTCAACCTCTCGTCCCATTGAAAGACCAGTCCGTGTAATTGGGGGACCTGCCCTAAGATGATAAGTTGAAAAGGCAGGTCCGGGGCCACTCTGTGGGCGTGCCTGGAGACTAAGGCTTTGCGCACCTTACCTATGGAAGCCCTGGCATCGGTGGTAAGCTGCTTTGGAGAGTCGAGTCCCTCACCGCCCTTCAGGAGATCGAACAAGGGGGCGAGGTCTGCTGTCGTCAGCCCCAGCAGAGGACGAACCCAGTTGATACTCCCGCATAGCTGATGTAACTCCCGCAGGGTCCTGGGCTCGTCCACGATGTCGAGCTGCTGGGGTGCGACGGTCCGCTCTCCGATGCGGATGCCGAGGTACTTCCACGGTAGGGTGCGTTGTACTTTGTCTGGATGGATGGTCATCCCGGCACGCTGGATGGCATCGATGGCGGCTTTGAGAGTCTTTTCTAGTAGGTGCTCGGAAGGAGCACAGACAAGAACATCATCCATGTAGTGGAAAATTATGGATTTCGTGAAGGCTTTCCTCACTGGCGACAGTACTCGGGCTACGTACCACTGGCAGATTACAGGGGAATTTTTCATTCCCTGGGGCAACACCCGCCAGTGGTACCTCTCTTGGGGCGCCTGCCTGTTCACAGACGGCACAGAAAAGGCAAACCGCGGCGCATCATTTGGGTGCAACGGGATCGAGAAGAAGCAGTCCTTGATGTCAATAACTGCGAGTGGCCACGCTCGGGGGAGCATTGCCGGGGATGGTAATCCCGGCTGAAGGGGACCCATGTCAACAATGACCTCGTTAATCTTACGTAGGTCGTGGAGAAGCCTCCACCCGCCTCCGCCAGCCTTGCGGATGACAAAGACAGGGGAGTTCCAAGGGCTGTCTGATGGGACAACATTACCCTTGGAAATTTGCTCTTCCACGAGTGACCGTAGGGCGCTCAACTTATCTTTAGTGAGGGGCCACTGCTCCACCCACACCGGCTTGTCAGTTTTCCAGGTGAGTTGCGGGACAGAGCCATGGGTGGGGCGCCCAGCAGCGGCCCCAGCTAGAAATCCCCTGGTGTATCTGGGATTTCTAGCCTGGTCCCCCATTGCGACAAAAGGTCCCTACCCCAGAGGTTGAAGCCAGAGGCCACCACGTATGGTCTTACCGTGGCAACATGACCGTCCGGCCCCTCCACCAAGATGTTATTAGTGGACCTCTGGGGCATAACGGCTCCCCCAAGTCCGGTGATGTTTTCGGTTGAGGGCCGGAGCCCCCATCCATGTGGCCACTCTGCTGCTGAAATGATAGTCACGTCTGATCCTGTGTCCATCATTCCTCGGATGTGCACCGCTGCCTTGCCGTTTTTGAGGCGGCAAGACAGGGTGGGCTTGTCGGTCCCCAGGAGCTCTGAGTACATGGCCCGTGGTGTCATCTTCGTCTTGGGAAGGTCCTCCGGAATAATTATTGCATGAGCCAGCCACTGGCCCCTGGACACGAACCAGGGGGCCGAGTGACAGGCGGCGGTGATTTTAAAAGTCTGTCCCGGGATAGCTGTAACAATCTGAGGGAGCACAAAGAGCCCGAGAGGGCCCCTCGTGGAGTCCCCCACGACCAAAAGCTCTGTCCTCTTAAAAATGTCTCCACAAAGAAACACGTTATAACTACGAAAGTCTGTGTTGGTGATATGTTGAGGGTGGGCACTTACCAGGTGGAACCTGGTCCTGTCCTTGGCCGCTGCAGTGTCCCCCTCTCCCGCCGATGGTGTGGCGGGCGGTCTCGCCGGAGCGGTGATGGTGGTCCCGGTGTTGTCAGCATTTAATTTGGTGTCACAGCGCAGTGCTGTACTGCGCTCTTCTGCCCGTTTCCCTGGTGCTGGCGGCAACACAGGCAGAGCACCGCTCCGGGACCTGCGGGAGGCTTAGAACAAGAGGTGTTATTTCTCCGGGGCTTTGGACAAAAGCGTGCGATGTGCCCACCCTGTCCGCAGTTATAACACTTGTTATGTCCAGTTCGGTTATTGTCAATTTCAGGGGTGGCAGCCCCCGCTGCTGTCACATACCTCTTTTGCTGTTGGGGTCCGCGGCCTGGAGGAGGGGGTGCTACTGATGGCTCGGGGGTGATCTCGGCGCACGCTTCTAACATTGCCTCTAAGGTGGGCCGAGGCAATTTGGGGAGGGTTTTTAGGACTGCCTTGCAGGCAGCGTTGGCATTGGCGTATGCCACTGACCGGAGGAGCTTTGCTTGGTTTGAGGGGTCTTCTTCCTGTTTCTCGAGAGCCATCCTCACTCGGCCTACAAACTTAACAAAGCTCTCCTCTGGTTGTTGCCTGATGGTGGCATACCCATCTGAAGGCACCTCCGCAGATGGTAGCGTCAGGAGGGCCCTCAGCGCCGCCTGCTGTACGTCTCTAATCGCTCTCGTTGGGAGCTGTGCAGCCTGCTCCTCACCCTTGCTAAAGTCCCCCTCGCCTGCTAGGTGGTCCATTGTCAGGTCATCGACCTCATCTTCCCCATTGTATTCTCCCAGGAGGTCCTCTAGTAGGCGTTTCCAAGCTCTTTCCCATAGCATGTAATTTTCAGGAGTTAGGATCCCTTCCATAATTGACTTAAGGTCCTCCGGGACTAAGAGGTTGGACCTAAAGGTTGCTCTGAGCATGCCCTGGCTGTAAGATGATTCCAGCCCGTGGTCACTGATCATCTTACATAGGTCTCGCAGCTGGGAGAATGGAAAAGGCTCCCACCGGGGATTCCGGCCACGCCTACCCAGGGAGACCGGTAGGGCTACCAGGCCTTGTCCCGCCTCCTGGGCCGCGCCCCCTAGGCCCCCGGGCTCCGGGTGATCTGAACCCGGGCAGGCTGGGGCCCGGCCCCAGGCCTCGGCACCGGCCTCGGCCTGTGGGCCTCCGGGTTCTAGGCTCCGGGGCCCGGGGTGCTGGCAGGCCTCGGCTTCCCCCCTCCCGGGTTCTGGGCTCCGGGGCCCCGAGTGCCGGCAGGCCTCGGCCCCCTCCCTTCCGGGTTCTAGGCTTCGAGGCCCGGAAGGGGGGGCGTGGGAATCGGAGCCGGAGAGGGCGGCGCGCGAGGGGACGGGTGCCGCGCGGGGCCGGCTGGAGGTCCCGAGGGGATGGGAGGGGCCCGACGCGATACCGCGCCCCGACGCGACGCAGGGGGAGGGACGGCCCCGGGGGCGGAGGACTCCGTGGGCAGGCTCAGGGGGGGAGTCCGGGGAAGGGGAGGGATCCCGCGCAAAACGGCTTTTGGCGCCAAAACGGGGGGTGGAAGGCGCGCTGGCCGCGCGGCCGGCGCCATCCCGCTCCTCACCGCGGCTATCCTCTCCTCCATAACCACGATAAGGGGGGGGCACAACGGGCGCAACCGGGCACCCGGGCACAGGCAAAACATCCAAGGGAAGGTCCGGCGCGGAGGAGCCCCCTCCCCACCGGCCAGGGAGCGCCGGAGATCGCGGGGGATCGAGGGCAAACGACACCCGACGCGAGTCTCGACGCCCCAGGGAAGGGGGGTGAGAAGAGTGGGGCGGCAGGGAAAGTGGGGTAGGAGGAACCGGGGTTTCAACTTTCCCCTTTCTAAGTCCCCTCAAAGAATCGCAAATTAAAATCAAAACCGAATAAAAACGAGTAATGCTAACATCTCCCTCCCGAACCTTTTTAGTTACTAAATCCCCCACTTTGTCCCAAAAGCCCAGATCTCGAACTAAATCTAAAGAAACCGAGGGAAACTGAATAAAAACCCATCTAACGAATTCCCTTAAAAGAAGAGGTTTCGAAAAACGCTTCCCCTCCGCAGTTAAAACTCCCTTAATTTGGGAGTAAAACCCCTTTTGCTGCCTGGAAAGCCGGGCACCCATAACGGCAGCAACTCCTAGCCGAGGTAAACAGGAAAGCTAACGCGGTGGGGTCAGGGGAAATTCTTAAACTCACTTTCCGGACGCTGCGCAGCGATTTTACTCCACGTGCCGGGTCCCGGATCCCTGGCACCTCTCCCGTCCCTGACCGCCGGTCACAGTCCTCTGGCTAGGGTGGTGTGGTGACCGAGGCTCTCTCCACACTCCGTCGGGAGAGAGGTTGCTCGATCTCCCCTCCCGAAAAGTCCACTAAAACGCGGAGCTCTTCAGGAAGGGCGGCCGACGCTGCAACGGCGCGCTTCTGGCGAAGGTCGCTCCGATGAGGCAAGTGGTCAAGCTGACCAAATGCCGCACGTTGGGCGCCAGCTGTGGCCGTCCGCCTGCCTCCTCGGTGGAGTGGAGGTGGTTACTAGCAAAGGCGGATGCGACTTGGGTCCTCGGGGGCCAGCCTCGTTCCCAATCGCCGAGCGACTCTTGCCCTTGCTCCCTGCTAGCTGCTCGGTAGGCGAACTCTCCCACACCTCAGGGGGTTCCTCCAACCCAGGAATGAAGAGACACAGACACGAGGTTCTGCACTCTGTGACACCGGGGATCGGAGGACCCCGATTCCCCTGGGACACGATCTTTTATTGTTCCCCCGGTGACCAATCACCGGGTAGCAGAGGGGAGGAACTGGGGAGGAGCAGGGGACAGGGAGCGAACCAGGGATAGAAGGGGGATGAGCGAGGGTTACAGACAGGGGAGTGATACAATGAACAACCGAGTAACTGAGAACTCTCTAGGAAACTGGGGGTGACTAACTCAGATGGGCAGGTGGTGCTCCCCAATGAGCCCTGGGGGTATTAACCTGTCTCGAGCCCAGCCTCTTCTGGGCTAAACTATTGTTTGCTCTACCTCGGGGGAGCCCTCCTCCTCCCCCCAGGGCTTTCTCATTGGAAATTCTTCTTCTGGGGTAACCTGCACCACTGCCACAATACAAATCAGCATCTTTGTACACTGCCCTGAACAGAAAAAAAATGGAAATTACATTAACTTTCACATCTCTTATAAATTTAAATAAACATAGTTTAAGAAGAATGCTTCAAATCTTTTAATTGATAGACTTTCTACAGCATCGATATGGAGCTGGAGTTTAACATGAAATGTGCTTCTAAGACATCTTTCAATAAAGCTATTTCTTGCTGCAGACCACATTACTAACTAACTCAGTTTTCCATTAATTTCTGTGCAATGAAATGAAGTTGTCTTTTATACAGGTTACCCTAAAAATCTGTTTATGGCCTGAATCTGACAGTCCCCATCAATGTACAATGACCATTTCAATGGGAATTTAGTATCTACTATAACATCTACTGGTGCCTGAGGGAATATTGCATATATGTAAATAAACATGAGAAAAGACTTAGGTCTCAGCACTTAGTTTTAAAGGCACTTTAAAAAAATAGTGAGCAAAACCAAGTGTATTAGTGATGCATGGTCTTGCAAACATTATTTGCAACGAGACTGTTCAATATTTTGAGTTGAAGACATCAGAAAGGAGCTTAAGCTGTATGTACCTGGACGTGGCTCACTGAGACTGAAAGCTCTGGTTAAGAGGGGTTTTTTTAAAAAACAATTTGAGTAGAAGTTCAAAAAGACCCCCAGCCTTCCTCTGTGAGAATGAAAATTATTATGCGATATCAATCAGAGTATAATTAGTAAAGAAACCTCAACAGCTGCATTTTTGTATTTTTTTAAGTATATTAATCAGCGTGAAAATATTTAACCACCAAGAGAAAAAGCCCTCAATATTAGCATATTATGTTAATAAAACAAGCAACTATTTAAAAATCCTCTAACACATTGGATTTCACTGACCATACATTATGATGTAGTGGCTGCACAACAAAAATTTACACTGTTCTGGATGCTTTTATCAGCAAGAAGTTTACAGGGTTTTATTGATATAATTTGTGTTGGACTTAGTAGCTACAACGCAATTGGCTTTAGGGTACCAGGCCAGCAACCTGACTCAAGTCCAGGACACGCACTGTTTTTTCCCTTGGTCCTTTCTTTCCCCTGGGTGCAGCTGCAGGCACCGACAGTGCTCTGTAAGAAAGAGACACACACAATCTCCACCTGCTTCTCATGATGGCTGGTTGATGTCACTTCCCTCACAGATCCTCATTTCACTTAACCTTGCACAGACTACACCAGATAAGTTGTCCTGGTTTGAAGGACAGGTGTCTGTTAAGGAAGGCAGGAGCCTCCCTTGGAATGGGAAACTGTAACCCCTCTCCGAATTATTATAAATTTGAAATCAAGAGGCTCTCAGGCAAAGATATGGGAATAGGAATAACAGTTCTTTACTAATATCTAAACCAAGGATAACAAATAACAACAACTATAACGTTAACCAACAAACAGAATCAGAAACCCAGTGGCAGCCTGCTCGGCTTCAGGCACCTTTTCCCTTTGGTGCAGTTCCAGTCACAGCCTGCAGGGGCGCTGTAGTGGTTTCAGTTCGCTTATTCCGGTTTGTGGCTAAATGCTAGCACACTTACTTAAATTTATTTGATTGTTTGTTGTGAGATAAGGATTAGGAGTAGGCAAAGCAGGCTCAAACTTTATAAAGTACAAAGAAGTTTTATTAATATATCTAAGACAAAGGGAAAAAGAAAAAAAAACCTAAGAAAAACCAGAACAAACTCTCCAGACTACCCCTCTTTCCTCACTTCTCTATTTTATTCTTTCTGACAACATACAAAAGACAACATTTCGACTTCCAGTCAGTTTACCACTTCAGAAACAGCTCTTGTTCTAGTTCATATAGGGAGAGAAGTTTCTTTTGCTTACACCATGAATTTTCTGTAAGAAAAATACAGTTTTTATGGGTCTTCTGCTTCACCATTAACCGCCGCCCGGAGCAAAGTCTAGTTTAATGGTCCATCCCTCCCACCCTAGTAGCCTTCCCACAGCCACTTGGGTGGGTTATGAACAGTCCACAGGGTACCTGTTTTAAGGATGCCCAGTTCAATTGCAGCAACAAAGAAAATCCCTTCTTCTGTGCTTAGCAACACAGGTTCTCCTGACAACTCAGGTTCTCTAGCATTCTCCCCGGGACTAGGGCTCTGGATTACAGCCTCTCCTCTTTCTTGGTTCTAGTTTCTCATCAGGCTGCACTTTTCCAACACTTACTTGTCTGTACTTAGGTATTTCAGTTCATTGGCTGCAATAAGAACCTCACATCTCCCTTTGGACTATATCTTCATATATTACAGAGAATTTATTAGCTCAGTCCCCAACTATAGTTCTCCAAAAAAGTTTTCAGCTTCACACTTGAAGCAACTTCCCATGCACCCCCTTGTGAGTATCAGTTCTGCTTTCCTCACTGACTGTAAAGTCTCTGCGCTGCACTATGTAGATGTCCTCACTCGTTCCTCTCTCTGCGAGGAAAGATGGGTGTCTGTGAGTTTTGTCCAGGCATGGAGAGAGTTAATCTCTGTCTCTCTCTCTGGCAGTGTGAGGACCACGTGCTCTTTGCCGGGCTGCTTGAACAGGTTCCAGCTAGATGCTAGACGCTCTCAAGAGTCTCTGCCTGGCTCTGCCAAGCTGGCTCGGCCTGGTAGGGCCATCTGGGCCCGGGGTGACAGGGCAGGGCCTGGCCCGAGCTGGATGGAGTCCGGCCTGGTCCTTACCTGGCCCGGCTCTCCCTCTTGTGTAGCTGACACACTGGCTGAGCTAGATCTGCTGAAAATTCCAATCGTTTCCTCCCCCATGCCTGCCCGGCTGCAGCGGCACGGCTGCCGTAAAACCTCCCTTTTCCCCCCCCATCTCTCCTTTGGAAGGGGGGGGGGGGCGATAGGAGGGGGGAAGCGCTTAGGCCTTACCAGCGAGAGAAGCAAGAGCTGCTCCTCTCTACACAGCAGCAGCAGGTCCAAAGAGGAAGAGCGTCAGAGAGTATCTGCTTATATATGGTTTTTTTCCTCGAAGGCGGACCAACTTTTTAATTGGTTTACCTACCTATCAATTCTTAAAACTACCTGATTATTGGCTCTCTCTCTCGCAGGAAGGAAGTTGTATTCCTTCCTGCATTTCTGCAGCACAGATCACTTCCTAGATTTTGACCCCTCTAGCCTAACCCAAGACAGGCGCTCTGGGTGTGGTGATTCCCTGGTGGCTGCAGGGGCGCTCTGGCGTGAGCTCAGGTAGCACACGGCAAATGGCAGCTGCCCGAAGCAGGGAGGGATGGAGGAGAGCCTTTGTTCCACAGACCCTCGGGAGGGGCAGCTGGTGTCGGTGCCACAGCAGGATCCCTGGACACAGGGAGCTGGGACAGTAGGAGGTCTCGACGTGCAGGGGAAACCCCGCTACAATGTAGCGGAGAAAACTCAGAGCGGGCTGGTGGCAGGCAGGCAGCTCCCGATGGGGCAGAGGGCAGAGACTCACAGCAGACAGACTGGCAGCTCCGTGCTGGCTTCTCAGGGGGCTGTAGGTTCAGCAGACAGCAGCTCCGACCGTCCAGCTCCGAGGGTCCCGAGGAAGAGAGCGTGACCTCCCCCCTGCCCTTGCTTTTCAGTCTCTCCAAATCTCGCATTGTCGTCAAGCCCTGCTTCCATGAGGGGCAATTCTACCCCACCCTGCCAAGGAGAAAGGCTCTAGCCTTGTGCTTTGTTTCTCTTAAGTACCTAGTCATTTGTGTCTTAGCAACCCATGGGAGAAAAATTCCTGAGGAAAAGAACTAAATCCAACCTTCAACATTCTCCACCCCGAATTTTTTTCCCTTGCAAACACCTTACATTAAATTTAAACTTTCGAGGTATATACATACATGCAGATACAGATACAAGCGCAGTGTCATAAGTAGTTCACCCTAAAACAAGATCTCCTTGAGGTATGCATCGGGTCTCTCCATCCCTTTGCATCACCCACCAGGTGCAGCCCAGTCCCTGAGCAAAGACAACCCCACGGATGGGATTGTCTTTACTTGAGGCAGAGTTTACCCAAACAGTCTTTCCCAGCATACCTCTCATGTGTACTACTGGAACTTTATCTCCATCTGTTGTTCGCAAGGGGTCAGAGTGGGCAGGCCCGGCCCGGCTGGAGGAACCTCGGGTGTTCACTAACCATGTGGCCTTTGCTAAATTAGTCTCCCAGTTCTTGAACGTCCCCCCACCCAGTGCTTTCAAGGTGGTTTTGAGCAGGCCATTGTACCGTTCAACTTTCCCAGCTGCTGGTGCATGATAAGGGATATGGTACACCCACTCGATGCCATGTTCCCTAGCCCAGGTGTTTATAAGGCTATTTTTGAAATGAGTCCCATTGTCGGATTCAATTCTCTCTGGGGTACCATGTCTCCAAAGAACCTGTTTTTCGAGGCCCAGGATGGTGTTCCGGGCAGTGGCATGAGGCACAGGGTAGGTCTCCAGCCATCCTGTGGTGGCTTTTACTATTGTGAGAACGTAGCGCTTGCCTTGGCGGGTCTGGGGCAGTGTGATGTAATCAATCTGCCAAGCCTCTCTATACTTATATTTGGACCACTGTCCACCATACCATAGAGGCTTCACCCGCTTGGCCTGTTTGATTGCGGCGCACGTCTCACAATCATGGATCACCTGGGAGATACTGTCCATGGTTAGGTCCACCCCTCGGTGTCGTGCCCACTTATAGGTGGCATCTCTGCTCTGGTGGTCTGAGGCATCATGGGCCCATCGAGCTAGGAACAACTCCCCTTTGTGTTGCCAGTCTAAATCTATCTGTGCCACCTCTATCTTTGCGGCGTGATCTACCTGCTTGTTGTTCTGGTGTTCTTCGTTAGCTCGGCTCTTAGGGACATGGGCGTCTACATGGCGGACCTTTACGGTTAGCTTCTCTACCCGAGTGGCAATGTCTTTCCATTCATCAGCTGCCCAGATTGGCTTTCCTCTACGCTGCCAGTTGGCCTTTTTCCACCTTTCCAGCCAACCCCATAGAGCATTGGCTACCATCCACGAATCGGTGTAGAGATAGAGCTTTGGCCACTTCTCTCTCTCAGCAATGTCCAGGGCCAGCTGAACGGCTTTGAGTTCAGCAAATTGGCTCGACCCACCCTCTCCTTCAGTGGCTTCTGCAACCTGTCATGTGGGGCTCCACACAGCTGCTTTCCACTTCCGGTTCATCCCTATGATGCGACAGGAACCATCAGTGAAAAGGGCGTAGCACTTTTCTTCATCTAGCAGTTGATTGTATGGTGGAGCCTCCTCAGCCCGGGTCACTTGTTCTTGCTCCTCTTCATCAGTGAGACCAAAACTCTCACCTTCTGGCCAGTTCGTAATTATTTCTAGGATCCCAGGGCGGTTCGGATTTCCAATGCGGGCGCGCTGTGTGATAAGTGCGATCCACTTACTCCGTGTGGCATCGGTGGCGTGGTGGGTAGAGGGAGCCTTTCCTTTAAACATCCACCCCAGCACTGGTAGTCGAGGTGCCAGGAGGAGTTGTGCTTCAGTGCCAATTACCTCCGAGGTGACTTGAACTCCTTCATAGGCAGCCAAGATTTCCTTCTCTGTGGGGGTGTAGTTGGCTTCAGACCTTCTGTAACTCCGGCTCCAGAATCCCAGCGGTCGGCCTCGAGTCTCTCCAGGCACCTTCTGCCAAAGGCTCCAGGACAAGCCCTTGTTCCCGGCTGCAGAGTAAAGCACATTCCTCACCTCTGGTCCCGTCCTTACTGGGCCAAGCGCTACTGCATGAGCGATCTCCTGCTTGATCTGGGCAAATGCTTGTTGCTGTTCAGGGCCCCAGTGAAAATCGTTCTTCTTGCGGGTGACCAGGTAGAGAGGGCTCACAATCTGGCTGTACTCTGGAATGTGCATCCTCCAAAAACCTATGGCCCCTAGGAAAGCTTGAGTTTCCTTTTTGTTAGTTGGCGGAGACATCGCAGTGATCTTATTGATGACATCCGTGGGAATCTGGCGCCATCCATCTTGCCATTTTACCTCCAAGAATGGGATCTCTCAAGCAGGTCCCTTGACTTTGCTCTTCTTGATGGCAAAACCGGCTTCCAGGAGGATCATGATGATCTTCTCTCCTTTCTCAAATACTTCTGCTGCCGTGTTCCCCCACACAATGATGTCATCGATGTATTGGAGATGCTCTGGAGCCTCACCCTTTTCCAGTGCAGCCTGGATCAGTCCATGGCAGATCGTGGGGCTGTGCCTCCACCCCTGGGGTAACCGATTCCAGGTATATTGCACACTCCTCCAAGTGAAGGCGAACGGAGGCCTGCACCCTGCTGCCAGAGGGATGGAGAAAAACGCATTGGCAATGTCAATGGTGGCATACTATTTTGCTGCCTTGGACTCCAGCTCGTACTGGAGCTCCAGCATGTCTGGCACGGCAGCACTCAATGGTGGAGTCACTTCATTCAAGCCACGATAGTCCACAGTCAATCTCCATTCCCCGTCAGACTTGTGCACAGGCCAGATGGGGCTGTTGAAGGGTGAGTGGGCTTTACTGACCACTCCTTGGCTTTCCAGGTCGCGGATCATCTTGTGGATGGGGATCACGGCGTCTCGATTCGTCCGGTACTGCCGGCGGTGCACTGTCGAGGTGGCAATTGGCACTTGTTGCTCTTTTACTCTCAGGAGTCCCACTGCATTTGGATTTTCCGATAGTCCAGGCAAGGTGTTCAGTTGCCTGATGCCCTCTGCCTCCACAGCCGCTATTCCGAAAGCCCACCTGAGTCCCTTTGAGTCTTCGTAATAGCCATTCCGGAGGAAGTCTATGCCCAGAAAATATGGGGCCTCTGGACCAGTCACAATGGGGTGTTTCTGCCACTCCTTCCCGGTCAGGATCACCTCGGCTTCCAACAAAGTTAATTGCTGTGATCCCCTTGTCACCCCGGCAATAGAAACAGGTTCTGCCCCCACATGTCTCGATGGAATTAAGGTACACTGCGCACCAGTATCAACTAACGCTTCATATTTTTGTGGTTCTGATGTGCCAGGCCATCGGATCCACACTGTCCAAAAGACCCGGTTTTCCCGTGCCTCTTCCTGGCTAGAGGCAGGGCCCCTCTAGCTCTGGTTGTCATTTCCTTCTTGGGCGTACATGGTAGAGGTCCCCTCGAGGGGATCTAAGAGATCGTCCTCCCTTCTGTAATATCTGGCATCTCGGTCACGGGAGGCTGAGGCTACCTTCACTTTAGTAGGCCCCCCGCCTCGGTTAGTATTTCCCTCCTTGAGTTGCTGTACCCATGCTGCCAGGGCAGCAGTGGGTTTCCTATCCCACTTCCTCATGTCTTCTCCGTGATCACACAGGAAGAACCACAGCTCAGATCGTGGGGTGCACCCTCTCTCCCTGGCTGGGGGGCGCTGGGCTCTGACTTTGGGGCTTGTGACTCGCACTGGTGCCGCACTCATTATCCTCATCTCCTCCCTCACCTCCCTCATCATCTCCTCTCTGAGGTCTTTGACCACAGCAGAGACCTGAGCCTGCATTGGGTCACTGATCATACTATCATAATTCCTGAGTTTGGTGGCTATGGAGCCCACTGTCTCTTGGTTGTCATCAGCATTAATTGTTGCAATGAAGATGGTGTATTGGGAGGGCCCTAGCTTTGCCAGGTTCCACAACATTTGCCCTGTACACTTCACCTTGTCGGGGTCATTATCATGTTGTCTATCCCCCCCAAAGAGTACCTCCAATACTGCCACCTCCCTCAGCTGTTGGATTCCCTCCTCAAGGGTCTTCCATGGTCTTCTATGATGATACTCCTGCATTCTCTCTGTTGAAGGTTGGATCTAGTTCTTTTCCTCAGGAATTTTTCTCCCATGGGTTGCTAGGACACAAATGACTGGGTACTTAAGAGAAACAAAGCACAAGGGTAGAGCCTTTCTCCGTGGCAGGGTGGGGCAAAATTGCCCCTCACGGAAGCAGAGCCTGGTAACGAGATTTGGAGAGACTGAAAAGCAAGGGCAGAGGGAGGTCACGCCCTCTTGCTCGGGACCCTCGGAGCTGGACGGTCAGAGCTACTGTCTGCTGAACCCACGGCCCCTGAGAAGCCAGCGCGGAGCTGCCGGTCTGTCTGCTGTGAGTCTCTGCCCTCTGCCCCATCCGGAGCCGACCTGCCTGCCACCAGCCCGCTTTTCTCCGCTACATTGTAGCGGGGTTTTTCCCTGCACGTGGAGACCCCTTACCGTCCCAGCTCCCTGTGTCCCGGGATCCTGCTGTGGCACCGACACCAGCTGCCCCTCCCGAGGGTCTGTGGAGCAAGGGCTCTCCTCCATCCCTCCGTGCTTCGGGCAGTCGCCATTCGCCGTGTGCTACCTGAGCTCACGCCGGAGCGCCCCCTGCAGCCACCGGGGAATCACCGCACCCAGAGCGCCCCTGCAGCCACCGCTGTGCAGGCTGTGACTGGAACTGCACCAAAGGGAAAGGTGCCTGAAGCCGAGCAGGCTGCCACTGGGTTTCTGGTTCTGTTTGTTGGTTAACGTTATAGTTGTTGTTATTTGTTATCCTTTGTTTTAGATAGTAGTAAAGAACTGTTATTCCTATTCCCATATCTTTGCCTGAGAGCCTTTATAATAATTCGGAGGGAGAGGGGTTACAGTTTCCCATCCCAAGGGAGGCTCCTGCCTTCCTTAACAGACACCTGTCCTTCAAACCAGGACAGATTTTGGCGCCCAACGGTGGGGCACGAGGGCATCGAGGGGAAGAAGGATAACAGTTCTTGAGTAACGCAGTTTTTGTGTGCTGGATATAGGAACCTCATTAGGTTGCACCATGTGGTCTTGCTTATTCCGGTTCGTATGGCAAGTGGTCACAGCTGTTTCTCTCCCATTTGCAGCCCCATATCTAAACATGGGCCCTATAACTAAGGCTACAGTGGCTGTTATACAGTTTGTGTCATGGGTCAATAAGGTGAGGAATTCATGGATTTTCAACTTCCTCTGGAAGGCAGGCATGTGGATTCACAGCTACCACACACTAATGACATGTTTTCAGGGTTACTTTAATAATGGTACCTACTGTGAGGAAGTGACACCAAAAGAAATGTTCTCACAACCCTTCACCCAGCTCTTTGGGCCTATCCCGCCAATCTTTGAGGGGTTCAAATCTTCTTTAGATGCTAATGATACCATACAGTGGCTGGTGTTGCTGATAGGCCTGCTCTATTTAGCATTCAGGGATAAGGGGGCTCTGACTTGGATAGCCACTCTGACATCTACCCCAGACAGTAGGGATGGGGCCCCAGAACCTGACACGGCCCCAAAGACTAGGGATGCTGCCACAGAAACTGACCTGGCCCCGGAAACTAGGGATGCTGCCATAGAACCTGACATGGCCCCAGAGACTAGGGATGTAGCCACAGAACCTGACACGGCCCCAGAAACTAGGGACGTAGCCACAGAACCTGACATGGCCCCAGAAACTAGGGACACCATCCCAGAACCTGACATTGCCCCAGACACGAGGGATGTTGCTGCAGAGTCTGACCCGGTCCCACAACCCATCTCAGAAACAACCCACCCGGATTGGGTGGGAGTCCTGGTGAAAGAGATACGCGAGATGGGCCAAGTGCTGAAGGAATACACTTGCCCAGCTGGTGGGAAACCCTTCCCCTACCCCAAAGAGGGAGAGTCTAATGAGGCAGCAGAGGAACCCAGGGACACTATCACCGCTCAGGCTTCAGTCAGATCAGAGGGGCAGCCACAGCCAGTAGCAGTTGCCCCTGTGGAAAAGAGGAAGACTAAGATCAAACCAGAGCAGCCAGTGAGTAATGATGGGGAAGCAGGGCCCTCTCAACCAGTAGGGAGGCCAAGGATTGAAATCACTACCGAGTCCCTGGGGTATGACAGTCTCCGTAATCTACGAAAAGACATTGCGCGACGGGGTCGTGAGCCTTTTACAACTTGGTTACTTCGGGTCTGGGACCTTATGGGTATGGGTGTGCAGCTGGATAGTATTGAGGCAAGGCAGCTGGGACCCTTGTCCCAGGACTCAGGGGTTGATCAGGTATTTGGAAGAGATGACGGGCCCCTGTCTCTCTGGGAACGGCTTTTAATAAGTGTAAGAGAGAGGTTTGTCAACAGGGAGAGAATGCAGGAGTATCATCATAGAAGACCATGGAAGACCCTTGAGGAGGGAATCCAACAGCTGAGGGAGGTGGCAATATTGGAGGTACTCTTTGGGAGGGATGGACAACATGATAACGACCCCGACAAGGTCAAGTGTACAGGACAAATGTTGTGGAATCTGGCAAAGCTAGGGCCCTCCCAATACACCATCTTCATTGCAACAATTAATGCTGATGACAACCGAGAGACAGTGGGCTCCATAGCCACCAAACTCAGGAATTATGATAGTATGATCAGTGGCCCAATGCAGGCTCAGGTCTCTGCTGTGGTCAAAGACCTCAGAGAGGAGATGATGAGAGAGGTGAGGGAGGAGATGAGGTTGATGAGTGCAGCACCAGTGCGAGTCACAAGCCCCAAAGTCAGAGCCCAGCGCCCCCCAGCCAGGGAGAGAGGGTACACCCCACGATCTGAGCTGTGGTTCTTCCTGTGTGATCACGGAGAAGACATGAGGAAGTGGGATAGGAAACCCACTGCTGCCCTGGCAGCACGGGTACAGCAACTCAAGGAGGGAAATACTAACCGAGGCGGGGGGTCTACTAAAGTGAAGGTAGCCTCAGCCTCCCGTGACCGAGATGCCAGATATTACAGAAGAGAGGACGATCTCTTAGATCCCCTCGAGGGGACCTCTACCATGTACGCCCAAGAAAGAAATGACAACCAGAGCTAGAGGGGCCCTGCCTCTAGCCAGGAAGAGGCACGGGAAAACCGGGTCTTTTGGACAGTGTGGATCCGATGGCCTGGCACATCAGAACCACAAAAATATGAAGCGTTAGTTGATACTGGTGCGCAGTGTACCTTAATTCCATCAGACATGTGGGACAGAACCTGTTTCTATTGCCGGGGTGACAGGGGGATCACAGCAATTAACTTTGTTGGAAGCCGAGGTGAGCCTGACCGGGAAGGAGTGGCAGAAACACCCCATTGTGACTGGTCCAGAGGCCCCATGTATTCTGGGCATAGACTTCCTCCGGAATGGCTATTACAAAGACTCAAAGGGACTCAGGTGGGCTTTCGGAATAGCGGCTGTAGAAGGCAGAGGGCACCAGGCAACTGAACACCTTGCCTGGACTATCAGAAAATCCAAATGCAGTGGGACTCCTGAGAGTAAAAGAGCAACAAGTGCCAATTGCCACCTCGACAGTGCACCGCCGGCAGTACCGGACGAATCGAGACGCCGTGATCCCCATCCACAAGATGATCCGCGACCTGGAAAGCCAAGGAGTGGTCAGTAAAGCCCACTCACCCTTCAACAGCCCCATCTGGCCTGTGCACAAGTCTGACGGGGAATGGAGATTGACTGTAGACTATCGTGGCTTGAATGAAGTGACTCCACCATTGAGTGCTGCCGTGCCAGACATGCTGGAGCTCCAGTACGAGCTGGAGTCCAAGGCAGCAAAATGGTATGCCACCATTGACATCGCCAATGCGTTCTTCTCCATCCCTCTGGCAGCGGAGTGCAGGCCTCAGTTCGCCTTCACCTGGAGGGGTGTGCAATATACCTGGAATCGGTTACCCCAGGGGTGGAGGCACAGCCCCACGATCTGCCATGGACTGATCCAGGCTGCACTGGAAAAGGGTGAGGCTCCAGAGCATCTCCAATACATCGATGACATCATTGTGTGGGGGAACACGGCAGCAGAAGTATTTGAGAAAGGAGAGAAGATCATCATGATCCTCCTGGAAGCCGGTTTTGCCATCAAGAAAAGCAAAGTCAAGGGACCTGCTCGAGAGATCCAGTTCTTGGAGGTAAAATGACAAGATGGACAGCGCCAGATTCCCACAGAGGTCATCAATAAGATCACTGCGATGTCTCCTCCAACTAACAAAAAGGAAACTCAAGCTTTCCTAGGGGCCATAGGTTTTTGGAGGATGCACATTCCAGAGTACAGCCAGATTGTGAGCCCTCTCTACCTGGTCACCCGCAAGAAGAACGATTTTCACTGGGGCCCTGAACAGCAACAAGCGTTTGCCCAGATCAAGCAGGAGATCGCTCATGCGGTAGCGCTTGGCCCAGTAAGGACGGGACCAGAGGTGAGGAATGTGCTTTACTCTGCAGCCGGGAACAAGGGCTTGTCCTGGAGCCTTTGGCAGAAGGTGCCTGGAGAGACTCGAGGCCGACCGCTGGGATTCTGGAGCCGGAGTTACAGAGGGTCCGAAGCCAACTACACCCCCACAGAGAAGGAAATCTTGGCCGCCTATGAAGGAGTTCAAGCCGCCTCAGAGGTAATTGGCACTGAAGCACAACTCCTCCTGGCACCTCGACTACCAGTGCTGGGGTGGATGTTCAAAGGAAAGGCTCCCTCTACCCACCACGCCACCGATGCCACATGGAGTAAGTGGATCGCACTTATCACACAGCGCGCCCGCATTAGAAATCCGAACCGCCCTGGGATCCTAGAAATAATTACGAACTGGCCAGAAGGTGAGAGTTTTGGTCTCACTGATGAAGAGGAGCAAGAACAAGTGACCCGGGCTGAGGAGGCTCCACCATATAATCAACTGCTAGATGAAGAAAAGTGCTACGCCCTTTTCACTGATGGTTCCTGTCGCATCATAGAGATGAACCAGAAGTGGAAAGCAGCTGTGTGGAGCCCCACACGACAGGTTGCAGAAGCCACTGAAGGAGAGGGTGGGTCGAGCCAATTTGCTGAACTCAAAGCTGTTCAGCTGGCCCTGGACATTGCTGAGAGAGAGAAGTGGCCAAAGCTCTATCTCTACACCGATTCGTGGATGGTAGCCAATGCTCTATGGGGTTGGCTGGAAAGGTGGAAAAAGGCCAACTGGCAGCGTAGAGGAAAGCCAATCTGGGCAGCTGATGAATGGAAAGACATTGCCACTCGGGTAGAGAAGCTACCCGTAAAAGTCCGCCATGTAGACGCCCATGTCCCTAAGAGCCGAGCTAACGAAGAACACCAGAACAACAAGCAGGTAGATCACGCCGCAAAGATTGAGGTGGCACAGATAGATTTAGACTGGCAACACAAAGGGGAGCTGTTCCTAGCCCGATGGGCCCATGATGCCTCAGGCCACCAGGGCAGAGATGCCACCTATAAGTGGGCACGAGACCGAGGGGTGGACCTAACCATGGACAGTATCTCCCAGGTGATCCATGATTGTGAGACGTGCGCTGCGATCAAACAGGCCAAGCGGGTAAAGCCTCTATGGTATGGTGGACGGTGGTCCAAATACAAGTATGGAGAGGCTTGGCAGATTGATTACATCACACTGCCCCAGACCCGCCAAGGCAAGCGCTACGTTCTCACAATGGTGGAAGCCACCACAGGATGGCTGGAGACCTACCCTGTGCCTCATGCCACTGCCCGGAACACCATCCTGGGCCTCGAAAAACAGGTTCTTTGGAGACATGGTACCCCCGAGAGAATTGAATCCGACAATGGGACTCACTTCAAAAATAGCCTTATAAACACCTGGGCTAGGGAACATGGCATCGAGTGGGTGTACCATATCCCTTATCATGCACCAGCAGCTGGGAAAGTTGAACAGTACAATAGCCTGCTCAAAACCACCTTGAAAGCACTGGGTGGGGGGACGTTCAAGAACTGGGAGACTAATTTGGCAAAGGCCACATGGTTAGTGAACACCCGAGGCTCCTCCAACCGAGCAGGGCCTGCCCACTCTGACCCCTTGCGAACAACAGATGGAGATAAGGTTCCAGTAGTACACATGAGAGGCATGCTGGGAAAGACTGTTTGGGTAAACTCTGCCTCAAGTAAAGACAATCCCATCCGGGGGGTTGTCTTTGCTCAGGGACCAGGCTGCACCTGGTGGGTGATGCAAAAGGATAGAGAGACCCGATGCATACCTCAAGGAGATCTTGTTTTAGGGTGAACTACTTATGACACTGCGCTTGTATCTGTATCTGCATGTATGTATATACCTCGAAAGTTTAAATTTGATGTAAGGTGTTTGCATGGGAAAAAATTCGGGGTGGAGAATGTTGAAGGTTGGATCTGATTCTTTTCCTCAGGAATTTTTCTTCCATGGGTTGCTAAGACACAAATGACTAGGTACTTAAGAGAAACAAAGCACAAGGGTAGAGCCTTTCTCCTTGGCAGGGTGGGGCAAAATTGCCCCTCAAGGAAGCAGAGCCTGGTAAAGCGAGATTTAGAGAGACTGAAAAGCAAGGGCAGGGGGGAGGTCACGCCCTCTTGCTCGGGACCCTCAGAGCTGGACGGTCGGAGCTGCTGTCTGCTGAACCCACAGCCCCTGAGAAGCCAGTGCGGAGCTGCCGGTCTGTCTGCTGTGAGTCTCTGCCCTCTGCCCCATCCGGAGCCGACCTGCCTGCCACCAGCCCGCTTTTCTCCGCTACATTGTAGCGGGGTTTTTCCCTGCACGTGGAGACCCCTTACCGTCCCAGCTCCCTGTGTCCCGGGATCCTGCTGTGGCACCAACACCAGTTGCCCCTCCCGAAGGTCTGTGGAGCAAGGGCTCTCCTCCATCCCTCCGTGCTTCGGGCAGTCGCCATTCGCCGTGTGCTACCTGAGCTCACGCCGGAGCGCCCCCTGCAGCCACCGGGGAATCATAGCACCCAGAGCGTCCCTGCAAGCTGTGACTAGAACTGCACCAAAGGGAAAGGTGCCTGAAGCCGAGCAGGCTGCCACTGAGTTTCTGGTTCTGTTTGTTAGTTAACGTTATAGTTGTTGTTATTTGTTATCCTTTGTTTTAGATAGTAGTAAAGAACTGTTATTCCTATTCCCATATCTTTGCCTGAGAGCCTTTATAATAATTCGGAGGGAGAGGGGTTACAGTTTCCCATCCCAAGGGAGGCTCCTGCCTTCCTTAACAGACACCTGTCCTTCAAACCAGGACACTCTCCCTGTTGACAAACCTCTCTCTTACACTTATTAAAAGCCGTTCCCGGAAAGACAGGGGCCCGTTGTCTCTTCCGAATACCTGATCAACCCCTGAGTCCTGGGACAAGGGTCCCATCTGCCTTGCCTCGATACTATCCAGCTGCACACCCATACCCATAAGGTCCCAGACCTGAAGTAACCATGTTGTAAAAGGCTCATTACCCCATCGCACAATGTCTCTTCGTAGATTACGGAGACTGTCATACCCCAGGGACTCGGTAGTGATTTCAATCCTTGGCCTCCCTACTGGTTGAGAGGGTCCTGCTTCCCCATCATTACTCACTGGTTGCTCTGGTTTGACCTTAGTCTTCCTCTTTTCCACAGGGGCAACTACTGCTGGCTGTGGCTGCCCTTCTGATCTGACTGGAGCCTGAGCGGTTATAACGTCCCTGGGTTACTCAGCTGCCTCATTAGACTCTCCCTCTTTGGGGTAGGGGAAGGGTTTCCTACCAGCTGGGCAAGTGTATTTCTTCAGCACTTGGCCCATCTCGCGTATCTCTTTCACCAGGACTCCCACCCAATCCAGGTGGGTTGTTTCTGAGGTGGGTTGTGGGACCAGGTCAGACTCTGCAGCAACATCCCTCGTGTCTGGGGCAATGTCAGGTTCTGGGATGGTGTCCCTAGTTTCTGGGGCCATGTCAGGTTCTGTGGCAGCATCCCTAGTCTCTGGGACCGTGTCAGGTTCTGTGGCAGCATCCCTAGTTTCCGGGGCCCGGTCAGTTTCTGTGGCAGCATCTCTAGTCTTTGGGGCCATGTCAGGTTCTGGGGCCTCATCCCTATTGTCTGGGGTAATGTCAAATTCTGGGATGGTGTCCCTAGTTTCTGGGGCCATGTCAGGTTCTGTGGCAGCATCCCTAGTCTTTGGGGCCATGTCAGGTTCTGGGGCCTCATCCCTATTGTCTGGGGTAGATGTCAGAGTGGGTATCCAAGTCAGACCCCCCTTATCCCTGAATGCTAAATAGAGCAGGCCTATCAGCAACACCAGCCACTGTATGGTATCATTCGCATTTAGAGAAGATTTGAACCCCTCAAAGATTGGCGGGATAGGCCCAAAGAGCTGGGTGAAGGGTTGTGAGAGCATTTCTTTTGGTGTCACTTCCTCGCATTAGGTACCATTATTAAAGTAACCCTGAAAGCATGTCAATAATGTGTGGTAGCTCTGAATCCACATGCCTGCCTTCCAGAGGAAGTTGAAAATCCATGAATTCCTCACCTTATTGACCCATGACACAAACTGTACAACAGCCACCGTAGCCTTAGTTATAGGGCCCATGTTTAGATATGGGGCTGCAAATGGGAGAGAGAGAGCCGTGACCACTTGCCATATGAACCGGGGTAAGCAAGACCACATGGTGCAACCTAATGAGGTTCCTATATCCAGCACACAAAAACTGCGTTACTCAAGAGCTGTTATCCTTTTTCCCCTCGATGCCCTCGTGCCCCACCGTTGGGCGCCAAAATCTGTCCTGGTTTGAAGGACAGGTGTCTGTTAAGGAAGGCAGGAGCCTCCCTTGGAATGGGAAACTGTAGCCCCTCTCCCTCCGAATTATTATAAATTTGAAATCAAGAGGCTCTCAGGCAAAGATGTGGGAATAGGAATAACAGTTCTTTACTAATATCTAAAACAAGGATAACAAATAACAACAACTATAACGTTAACCAACAAACAGAATCAGAAACCCAGTGGCAGCCTGCTCGGCTTCAGGCACCTTTTCCCTTTGGTGCAGTTCCAGTCACAGCCTGCAGGGGCGCTCTGGGTGTGGTGATTCCCTGGTGGCTGCAGGGGCGCTCTGGCTTGAGCTCAGGTAGCACACGGCAAATGGCAGCTGCCCGAAGCAGGGAGGGATGGAGGAGAGCCTTTGTTCCACAGACCCTCGGGGGGGGGGGCAGCTGGTGTCGGTGCCACAGCAGGATCCCCGGACACAGGGAGCTGGGACGGTAGGAGGTCTCGACGTGCAGGGGAAACCCCGCTACAATGTAGCGGAGAAAACTCAGAGCGGGCTGGTGGCAGGCAGGTCGGCTCCCGATGGGGCAGAGGGCAGAGACTCACAGCAGACAGACTGGCAGCTCCGTGCTGGCTTCTCAGGGGGCCGTGGGTTCAGCAGACAGCAGCTCCAACCGTCCAGCTCCGAGGGTCCCGAGGAAGAGGGCGTGACCTCCCCCCTGCCCTTGCTTTTCAGTCTCTCCAAATCTCACGTTGTCAAGTCCTGCTTCCATGAGGGGCAATTCTACCCCACCCTGCCAAGGAGAAAGGCTCTACCCTTGTGCTTTGTTTCTCTTAAGTACCCAGTCATTTGTGTCTTAGCAACCCATGGGAGAAAAATTCCTGAGGAAAAGAACTAAATCCAACCTTCAACATAAGTTTATGCAGCCAGTCCAAGAATGTAATGTCCAGTTTATCACCAGTTTATCACCTAGGTACAACCCAGGGCTGTAATCCTAAATTTACACCTCTAACTTTTCAGAGCTTCATCTGCAACCCACACCCCAATACCCGTACACCTTTTAGCACACTGAGATTGGACTGGAGCCCAAGCAAAATCTAAAAATCTAATACAGTCACTGTCTTTATGATGTAATTGCTTTAAAATTACTATTCTACAGCTGACGATAAATACATAAGTTCTGTGACACTCCAGGAAATGAGCTATGACCATCTGAAAAGTGACAGACATGATTATTCATAGCATCTAGGAAACAGTCCTTGTAAATGTTGCATTTTAAATGAAAATCTAAGTGGGTTTTGTGGTTTTGGGGTTACATGCTTTGAAAGCTCTGCCTGCTCTTCCCCTCCTCTCTCCTCTTACTGCATAAACCAGAACCATCCATATGCCTCTTCAGTCTCACAAATCCACACTGAAAGGTTCTCTATTTTAATAATCCCATCTTTTAGCTTCACACAGACATGCACATCTTTCATGAGATGCCAGTGCAGATCACTATAATGTGATTTTACTTCTACGCAGCGTTTCTGGGCATGAGAACCAACACAATTTGCAGTTGTCACAGAAATAAATGGGGCCATTTACACATCAGAGCTGTCATTACTGGATTTCTGACAATAGCTAAGTTATTCTGCTGAAACACATAGCTAATTTATAAGACAAACACCTATGTTATTGTTCTGTAGACCTTCAGAATTACTTACTAACATTGGAAGGTCAAACAGACAAGGCAGTTATTCATAGGTACTGATTAGTTACTGCTTTCCAGTTTTTCTTCTTATGACAGAGAGAAGCCCAAAAGTGTTAGCAAAATTTTTTTGAACACGGTTGTCTTTTTTTTTTTTTTTTCATTTTATTTCCATTTACCTGCAGACAGGGAGCATGTCATTGATAGATATTGAAACCACTTTGAAGAAATGTCATAGCAGGGAAAGATCCTGGAATATTTATTTGTATCTTTCTATGGGTTCCTTTAGTACATGAAAAGCTACACTTAAAGATCTGAATTTCCAAAGGCATCTTGCATTAGATAAAGGAACATGTGGCCGTCCGCCTGCCTCCTCGGTGGAGTGGAGGTGGCTACTAGCAAAGGCGGATGCGACTTGGGTCCTCGGGGGCCAGCCTCGTTCCCAACCGCCGAGCGACTCTTGCCCTTGCTCCCTGCTAGCTGCTCGGTAGGCGAACTCTCCCACACCTCAGGGGGTTCCTCCAACCCAGGAATGAAGAGACACAGACACGAGGTTCTGCACTCTGTGACACCGGGGATCGGAGGACCTCGATTCCCCTGGGACACGATCTTTTATTGTTCCCCCGGTGACCAATCACCGGGTAGCAGAGGGGAGGAACTGGGGAGGAGCAGGGGACAGGAAGCGAACCAGGGATAGAGGGGGGATGAGAGAGGGTTACAGACAGGGGAGTGATACAATGAACAACCCAGTAACTGAGAACTCTCTAGGAAATTGGGGGTGACTAACTCAGATGGGCAGGTGGTGCTCCCCAATGAGCCCTGGGGGTATTAACCTGTCTCGAGCCCAGCCTCTTCTGGGCTAAACTATTGTTTGCTCTACCTCGGGGGAGCCCTCTTCCTCCCCCCAGGGCTTTCTCATTGGAAATTCTTCTTCTGGGGTAACCTGCACCACTGCCACAGGAACATAAGGGAACATAAGGAAAAAATTCATCCTATGTTAAGCCATAGCATTTGTCAGTCATCAAACATTTTAAATTCAGTAAATTAATATGCAGGTGTATCATAAACAAAATTGCATAACAAAACTCAGATTTGTGATAGTAAAATCAAGTTCCTGATATACCTAGAGGACATTTATTTAGCAGGACATAGTCCACGTGTATTTAAACACTTAGTCATAATACATTCCATATACATGGAACAGTACAATACTTGAAGAGAAAAACACTCACCTTGACAATGAGATTCGTGCTCATTGGCCTCCACTCAGAATGATTCCACCTTCACCCAGCAGCGTATAATCTTTGTCTGGGAACTTGGAAATATCCTGTTAACAATTTTTTTTAAGAATCAGTATTTTCCATATCCAAGAAACTCAAACTACAGACTTGATGGATAGTGTACAATTGTCTACAGACAGGTTGGACAGCAGTTGTAAAAAAAAATGTCCTATAGAGGTTTATTATTTCATTAGTTTATGTAATCAGAAATGGTGAGAAGAGAAAACATATTGTATTGCAGAAAGCAATCATGAGCTGCACGATCTTAAGAACAAATATTTGTCTGAATAATCTCCATTAAAGCAAGGAATGTACCTTCATACAATGTAAATCCAAGACATTAACTGCTCAAGTGTTCTGCCAAGTAATGATAAATGCACTTGCTGCTGAAGTTAGGGAGAGCAAGAAGCAAACTCTGTTTCTGAGCTCTTCAAAACCCAGAGAAATATATAATTCAGGCAGGTTCATTAATAAAAGGCTTGATGAGCATTCCTAGCCAGGTTTTGCAAAAGGTTTGGGAGCCAAGTTCCACTGCTTGGGCTGTAAGTTACTTAAAACTCATGGCTATGTTAAAAACGAATCTTTAGCCAGGGATAAAAGCAGAAAATACCATTTGACTCTCATATGAGACACAGAAAGGAGAAAAGGACACTCTTGTGTCCCACTGGCAGGGGTAGCCAGAAACTTTCTAGAGAGGAGTATTTAGCACTGAAATTGATGATCCATGTAAACCACAGAAATTCATGGTAGTAGAGACAAGGAGAATGGCTCATGTGCCTGAAGGCTGTCTAGTTTTTCTACTTTTAGAGTTGCTCTAACAAAAAATATTAATTCTGCCTTCAAGCCTTACCTGACCTACATCCATAAGCCAATACAGTCGCACCACCATCACTGTGGTGGAGGCAGTTTCAGGGGACTTTTCCCAGAAACACAAGCTGGATGAACTTCCTGTGCCTCATGGCACCTAAGCTTCTGTCACGATCCGCTCGTAGGAGCGGGGGTCGTGATGGTTCGTTACTTTGAATCTCAGAGTGCAAAAGAAAACAGGGACAAGTATTTTTGCTTAAATCAAAATCAAAAGCACTTTATTGAGTGCCAACAACACGCTTATGCGATAGAAGAGAGAGAGAGAGAAGGAAAGAGGGAAGGGGAGAGTACATAGCCTCCCCGCGACACTGACAGTCCTACGTTGGCTCGGATCCGATGGATTAAATCCACCGTCCGTAGAGAGATCGTGGGGTACTTTTGAGAATGCTGGGTCTCTTTTGAAAGCAGGAGACAGAATAAACTAGAGGCTAGGGCAATCCCTCAGAGGCGAGGGCAAGAGTAGCCAGCCTTGGGTGGGGGAGTAGGCACCCATTGTTTTGAGGCCACAGGTGCAACTGCTTTGGGACATACAGTTGAGATGCTTTCTATCCCAGTATGGAGAATGCAGTTACAGGCATGTACCAGCAACACCTCTGCCCTTTAGCTCTAACTGGCACTACATCTGCTGTACACCTGGGCACCTGGCAGGCACCCCATCAAGATCTGACTGGACTTCTATTGTGCAAAAGTCCTTTTTCCCTCTTAGGGTCTCTGGGTTTTCGGCCTCTGCTTCTGTCGATGGTCGTGAGGCAGATAGGGATTTCCGTCCAGACTCTTACAGCTTCCAAGGGATAGAACTTCAGGGCAGTTTGCCATGCAGCAAGTGGGAATCCCTGACTGTGCCAGGAGCTCCCAGTGTCTGTGCTCACTGCTCAGCAGGACCGTACTGCCTGTGCACACCTTCCGGTCCCAAGGCAGGGATCCCCCGCAGCCAAGAAAGCTGACTGAGGCATCCAGTTTCTAGGGGGAAAAAAGGTGGCATGCATTGTCCCTCAGAACCTGAGCTTCTGAGAGCAATCTTTAGGCCATGGTCTGGAAGGGGCATCCTGTTTTGGGGTCTCATCCTGCAGGCAGCCAAGAGGCAGACAGGAACTCAGCTGTGTGCATGCTCTCTGCAGCACCCACAGAAGTCCTATGGCTTCCAGACTGGAAGACACATGTAGCACTTTCAGGGCAATACTACCTGGGATTCTAAGCTGAGCTGCTCTCTGTAGGTTCATATTTCATACAAAGTCAGATACAATCCAATTTTGATGAGCCCTGCTCATCAAAATTTTGATGGTTGATCACTCTCTGTTGGGAAGCCTATTGACATTCCAGGCATCTGAGGTTTTGCAGAATAAATAAATAAATAAAAATCCTTCCAAAAATGTTTCCTTCGTCTTCTCCTGCAAATTGCCCTGACTTCAGGAACAGAGTGAACAATGCTGTTCAGACCTGGGACAGTGACAGATGAAGGGTCCAGCCACTCAAGAGCTAGAAATTGACTGCCTGGTCCATCAGGAAATGGGAGATTCTCACAACTCTTTAATTTGATATTAGCATTTACTTCCTGACTTAGAGGGTTCTGACCTTAAAATCAAGATGCTCTTATGTATGGAAAATCTATTGCAGGTGATTTTTAAATTATTCTCACAATAACTAGTTATTTCCCTCTTGTAAAAGGAGTCACACAAGCAAATCCCTGGTACTAACACAACAGCTCAAGTATTTGCAGAAAGAGGAATGTGAAAAACAGTGCCAACAACAGTTTTAAAGAAAAATTTTCTGATTGTAACAAAATCACCTTCCTATAGATCACAAAGTATTTAGAGAGAACAAGTGAAATTCTGGCATAAATTTTTTTCTGGCATAGATTTGAGACAACCTGGTCAGATCACTTGTGGTCTCATTATGTCTGCAGGGATCACATTATTCTTCTGTAACTTCAGCGCTAACATAGGGGTTTGCATAGTTAAGTATCCAGATCTCTACGCTGATTTAAGCTGTTTCCCATTTCTACCAGTCCTGCAGCCTGTAATGGTGCTGGTGCCCTTGCTGTTTCCTGATTCTACTCCTTCCCAAAAAACCCAGGTGAAGAACTGGGTTCAGCATGTCTTCTCCTGCAAACAGGGTAAAATCCTAGCTCTACTGAAATTCATTCCAGGGTTCCCATTGCTTTAAATGGTATTGGGATTTCCACAGATATATTTCTTTGCAGGTGTGTCAGCATGGAATTTTAATCAGATTTTTAATGAGTTCCCCTTCTGCTCTCCTCTACCCTTCACCTCAGGAAAATATATGGCATGGAACTGACAAAGAACTTTTCAGGCTGTAATTATAATAATTAAAAAAAGTTTGGTAATTTCTTTCAAAGGCGTAAACAAAGTAATGAAATCCAATAGACACACAATGCTATTTGTTGGAACACGCATGACCTATTGTAAAAAAGTACATAGGGCTGTTCCAAATGCATCCTTGCTGTCATTTTATGCAGGAAGTGAAATCAAGCCAGTGTTATGATCTAATTATTAAAGTTCTTTAGAGATACCTCTGCCCGAATTAAGGTACAAGCGAGACCATATGCCAATCAATAGTATGGGTTTTATTTGATAGTAAATATGAGAGAGAGAGAGAGAAGAAGAAGAAGGGAGAAAAGGGGAGTAGAGAGAAAGATGGGGGGGGACAGAGAGGGACAGGGACAAAGAAGTATCACCACTCTGTGGGTCCCACTGGTGTCCTGATGTCCTCTTCGGGTGGTCTCGGTGGTGGAAGTCCCCCCAAAAAGTACAGAGTGCTATGGGTTAATATACACTCAGGCCAGGTGGAAATGTACAGGCTTGTCCCCCTGGGGGAGGGGGCAGCCTCTAGCAGCAGACTCTGCTTGCATCACGTGCAGTCCTGTGGTGCAAGGTGTCTGGGGAGCACTTTGGGGGGTCTGTGATGGATTGTGACTCCCCCTCAGCTGCTTTTCGCGTGAGAGTCCCGTGGATGTGGCTTGTGGGGTTGGGGAGGCTTCACAGCTGGGCCAGTTTCTGTACTGGAGGATGAGTGTGGCGGTGGTGCAGGTTACCCCAGAAGAAGAATTTCCAATGAGAAAGCCCTGGGGGGAGCAGGAGCGCTCCCCTGAGGTGGAGCAAACAATAGTTTAGCCCAGAAGAGGCTGGGCTCGAGACAGGTGAACACCCCCAGGGCTCATTGGGGAGCGCCACCTGCCCATCTAAGTTAGTCACCCCCAGTTTCCTAGAGAGTTCTCAGTTACTCGGTTGTTCATTGTATCACTCCCCTGTCTGTAACCCTCTCTCATCCCCCTTCTATCCCTGGTTAGCTCCCTGTCCCCTGCTCCTCCCCGGTTCCTCCCCCCTGCTGCCCGGTGATTGGTCACCGGGGGAACAATAAAAGATCGTGTCCCAGGGGAATCGAGGTCCTCCGACCCCCGGTGTCACAGAGTGCAGAACCTCGTGTCTGTGTCTCTTCATTCCTGGGTTGGAAGATCCCCCTGAGGTGTGGGAGAGTTCGCCTACCAAGCAGCTAGCACGGAGCGAGGGCAAGATTTGCTCAGCGACTGGGAACAAGGCTGGCCTCCAAGGACCCAAGTCACCTCCGCATTTGCTAGTAGCCACCTCCACTCCACCGAGGAGGCAGGCGGACGGCCACAGCTGGCGCCCAATGTGGGGCCTTTGGTCAGCTTGACGGCTTGACTCATCGGAGCGACCTTCGCCGGAAGCGCGCCGTTGCAGCGTCAGCCGCCCTTCCTGAGGAGCTCCGCGTTCTAGTGGACTCTTCTGGAGGGGAGATCGAGCAACCTCTCTCCCGACGGAGTGAGGAGGGAGCCACGATCACCACACTGCCCTAGCCAGAGGACTGTGACCGGCGGTCAGGGACGGGAGAGGTGCCGGGGATCCGGGACCCGGCACGCGGAGTAAAATCGCTGCGCAGCATCCGGAAAGTGAGTTTAAGATTTTCCCCTGACCCCACTGCGTTAGCTTTAGTTTTTTACGTTGTCCGTTTTACCTCGGCTAGGAGTTGCTGCCGTTATGGGTGCCCGGCTTTCCAGGCAGCAAAAGGGGTTTTTCTCCCAAATTAAGGGAGTTTTAACCGCGGAGGGGAAGCGCTTTTCGAAGCCTCTTTTAAGGGAATTCGTTAGATGGGTTTTTATTCAGTTTCCGTCGGTTTCTTCAGACTCAGTTCGAGATCTGGGTTTTTGGGACAAAGTTGGGGATTCTTTAACTAGGAAAATTAGACAGGGAGATGTTCGGGTGACTCGTTTTTATTCGGTTTTGATTTTAATTTGTGATTCTTTGAGGGCAATTACTAAGGGGAAAGTTGAGACCCCAGTTCCTCTTACCCCATCTTCCCTACCACCCCACTCTCCGCACCCCTCTTCCCTGAAGCGTCGAGAATTGTGTCGGGTGTCGTTTGCCCTCGATCCTCCGCAATCTCCGGCGCTCCCTGACCGGTGGGGAGAGGGCCCCTCCGCACCGGACCTACCCTTAGATCTTTTACCTATGCCCGAGTACCCGGTTGCGCCCGTTACCCCCCCCCTTATTATAATTCTAATAGAGAAGATGGCCGCCGCGAAAAACAAAATGGCGCTGGCCTCGCCGCCGGCGCGCCTTCCACCCCCCGTTTTGGCGCCAAGAGCCACTTTGCGTGGGATCCCCCCCCTTCCCCGGACTCCTCCCCTGAGTCTGCCCACGGAGTCCTCCGCCCCCCGGGCCGTCCCTCCGCTGACGTCGCGTAGGGGCGTGGTATCGCGTCGGGCCCCTCCCATCCCATCGGGACCCCCTACCGGCCTCGCGCAGCAACCGTCCCCTCGTGCGCCGCCCTCTCTGGCTCCGGTTCCCACGCCCCCCCTTCCGGTTCTCGACACCTAGAACCCGGAAGGGAGGAGGCCGAGGCCTGCCGGCACCCCGGGCCCCAGAGCCTAGAACTCGGGAGGGGGGAGGCCGAGGCCTGCCGGCACCCCGGGCCCTGGAGCCTAGAACCCGGAGGCCCACAGGCCGAGGCTGGTGCCGAGGCCTGGGACCGGGCCCAGGCCTGCCCGGGTTCAGATCACCTAGAACCCGGGGGCCTAGGGGGCGCGGCCCAGGAGGGGGGACAAGGCCTGGTAGCCCTACTGGTCTCCCTGGGTAGGCGTGGCCGGAATCCCCAGTGGAAGCCTTTTCCATTCTCCCAGCTGCGAGACTTATGTAAGATGATCAGTGACCACGGGCTGGAATCATCTTACAGCCAGGGCATGCTCAGAGCAACCTTTAGGTCCAACCTCTTAGTCCCGGAGGACCTTAAGTCAATTATGGAAGGGATCCTGGCTCCTGAAAATTACATGCTATGGGAAAGGGCTTGGAAACGCCTGCTAGAGGACCTCTTGGGAGAATATGATGGGGAGGATGAGGTCGATGACCTGACAATGGACCACCTAGCAGGCGAGGGGGACTTTAGCAAGGGTGAGGAGCAGGCTGCACAGCTCCCAGCGAGGGCTATTAGAGACATACAGCAGGCTGCGCTCAGGGCCCTCCTGACGTTACCATCTGCAGAGGTGCCGTTACCATCTGCAGAGGTGCTCTCAGATGGGTATGCCACCATCAGGCAACAGCCGGAGGAGAGCTTTGTTAAGTTTGTGGGCCGAGTGAGGATGGCCCTCGAGAAACAGGAGGAAAACCCCTCAAACCAAGCAAAGCTCCTCCGGTCAGTGGCATACGCCAATGCCAACGCTGCCTGCAAGGCAGTCCTAAAAACCCTCCCTAAATTGCCTCGGCCCACCTTAGAGGCAATGTTGGAAGCGTGCGCCGAGATCACCCCCGAGCCATCAGTAGCAACCCCTCCTCCAGGCCGCGGACCCCAACAGCAAAGGAGGTATGTGACAGCAGCGGGGGCTGCCACCCCTGAAATTGACAATAACCGAACTGGACATAACAAGTGTTATAACTGCGGACAAGGTGGGCACATTGCACGCTTTTGTCCAAAGCCCCGGAGAAATAACACCTCTTGTTCTAAGCCTCCCGCAGGTCCCGGAGCGGTGCTCTGCCCGTGTTGCCGCCAGCACCAGGGAAACGGGCAGAGGAGCGCGGTACAGCACCGCGCTGTGACACCAAATTAAATGCTGACAACACCGGGACCGCCATCGCCGCTCCGGCGAGACCGCCCGCCACACCATCAGCAGGAGAGGGAGACGCTCCAGTGACCAAGGACAGGACCAGGTTTCACCTGGTAAGTGCCCACCCTCAACATGTCGCACATACAGACTTCTGCGGCTATAACGTGTTCCTTTGTGGAGACATTTACGAAAGAACTGAGCTTTTGGCTGTAGGAGATTCCACCAGGGACCCTCCCAGGCTCTTTGTTCTCCCACAAATTGTAGCTGCAGTTCCTGGTCAGACTTTTAAAATTACCGCGGCTTGCCACTCAGCTCCCTGGTTTATGCCCAGGGGCCAATGGCTGGCACACACGATTGTGATTCCTGAAGATCTCCCGAGAACCAAAATGACACTACAGGCAATGTATTCAGAACTCCTGGGAACTGACAAGCCCACCCTGTCGTGCCGCCTCAAAAACGGCAAGGCAGCAGTGCACATCCGGTGCATGATGGACACAGGATCGGATGTGACAATCATTTCAGCAGCAGAGTGGCCACCCGGGTGGGGGCTCCAGCCCTCTACCAAGAACATCAATGGCCTTGGGGGAGCTGTTATGCCCCAGAAGTCCACCAGTAACATCCTGGTGGAGGGGCCGGACGGTCATGTAGCCACGGTAAGACCGTACGTAGTGGCCTCCGGCTTCAACCTCTGGGGCAGGGATCTGTTGTCGCAATGGGGGACCAGGCTAGAAATCCCAGATACACCAGGGGATTTCTAGCCGGGGCCGCTGCTGGGCGCACCACCCATGGCTCTGTTCCACCTCTCACTTGGAAGACCAACAAGCCGGTGTGGGTGGAGCAGTGGCCCCTTACCAAAGATAAGTTAAGCGCCCTACGGTCCCTCGTGGAAGAGCAAATTTCCAAGGGTAATGTCGTTCCATCAGACAGCCCTTGGAACTCCCCTGTCTTTGTCATCCGTAAGGCTGGCGGAGGCGGGTGGAGGCTCCTCCACGACCTACGCAAGATCAATGAAGTCATTGTCGACATGGGGCCCCTTCAGCCCGGATTACCATCCCCAGCAATGCTCCCCCGAGCGTGGCCACTCGCAGTCATTGACATCAAGGACTGCTTCTTTTCGATCCCGTTGCACCCGGATGATGCGCCGCACTTTGCCTTCTCAGTTCCATCAGTAAACAGGCAGGCGCCCCAGGAAAGGTACCATTGGCGGGTTTTACCGCAGGGAATGAAAAATTCCCCTGTAATCTGCCAGTGGTACGTAGCCCGAGTACTGTCGCCAGTGAGGAAAGCCTTCACGAAATCCATAATTTTCCATTACATGGACGACGTCCTTGTATGTGCTCCCTCGGAGCATCTTTTGGACCTGACATTGAAAGCCACCATCAGTGCCATCCAGCATGCCGGAATGATCATCCATCCAAACAAGGTGCAACGCACCCTACCGTGGAAGTACCTCGGCATCCGCATCAGAGAGCGGACCGTCGCACCCCAGCAGCTTGAAATCGTGGACGAGCCCAGGACACTGAGAGAACTCCACCAACTCTGCGGCAGCATCAACTGGGTTCGTCCTCTGCTGGGGCTGACGACGGCGGACCTCGCCCCCTTGTTCGACCTTCTGAAGGGCGGCGAGGGACTGGACTCTCCAAAGCAGCTCACCACAGATGCCAGGGCTTCCATAGGTAAGGTGCGCAAAGCCTTAGCCTCCCGGCACGCCCATAGAGTGGCCCCGGACCTGCCCTTTCAGCTTACCATCCTGGGGCAGGTCCCACAATACCATGCATTGATATTTCAATGGGACGGGAGGTTGAAGGACCCCCTCTTAATCATAGAGTGGGTGTTCCGCCCTCATACTCCGTCCAAGACTATCACCACGCCACAAGAGCTGGTGGCCTCGCTGATCACCAGAGCGAGGACCAGGCTCCACACCCTTGCGGGATGCGATTTTTCATACATACATGTTCCTTGGAAAGATGAGGACTTGGAGAAGTTAATCCAGTCCAATGAGAGCCTCCAGTTCTCTCTCGACAGTTTCCCAGGCAAAATTACTGGCGAGAAATTAAAACACCATCTGTTTACACAAATTTTAATTTGGCTCCAAAGTTTATGCAGTCAAAAAAGCCTGTAAAAGGAGCTCTGACGGTTTTCACCGACGGCTCAGGATCCTCTCACAAGTCAGTCATGACTTGGAAGGACCCTCGGACCCAGAAGTGGGAACCTGAGGTCCATGTGGTGGAGGGATCCCCACAAATTGCAGAACTAGCAGCCGTCGTCAGAGTCTTTGAGAGGTTCCAGGAACCTCTCAATTTAGTCACTGATTCGGCTTATGTTGCTGGAGTCACTGTCAGAGAAGAACACAGCTTACTTAAGGAGGTCTCCAACCCAAATTTGTTCGGGCTGCTCTCGCAGCTAGTGTTCCTGTTGTCCCACCGAGATCACCCATTTCACGTGATGCATGTGAGATCGCATCAAGACCTCCCCGGGTACATCAGTGAGGGGAACCGCAGGGCGGACGCCTTGGCAATGGCTGCGCAGGTGCAGTCAGCTAACATCCCTGACACCTTCGCGCAAGCCAAGATGTCCCACCAGTTCTACCATCAAAACGCCCCAGCCCTCCGGAGGATGTTCCACCTACCTCTAGAGCAGGCTCGGGCGATTGTGGCGACATGTCCCAATTGCCAGACCTACCAGCTGCCCTCTCTCCATCCAGGGGTAAACCCCTGAGGGCTAGTAGCCAATGAGGTCTGCCAAATGGATGTGACTCACATACAAGAATTTGGACGGCTGAAGTACGTCCATGTATCAGTAGATACCTTCAGCCATGCAGTTTTCGCCTCCGCCCACATGGGCGAAAAAGCCAAGGATGTACGTAAACATTTACTAATGGCCTTCTCTGTCCTAGGTACCCCCAAGAAAATTAAAACGGACAATGGCCCAGCATACACCTCTGCCTACCTCCGTAGTTTCCTCCAGGAGTGGGGGATTGCCCACGTCACCGGCATCCCTCACTCACCTACGGGACAGGCCATCGTGGAGAGGACTCACGGTACACTCAAGAGAGTCCTCTACCAGCAGCAGGGAGGTGCAGAGAAGAAATCGCCCATTGAGCGACTCTGCAAGGCGCTCTTCACGATTAACTTTTTAAACTGTACACCAGAAGAGCCCGTCCCCCCTGTATTCCGGCACTTTACTAATTTGACCAACTCCAAATTAAAAGAACATCCACCGGTGCTGGTAAGAGACCCTGAGACCCACGAGGTTGAGGGGCCCCTCCCATTGATCATCTGGGGCAGAGGTTACGCATGTGTGTCCACCCCAGAGGGGCCGAAATGGATCCCAGCTAGGTATGTCCGACCCTACCGGGGGCCTAGGCAGAGAAAGCGAGCTTGTTTTGCAGAGACAGTTCCACCCCAGTCTCCACAAGAAGAAGGTTTCCAGGCCATGGAAGCCTGGAAGAAAAGAAAGAAGAAATACTTACCCGGCTTTGACGACTCTCCGGCACCTCCTCAAGAAGAAGAAGAAGAAGAAGAAGAAGAAGAAGAAAACACCAGAGATGCCGGAGAGAGAATCCCATGGACTGTACACCCCCTGTTTCCCTTCCCCAACCTACCCCTCTGACTTACCTTCTGTGTATCCCTATCCCTATTTCCTACTCGTTTAAAAGAAAAGGGGGGAGAGAGGGGGAGAGTATGGTAGTCTGAGTTCTCTTCTGTTGCTTGGGTTGCTTTACTCCCTGCAAAATCTTGTACAGTTTGCCTTTATAAAGCAGCTGAGGGTCCTGAGCCTTCTGCTGACTCCTTAATACCTTGTTTTAAAAAGTCACCACGAAATCCTTTAAACCCTCTATTTGGGAATGACCCAGCCTTTTATTGTCCGGAGAGAACCAATCACAAAAGAGCAACATTTCGTATTCTCAAATATCCTCTTCTCAGTTTTCCACCAGAGATCCCCAAAGAAGATGGAGCCAGTCTGGTTTTTCGCCTCAGTCCTGCTTCTCCTGGAGATCCTGGCGTCCGCCCCGTGGCTGGCGCAGCAGCCCCGAGAAAACGTGTGGGTCACTGGCAAAATCCATCGGCCAGAGTGACTTCTGTCTTCACGTCGACTCAGCGAACGGCCCGATGAGCACCTGCCTGGCGCTCTCAGAACTCCTCTCAGACGAGGAGATGACCAGGCAGGCGACGCTCCAAAACCGGGCTGCAATTGACTATCTGCTGCTGCTCCACGGCCACGGGTGCGAAGAGTTTGAAGGACTGTGTTGCTTCAACCTTTCATCTCACGCCCAATCCATCAAGTCCACAATCCAGGAGATGCGGGACCAGATTCACCAACTCAAAACAGAAGGCAAGGACTGGCTCGACAGCCTCTTCACCAGCTGGGGGATCTCTGGCTGGATTTCCCAAGCCCTAAGGACTTTGCTTTAAATTTTGTTGGTCATTCTTATAGGACTTTGCCTTTTAAGTTGTTTTAAGTGTTTTGTCGTTTCTCTAGTTAACCGTTTACTGTCTTTAAGTAATAAAAACGGGGGAGATGTGGCGGTGGTGCAGGTTACCCCAGAAGAAGAATTTCCAATGAGAAAGCCCTGGGGGGAGCAGGAGCGCTCCCCTGAGGTGGAGCAAACAATAGTTTAGCCCAGAAGAGGCTGGGCTCGAGACAGGTTAATACCCCCAGGGCTCATTGGGGAGCACCACCTGCCCATCTGAGTCAGTCACCCCCAGTTTTCTAGAGAGTTCTCAGTTACTCGGTTGTTCATTGTATCATTCCCCTGTCTGTAACCCTCTCTCATCCCCCTTCTATCCCTGGTTAGCTCCCTGTCCTCTGCTCCTCCCCGGTTCCTCCCCCCTGCTGCCCAGTGATTGGTCACCGGGGGAACAATAAAAGATTGTGTCACAGGGGAATCGAGGTCCTCCGACCCCCGGTGTCACAGAGTGCAGAACCTCGTGTCTGTGTCTCTTCATTCCCGGGGTTGGAAGATCCCCCTGAGGTGTGGGAGAGTTCGCCTACCAAGCAGCTAGCACGGAGCGAGGGCAAGATTCGCTCAGCGACTGGAAACAAGGCTGGCCTCCGAGGACCCAAGTCGCCTCTGCCTTTGCTAGTAGCCACCTCCACTCCACCGAGGAGGCAGGCGGACGGCCACAGATGAGTGTGTATTGCCTCTGATCAGAGGTTACGCCATCCTCCTCTCCCCTTCAGCTGGGGAAGGGCTGTGTAAACGTGGCTTCTGTGAGCTGTGCTTTGCCCCCCACCCCAAACTCCGCCAGAAATTATTCTCAGTACAGCTGGTGGCTTCAGCTTTTGTGGATGCATTCCTTTCCCTCAGGCTGAGATGATTAAACAATAGGCTTTTCCCTTTATCTGATCTCAGCAGTTTGACTCAGCTCAAAGTCCCAGTCAGGTATCTTCAGGGAAGCTTCTCCGACCAAAACTTTACATCAATGTTTGAGGCATGAACTATTTTCAGTCTCTGACAGCCAGGGACAAACCTAATGTAATGATGCTGAATGGCACAAGACTCAGCATATTAATGAAGTATGAAGTAGCCACTGGATTTTCTTTAACATATCTATTTCTAAATGCTTAAATTGAGACTCCTTTTGGCAACTATTCAGATATGAAAACCCTTTCAGTTCCCACAGATGTTAATTACTTTTGTGGATGCTTCTAATATCAGAAGCTAAAAAAATCCCAAGTTGCACACTCAAGGAGAAGGCACCCTTTTTAAAAGCTATTTACATTTTTTGCAGTGTAAATGCCATATTAATCTACCTCAGCAGCAAGGAGGTGGCCCTCATAATATCTTTGGGCTTGGTAAGGAAGAATACAGCCAGGATAGCTTCAGGGTGAACAGGAAATGTGATCTTGTTATTAAAAAAGGAAACCTCAGAATGGACTTCACACTCCAAGTCTTTTCTGTAGAGATTAATTGTTATCAGAATCATTTGATAAATCGTTAGCAACAATGAAGATAATAAAGCATGACAGAAAACAGTCTCTAAGAACTAAGAGTTGCTTAATATGTCCAAGGTTACTCAAACTACTCAAGCGGTTCTAATGATAGAACCTAAGTATTGTATTTATGTGACTTCTTTTTCTTCCTTAAATTTGTCCTTAATTATGTGGGGTTTGATCATCTCTCTTCTGCCTTCCCTCATAAAAGACAAAACAGACATGAAGCTGATGGAACAGAGCAGCAGTCTTGACTTGTGGCAGTGGTGCAGGTTACCCCAGAAGAAGAATTTCCAATGAGAAAGCCCTGGGGGGAGGAGGAGGGCTCCCCCGAGGTGGAGCAAACAATAGTTTAGCCCAGAAGAGGCTGGGCTCGAGACAGGTTAATACCCCCAGGCCTCATTGGGGAGCACCACCTGCCCATCTGAGTTAGTCACCCCCAGTTTCCTAGAGAGTTCTCAGTTACTCGGTTGTTCATTGTATCACTCCCCTGTCTGTAACCCTCGCTCATCCCCCTTCTATCCCTGGTTTGCTCCCTGTCCCCTGCTCCTCCCCAGTTCCTCCCCTCTGCTACCCGGTGATTGGTCACCGGGGGAACAATAAAAGATCGTGTCCCAGGGGAATCGAGGTCCTCCGATCCCCGGTGACACAGAGTGCAGAACCTCGTGTCTGTGTCTCTTCATTCCTGGGTTGGAGGAACCCCCTGAGGTGCGGGAGAGTTCGCCTACCGAGCAGCTAGCAGGGAGCAAGGGCAAGAGTCGCTCGGTGATTGGGAACGAGGCTGGCCCCCGAGGACCCAAGTCGCAGCCGCCTTTGCTAGTAGCCACCTCCACTCCACCGAGGAGGCAGGCGGACGGCCACATTGACTCTCTGAATTTCATCTTCATTCTATTTCAGTTCTCTATTTACCTTCTGTTTTTATTATAGTCACCTCTACAGTCATCTCTATCCCCTTCCTTTTCTTCATTGCCATTAACATTCCCTGTGTTTATTTCACAGTTCCCAGAAAATCCCCCTACTCTCATTGCTACCAAAGGACTCCCTTTTTCATCATCATCATCATCTTTTGAATTTTTAAAGTTTTGAAATCAAGACTTGTATTTCAGACTCATACCTACTACAGAATAATTCTATGAATTTCTAAAAGATGAAAATTTTTCAATAATTTCTTGTATCGTGGCTTTTAGGTAACCAGCCTGAACATAGCTGAATCCTCATTTTCCTGGGAGTGAAGCCAGAAAAACAGATTTCTTTAAAGTATTTAAAATAAGATTTTTTTTAAATTTTATTTTATTTTTAGTTAAATCTCTTCTCTCTCCCTGTGATTCTGTAAGCCAAGGCTTTTGTTAGACTTTAGCTGAACCGTTTATGAAGGATTCATGATCCAAAAGCATAAGCTTTATTTTAGCAACAGTTTGTGACCTTGAACAGTGTCAGGCTCACCCAAAACTCACATGAATGCTGGCAAAACTTGCTTTCTCTATGGCAAAATATTTCTGTGGAACAGATTTTTGAAACATGAAGTAGTCAGTGCACTGCATGTGGGTAGGTTAAGCGCAGGGTAAGAGAATTAAATATGATTCCAGAAAAAACACAGAAGATAGGGCAACATCCAAGGTAATCAGTCCAGAGCCCTGTACCTAAGACAGGGAAAGGGGTGGGGAGAGCTGTCTTGACTGAAACAGGTTTTTAGCTAAATGGTATCATCAGAGAACATTGCAGGGAGGGGGTCTGTTATACATATTTATGTGATCACTAATAAACTTCTTGAAGTCAGTGCATTTGGGAGTTTGTCTCTAAGCAAGATGTTTCCCTGCCATAAAGAAACTGTGCTGGCCTCTCAACTTCCAGTTCACCCAGAAGACTCCCTGTGTCTGCAGCTTCTCAGCTGACCTGCCAATGATTTTGGGCCACAGATGAGACTTTCAGTTAGAGGGGTGTGTGTAGGCCAGTGGATCACACCAGTGTAGCATGGAAAAAGCATAAAGGTAGCCAGCTCTTGGGCACACATGTCTGAGATGCAACAGTGGCAGTGGGAGGTTTGACGTGGTGCCAATAACACCAAGGTTGGGGGCTCAATCCCCATATGGGCTTAAGAGTTGGACTTGATGATCATTGTGGGTCCCTTCCAACTCAGGATATTCTGTGAATCTGTGACATATTATGCCAACTTTCTGCCTGAAAGAGGCATTTATACTCTTTTAGCTATTTATATTAGGATGTGATAAACTTCACCTTAACATGCCAGTGGTTCTCCCTAGCTGTGAAGACAGGTTAAGTCACTTGCTCTCACATGATTTACACCATAGACACGTACCTGATTAGATAAACAAGCTACCCTCTTGTAGAGAATTACATACCTCAAAGCACTCTGTTCCACACTTGAACCCTTTGTTCCTCTCTTCCACACACTTTGCAATCTGCTCATTTCCCTTGCGAAAACGAGGCTCAAAATCAGGGCACAAAGTACTTCACTCACTGACATAATAACTTCTAAACACCAACTGATTTAGTCATGTGACAAAAAAAAACCCCAAAAAAACCAAAACAAACCCAAACCAATCAAACAAAAACCAACCCAAAATCAGCACTGATAAAAGGAGCTGGAGCAGTACATGGGATGCAAGGATGTGTTTCTGTTTTGGGGCATTCTTGACACTGCAGTGAACACCCCCCAGGGTGGATACCATCATTTGCAAGGAGTCATTGAACACACAGGAACACAAACCTGGGCTTGGCCTATTGACTGACTCTTTCTATAGTTAATCTCTCCATAATCTAGTTATTAGATGAAAATGGGTCTCCTGTACTCCCAGTAAACCCAGCTCAAAACCCCACAGAATCTGGCCACAAACTTCTTTAGTACTATTATATAATTTGATTTCACATGGAAACACTTCCTCTATTTGCATGCCATGTTAAACATTACATTCACGAGCAGCTGGTGTCTCAAATCAGAGCATGTGTTTACTTAGAGAGTGGTAATCTCTCAAAGGTAGTTTGCCATTATGTGTTTATGGCCTCTTAGGTAACTATTGAAGGATCAAATGAATTAACTAGGTGGAAAAATATCTATCTTACATAACAAAAAGGTAAAACTGGAAGTTAAGGAAGTATGGCTTCAAAACTCATGAACTACTGGACCCACTCAAATGTGATATGATGCTTGTTTATTTTTAAACATGAATACTTATAACAGGCCTGCTTCTGTAGTCTTGACTGGAGGAATGCTTTCTCTTAGGATGAGTTTGTTCAATGTTAACAGCATTTAAACATGAAAATTCCTGTTTCAGCTGTCTAGAGGTTTTACCTTTTTAACTTATCAAGTGCTAAAATTAAACAAAAATCCCATACTCTATGTATAGCAGGCTATTAATACTGATTTTTCAGCTTAAATATCTGTAAATCAAGTCACATTCCTTTCCCATTTTTCATAACATGAGTAAAAAGGATTTTTTAAACCCAATTACCCCCTACAAATTAAATCCTACAAATTTCTAATTATGTTCATGTTATCCCTGCCATTACATTAATACAACCTCCAATTAATACAATCCTTAGGGAAGTCACACTTGTAGAATTACTTCAAATTTAGTGGCAATTTTCCACAGACATACAAACTCAGGAAGTTCACATCTCTCAGTGGCTTTTACAATATACTTGGTCCTTAACTTGACGTGTTAGGCAAAAGTTCAGACTCTTGCTACAATTTTTTATCATGAATGTGATGAAAGGTACTTGATAAAAAGGGTAAACCACTTTGTCAGAAGTGCTGCTGAGGCAGCACCAACTCATCTTACTTTTTGAGTACCTTTAAGCTTGCCTGTGGGGACTGCCTTCAGAAAATGCATTCATAATCCATACCAATTACATCTTGTCTTTTCTCTATTATGCCAACATAAGACTTCAGAGGTAATAGATTTGAGGCAATACCTGCAAACTCAAAAGTGCTCTCATTAAAACAATTCATTTCAAAAAAGCTTCTAAGTAAAGGGCAAATCATAAGGACTACTGATCTGTGCTGGAATGGTTTCACCTAGGAGGTGAAAGCCTTCACTTTCTTATTTGCTTATTGGGACCTCAATTTTAGAGGGCATATTAAATTAGGCACTCATCCTGCTTTCTTGCTTGCTACAGTAATCACTGTTTCTCAAGAAAAGGAAAAAAGAGCAAGAAGGTAGTGGAGAAGGAACAGGTAGCCCTTTTCCTAAGCATCTTGAAAACTTTTTACTGTGATGTTTTACAGAATGTGTAATGTAATTTAAATGTATTGGCATTTCCTTGGGCTCAGCATCACACAAAAATATGGGCAAAGTCTACACACAACTTACATCTCATTGCAGTCATATTCAGTGTGTGCAGGCTTTCAGAAAGAAGTTTTGCCAGTAAGGCTGTTTCTTCTGGATATCAAGAACACTAATGAAACTCAATTACAGTCCCTTTATCTCAACTCCAAAGCACTCTTTTTTGTTTTTTCACCTTTTACTGCTTTTCTCTTAACCCCTTCCCATTTAGAAACTGCAGTTATGAGAACAACATTGTAAAATATTATTTTAACTCCACTGAAGCCCTACTTACTCTCAAAGGAAAAATATAACTAAGAAATGTAATCGTAAGCAAGTTCTGAATAATTTTAAACATATAAAACAGGCTACACTACCATAAAAATATACATAAAAAGATAAGTTTAAAAATTATCCTAGGCACACTTTCACTGATGCATGGAGATGCAGTTGAGAACCCTTCTCATGATTCTTCAGTATTACGTACCTGAACATAAACAGCGATATCCTGAAATTATGAGAAGCAGTGGTACTTAGAGGTGACAAACTTCCCTCACTGAACCTTCAATACAACTATCTTTCATTATAGATGGTTTCAACAACTCAGAACTCATACACCCAGACTGGGTTGCCCTTGCTATCCCCATGTGCCAGAGAATGCTAGAGAGAAGAGCTGTGAGGACCAGGGACCATGAATGAAACCAATGACACTCTACTGCTGTCACTTGTGTCACCAAGTGGGACAGCACTCCAAGGAGCACCATTAAAACATGTTTCCCACACACAGACTCACAGAACAGCATCTACTGTGTGACAATTCCCTGCGTCTGACGGCCCATCAGTCACACACCCGTGTCACACACCTGTGTCAGGGGCGTTGGATGAGACAACAGCCATGCCATGCTCGAGAAAAAAGGGCACTTGAAAGACATGTGCATACTAATTAAGCTTGTAACCTCAGGCACAGACTGACATCCTAGTGTGCTGTGCCCTACACAAACACTCTTCGTCAAACTATCTTGACATAGCATTTATGAGGTATGCAGATCTCCGATAGATCATAACAGTTTTCTCTTCAATCTTCACCTTCTGTTTCACAGTACATCATGGACAGGTATAATGGCACAACTGGAGGGTAGGTGAATTGCATCAAGGCAACAAGATTAGAAGCTGAAGGGAGGAATCTCTTATGAGAGTTAAGGAAGTACAAATGTAGCTACCTGAACTACTTGGACTAAAAAATGTCCCATTACAGTGCTTTATATATACTATAAATTTATGTAAGCTCATAAAAGAAATAAAAGAAAATCCTTTTGTTGCTCACAGTTTCACTGCTTTTCAGTAATATTTTTTGTGATTAATCAAAATTACCTGGAGAAGAAACCACCTTTTTAACCTTCCTTTTGATGGTTCCATACACAAATAGAACAAAATGCAAAGCTGTGAGAATATCTTTTAGAACAACATAAAAAATTCTTCCATTCAAGAAAAACCTACAAAAGCAAACCTGTTGTTTAGGTAATGGCTGACATAATCAGATTTGCCATTCTTTAAACTTTACAGAACCTAACATAAAACACATTCTAACCTCTGAATAAAGATCTGATATCCCATACAGGGAAAATTCTGTTCTTGGACACCTAAAAATATGGAAAGCTCTGGGAAATATTTACTTGCATTTTCCATCTTTCATAATTACTTAGAGATAAATTTACTTTGCATACTTACCAATTCTAAAGAGGCTCTAAGTGATATCTCCTTAATAAACTACATACCAATCAAAAAAGTCAGGCAGGAGAATGTAGCACCGACTTTTGTGAAAATTCTCATGCACCCCAAACTATTTAAAGTTACGCTTCTGTAATATCCTTTCCATATCTCTATAGACCTAAAACAAAGTGCAGAGCACCTTGTATGACATCGCTTGGCTTCAGCATCCTGTTCTGCTGCAAACAAGAACAGGCTACTCGTGTGTCTGGAAGCCTCAAACCCACGTAAATGGTATGACGTGACCCACACAGAGTGATCTGCAGTATTTTATTGACACTAATAGAGAAGAAGGGGAAAAGACGTCAAATTTAGGAGTTGGACTAGATCTTCAGTCTGCTTCCTCTATAGGTCGATGGTGGAAATGACAAAGTAAAAGGGGCATTTCACACATATGTTACTTTTTGCCTTACTAACACATCTATTTGCCCCCTGGGTCAAAGAAGGTGTCTTTGTATCCAAAAACATTTTGGTGAGTATGGAGCTTGGAAATAAATCTGACTTAGCCATTGTTAAGACCTGTATATTAACTGACTCAGAGCATATGCACAATAATGAAATAAACTCTCTTGTATCACCAATCCTTGGTTTCCTGAGGGCTCCACATAAGAACTAGACTCTGCAGGCCTCTTTTCAGGTAGAATATATACCACCTAGGAAGGTTGCAGAGAAGGGCAGAGTGAACTCACTTAGGCAAAACCCCTCTGGTTTCTCCTTTCTGAAGAAGAACAAACACACACACACACACACACACACAAACTCCAATGCTAAGCACTAATGTAATAAACCTCTAAAAGGTCGCACTGGGGAATAAACAGGGAATTAATATTTGAAATGCATCCTTCAATCTGCCATACTGAGTCTTGTTTGGTAACAAATACATGAAAGCTAACAAGAAAGCATAATAACAGCAATAAGGTAATGCATTTGGCTTCTTTCCAGACTATTCTGCCTTCTCTTCAGGCCAGCCCAATTTATTTCAGTCCATGAGAAAAAAAACAACATATAAGTATCAAACCTGATCTCAAATAATAAGTCCTGCTAGGAGGTGAAGCATATCATTCTGCACAGAGCTGCACCAACACAGATCAAAGCTGCCTTGATTAAGCCTGCTTGGAGAACAAAGGAGCTGCAGCCTGCTGAGACACTGAACCATCCCACGACCACCACCAAGACACCAAGCTGTCCCACCAGCACTGGGACACTGAGTCACCAGTAATCACCTGCTGCTCCAGTAGAGGCCTGGCTTGGGAAGCCTCCTTGAGGGAGGGCAGTTTTGAACTGCTGAAAGCAGTTGTTCCTTGGAGCTTTGGCATTAACTACAACTTCCACAACTGGGGTTAAGGACAACTCTACAGAAAGCCTGACACAGAAGTTGTTAATTCTCCTGTCTTCAGGAGCTTCCAAAGAGACTTCTAGCAAACCAAATCAAAAATGCAAACATAAGCTGAAATAGCCAGAAACATATAGGAAAATATTACTTTATTGCTTAACTATACCCTGCTCTGAGATAAAATGTAGTAGTAACCTTATCTTATTTTTAAACAGACTGGCTATGGTTCTGTGCTTGACTGGTGCTATGGAAAAATGTTTCTTTAGGCAACTATGTGGCCAAAAGAAAAATCCTATTCAGCACAGTTTAATATTTACCGTTCTTATTTGTATATTACAGGCAAAATTATAAGGCAATAGCAAAGTTTGCAAAGGTCTCAACTGCTGGCTCCTTTTGTATCTTGCCATGTGAAAAATACATTTCCCTATACTACCCTCTGTCAACATCAAACACATACAAGGACATTTTAATATGATTGTATTCACTGTGGGCTACATGTCACATAGGGATAGATCCTGCAATTATTTCCAGTGTAAGAACTCTTAGTGTACACACAGAAAAAAATCCCAACTTTAGTCAGGATTTTCTACTAAATAATTCAGATTTCTGCCACAAAGTTCTGGTTATCCCTGGAACCATTTTTGAAGTGCAAAAGAAAGGAAAAAAACAGGTTAATTTCCAAGACTGTAAGGAAAAGCTTCTTTATGCAGAAGAAATGTGATAAAAAATTGTAGGCATAATATATTTGTACATAATTTCTTCAACATCAGTCTGTTTATGCAGGTTTTTAACTAGCAAGGAAGGCTGAGAAGGCAGACACCATATAATTTCTGAGCAAGCTAACTTAGCTTCTGTTGTGTAAACTACCAGTACTGTCAATGTCAGTGTATCTCCCAAGCAGCTGGCAACAAGATGACTTGCAATTCCACAAAATTGGGATGCCAGGCTGAGTTCCTTAAATCTCAGAAATTTCTCACTTACTTAAAGCCCTATTCCCTGACCTCTTCCTTGGTGTTTTTCACTTGGGTTGGGTCACAGGTCTTAGAAATCCTAGATGACTAACCTCTTCCAGTTGGCAGGCTTTGACGACACTCTTGTACCGGTATCTGTCATAGGATACACCAAAAATTATGTTTTCTTTTATTGTTCCAGGCATGATCCAGGAGACTTGAGGTGAAAAGGATATCCTTCCACTGTGTTTAATTTTACCCTGTGAAGGCTACAATTCTCCCATTATCAGCATCAGAAGAGAAGTCTGAAAAAACATTAACATTTGATTAATATATCAGAGATCTGTATAACTAAAAGAAATGTTGAACAAAGTGAGAGTCACTCTGCTAAGTCACTTAAATGGCATATTTGTCTCATCAAGAGTGCCCCTGTAAATACTGATTTAGTGTAAACTGCAATTAGTGGAGATTTCATGATATATGATTCTGAAAGGCCTTTAATATGAGAGAAACTTAATTTAAGAAATGATAAAAATTGTGTAAGATATCTTGTAGAAAAGGCATGCTGCTGCAAAAGTATGTCATTTTAATGAAGCTATCAATAATTGTACAAGATAAAAATCTATTTGTGAAACACAAAGACATAAGGTACTAGTATTTATAGAGAATGCTATTTGATTTTTCACTTTATCAGTGATTATTTTGCTTGTTCTTTGTACAACATAATTCATGTTTATAATTTTGCTAGTGCTCATAAGTATTTAATCTGTATTGCCTTGAAAAATGCAACTTCTTTGTGTAAGTATACACAACTGCTCAGTATGATCTGAATTTTCCTCTGTAACTGTTAACTCATTTACGTGAATGCATGACCTAAGTATATTTACTATTTCCCTTCATAAAAGAATTGATTGCAATTTCAGAACTGACGCTATAATTTCAAAGTTAATCAGTAGCTTGTGGTAACCTTGTCACACATCACTGGCTACCAGATCAAAGAACAGAATTGAGAAATACACGGAAAATATGCTACAGAGCCATTGCAGTGGTGTTCTTATCACTAATAAACAGTCAACAAAGTTGGGACGTAACAGCCAAAGATCTAAAAAATCTGTCTAAGTAATAGTTTCATGCTGTCAAGCCCAGAGATCCTTTTTGTAAGTTATACAATATACTGGGGGAGTCTCATGAGATTCCTTCCCTTATACCAGAGTCTGGCTTTTCCAAAATGCTGAGTAAGAAGTTCCCAATGTTGCAAAGGACAGCTGCTTGGTATGTTTTGTACACTGGATATTAAACTACTGCATCTTGTGCCATATAACACAAATTAAAAAACAAAACAAAACCAAAACAAACCTTATTTAATACTTAAGCAATATTAAAGATCTGGTGTCAGGGTTCATACCTGTTATAGATAAAATAGTTAATACAGATAAAATTGTGCAGTCTGTTTCACAGGCCTGACAATTTGCTGGAATATACAGTAACAGCCTCAAGCAACATGAAGGAACCCTTATATTAAGAAGGTGTAAAGGAAGGGTAGTTTTTTGGGGGGTGGTGGGTGGGAGGCAAACCTTATTTTTTTGTAACTTTTTGATATAATATTATAAGGATTTTATCTTTATTGCCTTGGAAAGCATGAATTTTTGTATGTCTATACTCATATAAACTGCTCAGTGTAATCTAAATTTTCCTCAGTTTCCTATGTAGCAGAATAAAGGAGATACACATACATCCTTCAGCATTTTCTAGTTCACATTTCTGTATTACAATTACCAGCATTAGCAATAGCAGTAGATAGACTAGCCCGTTAATTCAAAAGTATCACAGTAAAATGCACCTTAACACATTGAGGGCAATCTCATGTTCTGAGTCCCTTGCTCTTTCTTGTGGGGATCATTAGTGAAAAATAAGAAGCCTTGATCATATTGAAATTGATGGGTCCTTTGTCATTGACTCCAACAGACCAAAGATTTTACCCCATGCAAGTAAAAGAAATCATAATATTTTCACCTAAAATTTATTAAACAGGTGAAGCATAATGAATATTTAACTTTCACATCTCCTCAAAAATACTCAGTGAAGATGAAAGACTCATCTAATTACTTGCTCTTCTAAGTGAATAAGAGTATCACAGTTCAACTCATTTTATATTAATGATGTCAATTGGATGTGTCATCTGCAAACTAAATGCACTGATAACATTTTGGAGTAGTAAAATGATGAATAATCTAAACCACAACTTTCCACAGAAAACTACCAGTTTCAGCAGCATCTCCCCAGGCTTTCACATGGGTCCCAGGAAGCCCAAAGTGAAGCACTATGGGAACCAGAGCTAAGTGATCAGTTACACCACATGTCCAGGGCACACATACCTGGCTATATTCCTGTCAGCCTTGTCAGGTTACAAACCATCTTGTGTTCAATTTTTTCCCTAAAATGTTAGTAAGGCAGGGAAAAAAATGGTTTCTAGCACACTGAGCCACCTGAATATCTATGCTATATTCTTAATTTTTTTTAAAGGCAGGGAGATTCTCACCATGAGCCTTAACTTTAGGTTTCAGTCTGCATTACTCCTGTAAAATTTCCTTTTACTTCAAATAAGAAAAAAATTAGTCATTAAATTGCTATTTCCTTATAATTCTGTAACCTTCTATTACAAAAAACATCCAGCAAACTCCATCTCATATTGGCCACAGAATAAAACTTCAAGTAACTATTTTAGTGAAACTTGCAGTTTATCCATACTTTTTCCTGCAGCCATCATTTCTGCAGCAAGCACAGGATAGCAAGAATACAGTAACAATACAGGTAACAATACAGGTAACAGTACAGGTAACAGTACAGGTAACTGCACAATATTATTCCTTATAATTATTAGGACTCTTGTTGAACCAGCAGAAATACCTTGCCTGCTCCAGTAGATCCAGAAACAGCTAATAGCTGCCCCTTCTCAATCTTGAAATTTATATCCTGAAGAACAGGAGAGGCATGAAGAGGAAAATTACTGAAGTAGAGATTGCTGTCAGTGCCAGGAGCTTTGCTGTTGCTGTTTTCCTGGTTTGCTTTTACAAACAGCTCTCCAATTCTCTGCAACAAACATGGATATATATTTAATGTACATAAAAATAAATAAAACATGCATCTGCAGAAATGTATACCATACTATGGATTTATGAAAACATATGAACTTAGATTTCTCATGTTACTTTTCCTATCAATAAAATACTCATTATATTTTTAAATATACTTTTTAATGTATGTATTGGACTTCTGCCAAAATTTGTGGATGCAAACACAATTTGCTTATTATAGAACCGTTTTCCAATGTTTATACATGCCACAGCCTGATCCTGTTTTCAGGCTGGCTTAAGTCAGTAATAACTACTTATTACAGGCCTTAACACTTACTAAAAGGTTTCTTCCAAAGTTTCTCAACTGTGGATAATTTGATATCATGCATTAATTACTTGCTAAGTATTCCTTACCTGCTGAGAGCTGAAGCTAGTTAAAATGAAAGAGTGTAGGCTGCTCTTTTTAGAGAGCATCATGGCAAATAAAACAAAAAAGATACACTCTGTGCTTTTAATATAGTATGGGTAAAAGTACCAACCTCATCCCAAAAAGCTGTTACTTTGTCCATCTCAACCCCAGTGGTTGTTAGATTATACTCCAGAGCTTTATATTCTTTTTTCAGCAAGAAATCCTAGAAACACCATGAAAGCAGATGAAACAGTAAGGGACAAGGTCATATTGCACAAAGCAGTACATATTTGCCTACATGGAGCACTAATATTTCTGGTGGCACTTTTGTATTACAGTGTTTTCAGTGACAGGCATAAATATAAATTATACAACATTTTTGGATGCAGAAGGAAATGTTTTTGAAACTACCAATTCTTTCATTGCTAGTGAAAACACAACCATAAAGGTATTTGGTTCTGATTTAGAAAGAATATCAGAACTTGGCACTTGTTTTGTTTTCAGGACTTGTATCAGGCAAGATTACCCCTCTGACTTTAACCCTTTTCAAATAAAGCTTTGGTTTTGGAGTAAAATGTAGAAGGTTGCACTCTGGTAAACAGTGAAAAAAATCTGCTACATGCTGCTATCTCCCTTTTCCAAAACTGCAAGAATTTAAAAGAGTTGGAATGATCTCTCTACCAACAAAAATAAAAGGCAGATAATGATCCTGGCAAGTGCAGCACTGATGCAGTGTAATTCCAAATGACACAAGTCAGCAACCTGGTGCTCGTGTTGCCTTCTGGGATAGCATTAGGAAATAGGAGTAAGCCTATGCTAATGTAGGAAAGACAGCCTCCCTATGCCATTATTTTATTAAGGTTATATAGTCTGTAGATATCGTCTCCTCCAAATTCTACTTTTTTAAATTATGTGGAGGCAAATAGCTCTATATGGGCAATACAATGGAAAAACTAAGCAGACTCATGGGAACATCAGTTCTCTACAGTACACTTGCAAATTTTCCAAGTAGAACGAGAAGAAGGGTTTTGTTGGCACGATAATTAAGCAGTTGATTGAAAGAGCAGGAACTGAAAAACTGGAAGGCAAGACACACATGGTTTATGCAAAAAAAAGAAAAAAAAAAAAAAAAGGAAATTATAGCTACATTTTCATAACAAAGGGGTCATCCAGTGGAGTTTCTGGAGCAGTGATAGTCAGAGAGAGCACACTGATTCTGAAATATCATGGTCTAAAAAACATGTGAAAATACAGTAACCCAGGGGATATACCTGGCCCAGTCAACTCTCTAAATTGATGTGGAAATTAAATCAGAGAGATGTATGAGTGGTTTATTATTCTTGTTTATGTTTCTTAAGACTAGTAAAGGGCTTTGGTGTCCTGGGATTCTGTCCTGTCTGTCTATGGGGACTATAATGAACCTGCCACAAAGAGATGATTATTTCTGGATTCTGGAGCACCCATTTGCTAATATTTCCAAAGACAAGCATTCGGTGAAGTGAGGGCAGTGGTGTGACAACTGGGCTTGCCAGTTCTGGGACTGTGTCCAGGGCATTGGGCACACTCTTCCAGGAAACAGGAGAGACAGGATACTTCCCTAATGCCTAGGGAATCTGAGAATACAAGGAAAGCCTATAACGGGACCTAATAAGTCAGCCTTCTGAATGTCAAATAGAAAAGTTTATGGCTAGATTTCCTGAATTTCCTGCCCAGTTGAAAATCATAAAAATCCTGCACCTACTTCTTATTCTAGACTAAGGTTCAGACATCTGATTAAGATCTTTAAGTTCTGTATTAGTTATTTTTATCACACTAAAAATAATAAAATCTATACTCTACAAAAAAACCTACATCTATGAATAGGTAATGAAAAAGGTCTAAGATTTCACCCCAAAATAGTGTAAGAATTCTTTTCCTAGGGAGTTATTTCAGAACAGTAGATAAAAAAGACAAGAGTTAATGAGAATCCACTCTGATTTGACTCTGCAGATAAGCCTCTTGCTGGTACATGAGCAATTCATCTCAGTAGGTAAGGTGGGTAATAATTATTTGACTGGTACCTTAATTATGTTTGCTACTCATAATGAATGAGATGCACATTTGCATAAAATGCACAGTCTCCTGCTGTTGTTGCCACTAATATCTAAAAAAACAGAAGATCTGTGACTGCAACTCCTGGAAACTATGCTATATAAAACATGTACTAATTTTGAACTTTCTTTTCTGAAGGAAAATCATCTCTTAAGCACCAAAACTCATGATTTTATTAAGTTTCTTGTTCTGCAATGAAAATAACTTACAAAATGTCACTGTTTCAAAAAATAAAAAAGCAGCAAGCAGGTAGCATGAGACTCCTGTGGTTATGCTGCCTGGGGAACAATATCAAGATTTATAATGACATTTCATGGTGTTTAGTCAAAGCAACATATATTCAAAATGTCTGCATAAATGCTGTGTGCTTTTGTTGATCAGCTGACAAGATAACATGATGTAAAGAATTAGCTTACGTACTTGGGAAGATTTTAGTCCATATACCCTACCCGTATTTTGTTTATTGCTCCAATAGAGTCATACCAGGCCTGTACAGAGCCAGGAAACTGCCTGGTCACTGTCATGCGAAGAACAATGCAGTAGGAAATGGTGGTAAATATTTTTCGGAGAATAATTCCTTTAATCACAGCATATGGAAGCACAGCTAAAAACACCACAAAAAAGCCTGAAAAGAAAAAGGCTGAGCTGTTGAAATATCTCACATAAGCAGCTTTTCTGGTAAGCTTCAGTTCAGTTCTGTAAAAAAAACAAAAAACAAATACAAATAATTAGTGTAGGATTTCACAGTTTACAACTTACAAATATTTTGAATGGAACTGTTGGTATAACATTTAACTCAGAGGCTCACTCATCCTTCTTATTTTCTAGAATTGCAGCTAGAAGACTCCAAACTATTTTTGGGCCTAAAAAATCATTAGAATCAAATTTTGACATCAATGTTCAGCAATGTCAGACAAAATAATAATAATCTGTCATGATTTAGATACCAAATAAACCACAAGCCTCTACAATTCCTGGCACAACCAATCTCAAGCATCTAACACTGCTTTGTGATGTACTCCTAGAAGCATCACCCCATACTCATTTAGATGCATAACTCCCCTAGAAAAAAGATACTTTGAAATGCCAGATTTGCTGTATGTTGCCATAAAAAAAACCTTAGAATAGACAATCTGATTATAAGGTCATTTTCTTTTGCATGGCAACCTACTAATACTTGTAATATTACTAGCATTCTTGTCTTTTAAAAATCCATGCATCATACCATAAAAATTAACTCCAGCATTACAAAATTTACTATAAATTATTATAGAATATAGATAACAAAATAACAGTCCAATTTCAAGGTTTCTGTGACCAGTTTGTGGACTACATTTTATTTATTTAATTTCTAGAGTATTTGCTAGCATGAGGTACGCTCAAATTTCCTGAAAGCAATACATGTGACAAGTGACATCAGGGGAATCCTAACTAGTTCCATCCTATAGCCAGCACTCATGACCTGGATTCAGACTGAGTTTTCTCTGATTGTTTATAGTAAATAATTTCAAATTCTAATGGTAAGGAACACTTCACTTTCCCTGGATTGTCTTTTTCTGAAAGCAGCTGAACAAAAGGGTGTTTGTGGAACAATATAATTTTATGTCTGTTATTTACATGATAATATGACACTTATATTTCTTTTATTTTCCCAATCACACACCTGGCACCTAATTTTATTTCTCTGTAAAGGACTAAACAAACACATGGGACACATGGGAGAGCTTTAAAGCAATGTCACCCATCAATCACTATGTCACTTCTCCCTTTCCCCAGGACTCCTTGCTGGTAACAAAGTCTTCCTTCTCACAGGTCTCAGCTAACTTTTACCTCCTTTCTCCTTCAGGTCTGGTAGTTAGAGTTCAATCCTTATATTAGTTGAGGAGATAAGCATTCTACAAGGCCATCTACAGACAATAAATGTTAATGTGCAGGATGAATACATGAATCTACGCTACTTTATTCCTTTCACAGATTGTATGCAAATTTTATAGCCAGCTTTATTGCATTTCCCAGAAAATGGTTGCACAGGATTCATATTGTTTCCTTCACCACAGAATAGGGACGTCTGTTAAGCCTTAAGTAACCGTCACAAAAGGGCTTTTCATTTTAAGTTGAGGACAGAGTTGGCCAGAAACAAACACAGATCCCACAATTGTTTTACCTGTGCAAACTAACCACTGAAACATCATTATAACAAAAGAGGAAGTAAATAAAAAAATAAAAAGAATCTCACCTCCATCGTAAACTTGGGGAAAAAAAATTGGGAAAAAAACCCCAAGCTGCAGTGTGGGAATGCATGGTTAGTTCATTGAGGATTAAAAGTTGTTGCTTTACTTCTTAACTAACATGACCACAGATGATGTTCATGGCCACCTAATATTTTTTTCTGAGCACATAAAAAAATTTGTGTAACAAATGAGCACACATGGATGTTTTCAATCATTTTTTCCATTGCATCTTCCCAACAATAGGCTTCAACTGACTGTATATTCTCAATTATTTCTGAGGTGATGACAAGTCTCTAATTGATCTTTCCTGCTCTCTTATTCCTACAAAGTAAAAAGACAGTAAGTCAATCTTCGTCTTTTTCATCCTGTAGAGTTAGCTTGTATCCCATTATATCTTACAAAAACAGCTTCCATATATGCCTGTGCTTAAAATGTTTACTTTAACAGAATTATTATGAAGAATGTAGAAGGAAGTATTAGAAATCCAGTAATTGTTTTAAAAGGAGAAAATACAAACTCTAACAAGAATGAATCAAGTAACTAACAAGGAGTTTTAATTCTAAAAATTCTAGATTTAATGCTAAATCTAATTTTATCACTATTTACTCCATGTTAGACTTTTCATTTTTTTCAGTTTAGACCCCTGCTGCTAAATAAGTGAAGCTTTGTCTGTAACTTTCCCTACACAGAAAACACTCTTTAGACTCATCCTATGTAATGTCATAACCAGAGTCCCTTAGTCAAGTGGTATAAACTTCTTTAAACCAATGTGTTTCAGGAAAATATATTGAAATATTTTAAAACATTCTTGTCACCTGTATTTCACCATCATTTGTCCCAGCCAGGCTTGGAATAAGATCACGACTATTAGAAAAGCAAGTCCAGAAAATGCAGAAGCTTCTAACATTTCCCAGAGCAATCCCATCAGCAGTGCCATTTGTAATGGTGCAATCCATACAAAATGAGCCAGAGCAAGACCCTATGGAAGGCCACAGTAGAAAATAATAATACAAGTTAGAGATGTGCTCTGAAAATGACATGAAAAGGAAGTAGTCATTAAAGTGACACTTTGAAAAATGTAATGAAGAATGGTACAAATATTTCCAGTAGAAAAGCAAGTTTATAAAGGAGGACTTGTGATCCTGAGCACATAGCATTCTGGGTGTTAATTATGATGACAGTGCAGGAATATGTATACATTCCACACCTAAACTTTGATTTTTCTAAGGCAAAGTTCAGTCTGTAACTGTCTCTTTGTTATGTATATGCATGAGGAAAAGTCACAGCTTTGTAAAAGTAAACCTGAATTTGGCATCAGTGCTGGCTTTTTCTACCACTGTAAGATGAGAAAAATACATGTAAGAATCTTGTCAGAGTGTGCTAATCTGATATAGAAGGCAAATATTACTTTGGTGAAGAGATGACTTGTATGAACAAAACTAGTTCAATGCAGATGCCACCTACTTCAGTCACATTCCTTCACATTCAGATTTTGGAGGGAATCCTGTGATCAGGCGCACAGGGGTCTGTGTTACTGCAGCTACACTGCTGCAAGGATAGACCACTTGTCTTAACTTGTGCAGCACTAGCTGACATTGCTCTATGCAGTCATACAGTGCTTAAAGTAAATACACCTGCAGTTCCAGCCACGTGTCTACAGTCTCCTGATCTTGTGTCTTTCATGGGAAGCACATCTTATACTACCAAAGGGCCAATTAAACACACATGAAGAACAGAAGTTCATAGAGTTTCTAGTTGTTAAAGGCATTAGCAGGGATTTACTGTAGTCTCTAACAAAAGAGAAGTTTTACAGAAGACTGTAAGATTTTCTAAGACGGATGTCTAAGACTTCCTAACACAGTCTTACCTCAACAATCCCCTTTTAGTGGACTGGGTAATAATAGGAACAGGAGGCTGAACCTCATCACTTGTTCAATGACAGAAATGGACTGGATCACCTTAGTAAAAAGATACAGTCATCAGGAAGTAGGATGGAAGGATTGAACCAGCAAGTTCTGACTTCTATGAAATCAACTGTTTCACCCAGAGATATCCTGGAAGGTTCTCACTAGACTGCAGAACAAACATGTTTTTATGATATAACTGTTTTTTAGGCTTCCTCTTCTAATCAGCATAGGAGATAAAGAATTTCAGAAGTATCAGAATGAGCATTTCTGTGACTATGTGCCAACACGTTTTCTTAAGGTAATGAATGAGTATTTAGTCTACAATGAGCACTCAGTGCAGTTCTTCATTTATGCTCCTTCCTTCCTTAATATCTGTCATGAACAGTTTGAAGGATTACATTTGTATTTGATGGATCACCAAGTGAATTAAACAACTGATGACGCACCTCATCAAATTTGTTCAGATTGTTGGAAAGAAGACTGACCAATTGTCCAGTACTTATTTTATCTAGAACTCTGCTTGACAGTTTTAAAATCTGTAAAAGAAAAGAAAACCATAGGAAAAAATGTCATCTAAGTTATCTCCATAAAACACAATAAATAAAGATAAAAATGATAAGCAATGGTGCAGTAGTATAAATAATAATCCACTTATCTGTTTATGCTATAAAGAAAGTTTCATTAAACTTATTATTTATGGCACTTGAATTCAATATAGCATTTAAATTGCTTTAAAAATATTGATTTATTGACTTAGTCCTTGCTTTCTGTTGAATATTTTATGGATATAGATATATATGCAAATGCAAGTTTTAATTAAGCATGCATGCTGTGTACTGCTGTGCATCCTCAAAAATCTCCTACTGTTGCCTCTCTTGACAAATATTTTTGAAATATGCTTTCACTGTTAGCTTTATACTAGAATAACTAACATGTTTGTTTAAATTATCTTCTTTGGGTATTGGTAAAACCGAGTAACTTTTTAAATCTTTGTATTTTTGAATGTGATGGGTCAGTATCTGTTGACTCTTCATGCTATAGAGGTGTCACAGTATCATTCAAACTCAATCCCTTCAATGTTACATTTATTTTTTAAATCTTTCCTTTTAATTCTCTTTTGAAGATGTTCTTTGGCTACCAGCATGTTATTCTTCCTTTGCAGTACACATTTTTAACAGGAGCACAGTGGTAGAACAATTAAGGCATCTCACCACGTATCCAGCAAGTCTGAACTTACAGAGGCTGATTTCAGTCAAACCAGCTGTAGACAGGTATTTAATTCTTTGGACTGGGAAATTGAGAGCTGTCAGAAACTGTTAGCCACATTATTTTTTCATGTACTTTGTGTACCTTAACAAAACTATCAATCTTTCAATAAACTAGCCTGAAAATTACATAGGCTACAGATAGAGGCTTGGCTTAGAGTGTAAATGAAACAATTACCTTCTTATAAATCAAGCTAAACATAGCTATGCTCATCTGCATTCCAATATGATGAAGACCGAATATAGCAGGGTGTATGAGCAGTGTTCTCACAAAGAAGAGAAGGCACAAGCCAATGGCCAGGTAGTAGGCAATGGATCTTTCATCAGAGTTGTCTGGATCATAGGAAGCTATTATTCTCCCCAGCAGAAGGGGTTGCACAGATTTGGTGACTTCCTGTAGAGAGAAACAAGAAAAATAATTTTGGTCAGCAGTTGGTTTATTTTTTTCAAAATGGCAACATTTCAATTCCAAGTCCTACCAAATGAGATTTAAAGTTTTATATCTTAAATGAGGAAGTCAGGCTGTTTTCTGTGCAAACCACAGAAAATTGCAGTAATTACACAGGAGAACAGACAACTCACTGCTGTCTAAGTCTGTGATGCTCCTGCAACTTCACCTAAGCAAATCTAGCTCATAAATTTAGTTTGATCATTTTCTACAAAAGTGACAACTGAGATTAGGTTCCACATTTACTTTACAGAGTTGTAATGGATTAGCCATATCGTATGACTGAATCTAGTTTATCAGGCTGGATCTCTGTTTTGGTCCTGTTTTAGTTTAGACTAGAAAAGTTAAAATTTAGGAAGTGATCTGTGCTGTAGGAAGGCATACAACTTCTTTCTTGTGAGAGAGAGCTAATAATTAGGTAGTTTTAAAAGTTGATAAGTAAGTAAACTAATTAAAAAGTTGATCTGCTTTCGAGGAAAAAACTATATATAAGCAGAGACTTTCTGACGCTTTTTTTTTTTAGACTTGCTGCTACTGTGTAGAAAAGAGCAACTCTTACTTTTCTCACTAGTAAGGCCCCCCCCCCCCACCTCCTTCCGAAGGAAGGATGGGGGGGGGGGGAAGGGAGGTTTTACGGCAGCCGTGCTACTACAGCTGGGTATGAGGGAGGAACGGCTGAAATTTTCAGCAGATACAGCTCAGTCAGTGTGTCAGTTACACAAGAGAGAGAGTTAGGCTCTTGTTCTAAGCTAGACAAAAACTAGGCTAGACTTTATTTAACTCAGGCTAGGCTCTACTTTGTCATTCTGAGTCTAGATAGTTTTACTAGGCCGAGCCAGCTTGGCCGAGCCAAGCAGAGAGACTCTGAGAGTTTTTAGCATTTAGCTCAGACTTGTTTAAGCAGTTTAGTAAAGAGCACGTGATTTTTACACTGTCGGAGAGAGAGAGAAACAGAGATTAACTTTCTTTATGCTTAGACTAAACTCACAGACACCCATCCTTCCTCGCAGAGAGAGGAACGAATGAAGACATCTACATAGTGCAGCGCAGAGACTTTACAGTCAGTAAAGAAAGCAGAACTGATACTAAAAAGAGAGTGCATGAAAAGTTGCTTCAAGAGTGAAGCTGAAAACTCTTTTAAAGAACCATAGTTGAAGACTGAGCTAATAAATTCTCTATAATATATAAAGATATAGTCCAAAAGGGGATGTGAGGTTCTTATTGCAGCCAATAAACTAAAATACCTAAGTACAGACAAGTAAGTGTTAAAAAAGTACAGCCTGATGAGAAACTAGAACCAAGAGAGAGGAGAGGCTGTGACCCAGAGCCCTAGTCCCGGGGAGAATGCTAGAGAACCTGAATTGTCAGAAGAACCTGTGTTGCTAAGCACAAAAAAAGAAATTTTCTTTGTTACTGCAATTGAACTAAGCATCCTTAAAACAGGTACCCTGTAGACTGTTCATAACCCACCATAGTAGCTGTAAGAAAGCTACTAGTGTAAGAAAAATCCACCATTAAGCTAGACTTTACTCCAAGCGGCAGTTAATAGTGAGGCAGAAGACCCATAAAAACTGTATTTTTCTTACAGAAGATCCATAGTGTAAGCAAAAGAAACTTCTCTCCCTAAATGAACTAGAACAAAAGCTGTTTCTAAAGTGGTAAACTGACTAGAAGTCGAAATGTTGTCTTTTGTATGTTGTCAGAGAAAATAAAATAAAGAAGTAGGGAAGGAGGGGTAGTCTAGAGAGTTTGTTCTAGTTTTTCTTAAATTTTTTTTTTTTCTTTTTTCCCTTTGTCTTAGATATATTAATAAAACTTCTTTGTACTTTATAAAGTTTAAGCCTACTTTACCTACTCCTAATCCTTATCTCACAACAAACAATCAAATAAATTTAAGTAAGTGTACTAACATTTAACCACAAACCTAAATAAACAAACTGAAACCACTACAGGTCCCTAGAGAACAGTCCTCACTGCACTTTACTGGACTTACAGTACACGGGAAGCCTCAGAACTCCTAAAATGAACACTACCATTCTCACAAGACTGAGAATATAGCTAAAACAAAAAATAAATGGAAATAGGAACAGAATAAAAGTATAAATAATTGGATCATCCTATTCAACAGTTCTAGACACTGTATTCAGTTTTGTAACAAAAGCAGGAGGAGAGGGAGTAAATGGTAGGGGAGGCAAGTTTAATAAAGGTCCCAGAGAGAAAACAGTCCCTCCTATATTGGAAGCCCCAGCACTTCCCATCCAGGGATGAGCAGCATGATCGAGAACCAGGGTAGGAGAGAAGAGGTAAGGTCAAACCACTAAACTACAAAGTATCCAAATGATTTGCTAAAGCTCTGACTTTAGTCTGCTATTACATGTCTTCATTCTCCTTTTCCACTGTAATTAAACCCCACCAGTGTTACCTCACCTTTGCCTTCCATTTTCCTCCCTGTCCCATCATTCTTATATTTTTACTCCTCTAACCTCATCTTTTTCCATCTCTTCATCTTGCCTCCTCTTTCCAAAGAACTGCAAAAATCACCTGTGTGCTGTGGTCTAACATTTTGCTTCATCTTCTGCATGAGCTTCAGAAGGACATGAAGTACGTATGTGCTCCTTTGCTCCACTGTTATGTTCAGTTTAAAAATACAGTGCTATGAACTTGCATGCATCTCCTTATTCTTCTTTCTGTTGCATTGCAGCAGAAAGCATGTGATACTTCCAAAGTAACAAGACACTACTGAATTCTTTCGTACAGAGATGTGTTAAATTCTGTAAAAAAGTTGTTATTAGTACTGCCTTCCAGATGAAAACCACACAGACCACCATAGAGACTCAGAGAAGGGAACTGGTGAAGTTCAGCCATAATTAATGTTCTACTGTGATAAATAGCTTGGAAAAATCCCCTTTAATTTTTTTTCTTCTCCTTTGGGTTCTCTTATACAAAAGCAATCCCAAGTACTTCTACAACCTGTACTGTAATCCCTTTTGAATGTCACTGTTGGTGGGGCTGATATTTATCATTCACTTTTTCCACAGAAGAGGCAGAAATTTACATCTCAAGCAGCATACCTGTACTATGTGCTACATCACCCAAATTAAACACCACTCTGCCCCAACACAAACGCTGAGAATCTGGAGCCAGCTTTGACAAAGACTTCAGTGTTATCAGTAGGCAAAGGGAGGAGTGTTTATAAAAAACACATGACCCAAGACAGCTGTGCTTAGACCATATGCATCCCAAAGCATCGAACCAAGACTCCCCAAAACTCACAAAATACAAAACATTCACCTCTCAAAGACAGCATGGTGTTTTCATATTCTTGGAGATTTCAAGATAAGCTTTTCTATATAGGCTTAAAATAGCAACATTTTTTTGTGTGTGTGTTTACTTTTATTCCAGTGAAAATGACATGTTCTCCTGCTGTGTTTGTTGTGACTATAAATGTATTGCATACATTCCGAGCTTGCTGGAAAAAAAGAAGATTTACAGACTAGAATAATGGCTGGCAATAAGCCAAGTCATACACTATCTCATGGGCATAAAAGTCCACTGGTTTACAATGAAGATTTATCAGCTTGCTTACCAAAGATATTATCTAGTCTACATACAAATCACAGCAGACCTGCCTGGTTTTCATTTCTCTTCTTGTAAACTCAAAATTACCCACTGCTATAAATATGAATAAACTGATTAGAACAATCTGCCTAAAAAAAAGAATGAAATTTGTACACCTAACAGAAAATTCAGTTTTCAAGAGTCATGTTTTGACTTCACCTGTCCTTATTCTTCCCTCTGCATTCAGCATAGGCCAATGAGAAACCCATAAATTTCCCCCTCACAGAAATCTTAATTAAAAGAGCAAAGATCTGAAGGGAAATGAGATTATGACACAGCATACTGTGCTAATCTGACCTGGTATGATTATTCTACGCAAAAACTTTTATGTGACATGTATCCCCCACATGTTCAAACACTCTGCATTTGAAGACAATAATGCACATCTCTTCTTTGGAAAATGCCAAGAAGTGCTTCCCTCCCTGCCTCCTCACTCCCACCCGTGACTCATATGCGAGAACTTCTGGAAATCCTCATTAGGGTTCTTTGAGATATGATACTAAAACCACTTCTAAGTTAATGTTAGCAGCTGTCATGCCTGAGTGGAAATATAAATTTCATGGTGATAAATATAAGACCAAAATACAAACAGAATCAAAATGATCCTAACAGCAAAGTACCTAGTTGGTTAGCAGGTATCAAACTAAAAAGCAAGATTTTTGTTTCACCACCATAAGGCCTTTTCTCTAAATTGCAAGACTCATATTCTGACAGGGTGAAAAATGGAAACCATCTCAAACAGCAGGGGAGCAGACATATTAAGTGCAGTAACTCAGTCGGCCTATCATAACACTATTTATGAGGGGGAGTTATAGTACTCTAGGGGGCCAGAGCACAAGTGTCCATCCTGCAATAACATCATTACCTACATCAGGGACAAGGGAGAGATGGAAAAAGGGCTAGACTTAATGAGAGCAAAGCTGTGATGCCAGTTGAAAGGACAACTACACAAACAGCAGGGATGTCAGCAGAGTTTAATCCACAGCCCAAGAAAGATGCCATGAAAACAGCTCAGAGATTAGACAAGCAAAGAGCTGAAAGGAAAATGAAGTTCAAAAGAACACACAACTGGGTTACACCTATGCCAGTACGGCACAACATCCTGTCCCCTTTCAAATTTATGGCAAAGCTCCCATTAATTTCCATGAGCAAGGCCTGCAAAGAACACCAGCAGCTTTAGGAGCAATTTGGTTTTTTAACAATTCCTCTTTCAAAAAATGAAGCAGCTTTAAATAAAATGAAGACTAATGATAACAGAATCAAGAATTTAAACTAAGATTTAGTCTTTCCATGTTCATTGTGGAAGGTGCAGATTCGTTTACTATGTATTATAATTGCACACATCTGTGATTTCTTAAAGAAATTTTTAAAAAATCCATACACACAACCAAAGAATATGACTCAAAAATCCTGCAGTCGTTTTCTGCCCTCACCCTGTCTGAAATTGTACTCCATTAAAAAAGTACACAAGGAGAAATCAACCCTGTGCATGCATGCCCACACACATTGCCTAAACTTTAGGAAAGAGTGTTATCCTCAAGACTGCCAGCAAAAGCCCTCAGACACTGCTTAACTTTTAACAGGAATGCATTAGTGCAAATGTTCCAGCTGGTAGACTCTGCAAGAACAGCTATTACAGTGCATGCTAGGCTGCATTTGTAGAATCGTTTTGTTGTTGGGGTTTTTTTTTTAAATACAAACCTATCATGAATAAGGAGTTGCTGGTTTGGTGAGTAAAAAAGTCTAAAATCTAAAGGTAATAATGAGATCACAGGAGCAAATAAAAGATATGATTGAGTAGGGATCCACAAATACAAGATGTCATCCCAGAGAAGAGCTGACAAAAATGATGAAAGAGTAGAGAGAGAACAGTTATCATGCAGCTCCTTACATAGCAAGAGGCCCTGTCCTAGATAGCTAACTGCCCTACCTGGACAAAGACAATTTAGGGTCCAGCACCAAAAGGGTATCCTCCTGACACTACACGACCCCCTGCATCCAGAAATGAAAGAAAATTCTCCTTAGCCTTCCTTTTGCTGTCAATGTATTTATAGAAGCCATTTTTTGCTGTCTTAAACTGCAGTGGCCAATTAAGTTACAATTTGGCTTTAGCCCTTCTCATTTTCTCCCTACACAGCCTCATAACATCCTTTTAGTCCCAAGCTGCCTGCCCCTCCTTACAGAGGTGATACGCTCTCTTTTTTACGATTGAAGCACAGAAATTTGGAAGTAACACAGATATTTAATGTGCATATTGGTTAACAGCAATTTTCAGATTTACAGTCTGGCTACACAACGTACCTAGTGAGACACCATTAGCAATAAATTATTTTCACAGCTCTTAACCCCAGTGATAGGATTGTCAAACAAACAGATGGCATTTGGTAAGTCAAGGTAATCCTACCTAACATGTTGGAAAGGTGATAAATATAATCAGTTCAGGCTTTCACATCAAGTTCCTGATCACACACTTGGGAGCACTAATAGCACTAGAAACATTTAGGAACCATTAATATGTATGTTTTAAAGATATTAAGATATTATCAGAAAACACTTTTTTAAATGAAAGCCCCGGAATACATCTCTGTATTTATCACCTTTGCAAGCAATACACAGAGGAAAAATCTGTAGCTATTCACAATATTCTGTATTAATTTAGTAGTCCCTAAAACTTGGATCTATTTAAGGAACACTAAAAGCTTACTGAAGAGGAGAACAATTCTTACCCCTAAATATAAAATTATTCCATAGAACATAAATTTCCAGAAAAAGCATCATCGAAGAGCATTAATGAGTTTGGGTTTCTTCTCTGAAGTTGCCAGTTCTCTGTCCCATTCTCTGGAAAGAAACCAAAAATAGAACCATTAAGTCATATGAGCAAATACACGGGTCTATGGCTGTGACATACTTCAATTCACTCAAGTATATCCAAGGAGATTTACCTAAGGTGGCTAATGAAAGGAAGCTTTGCAGAGACCTCAAGGATCTGGCCTTCATGGACTTGATAGATCAATAAAAGTTCAAACCTAGTTCAGCCACATATTTGGTAGTTTTAAATACTCAGTCATACATCACCCCGCAGGGAATTATTTCATTAAAAGGTCACAGTGTAAGTTTTAAAGAAACCTGCTGTACTTAAAACCAAAGTACAATAATAGGCAAATAATGATTTTGGAGCTCTTCCAGTACGCAAAAAAGAAAGCACGAACAAAGCATCAAAAATGTAACTTTTCTACTGCACAGCACTACTTTTAACCTTGTTGCTGGGACAATAACTTTCTTTTCAGTAATAAATTGTAGATCAGAAGCAATGCTGTATACAGAGAACATATGTTTTGGCAAAATTCAATTCACAGATTAAAGTACTGCTGAGAATTTCCTCAACTAACTATTTTCTCAAATTTTCAACAGAATATTAGATAAGCAGAACATTTCATTTTTAAATTATCAAAACACATTAAGCATACCAATGTTCTCAATAAAGTCCACTCGTTTGGAATACTTATGACATACTGCAATTAAAATTGACTGGATTGGTAAAACAGTGCAGATGTAAGCTGCCCTGGGATATCAGTGAAAGCTACACCATCTGGAGAGGGAATGGGTTTAGGCACCTCCGTTGTAAGAGTTAGTCACAAGTGCAACACAATTTCTAAATTAGGACCCACTGAAATTGGGTAAAGAAGAGTGGAAACCTAAATGAGGAAAGTCAGAGTATGATTTCTGCAGAAACAATTAGTCTGTATACAGTGGTATCAAAGGAAATTAAGAATGCTCTTTTGTTTAAATAAAAATAAACCAAGGTTTTACAAGGTTATTTTGGGAAGAAATAACAGCATTTCTGCTGTCTCCCTTTTCAGGAAACCAACACTGAAACTCTGAGTCTAGCCTTGCTCATCACCCTGAAATTGTGCAGGATCTGCTGCTCCAGCTGGATCCCTACAAATCTATGGTGCCTAATGGGATTCATCCAAGAATCCTCAAAGAGCTGATGTCATTGTAAAATCTCTCTTGATCATTTTTGAGCAGTCTTGGGAATCTGGAGCAGTCCCAGTTGACTGTAAGCTGGCAAACGCTGTCCCAGTTTTCAAGAAGGGCAAGAAGGTGGACCCCAGAAAATACAGGCCTGTCAGTCTCACTTTAGTGCCCAGCAAAAATACAGAGAAGATTATTCTGGGAGGTATTGAAAAACACCTGAAAAACAACACAGTCATCTGTCACAGCCAGCACGGCTTCATGAGTGGAAAGTCCTGCTTATCAAACCTGATTTCCTTTTATGAAAAGGTAACCCACCCAGCTGACCAAGGGAAGCCAGTTAATGTAATCCTTTTGGATTTCAGTAAAGTTTTTGATACTGTCTGTCACAGAATCCTTCTGGACAAAATGTTCATCCCACAGCTGGATAAATACTTTATGTGATGGGTGAGCAACTGGCCCATGAGTTGGGCACAAAGGGCTTTAGTGAATGGGGTGACATCAGACTGGTGGGTGACCTGCCACTAGTGGGGTTCCACAGGGCTCCATCCTTGGCCCTGTGCTCTTTATCATCTTCATAAATGACTTGGAAGCAGGACAGGAAGGGATCCTGAGCAAGTTCACAGACAATACAAAACTGGGAGGAGCTGTTGACTCTTTCAAGGGCAGGGAGGCCCTGCAAAGAGACCTTGACAAATTACAGAACAGGGCAGTCACCAACCATATGAAGTTCAACAATGGAAAGTGTCAGATTCTGCACCTGGGATGGGGCAACCCTGGATGCACGGACAGACTGAGAAATGAGATACTGGAAAGCAGTGCCGGGAAAAGAGACCTGGGGGTCCTGGTCGACGGCAAGTTGAATTTGAGTCAGCAGTGCCCTGGCAGCCAGGAGGGCCACCTGTATCCTGGGGTGCATCAGGCACAGCATCGCCAGCCAGGCAAGGGAGGGGATTGCCCAGTCCTACTCTGTATTCGTGCAGCCTCACCTTGAATACTGTGGGCAATTTTGGGTGTCAAAATATAAGAAAGATATAAATCTTTGAGAGAGTGTCCAAAGGAGGGCCACAAAGATGGTGAAGGGCCTTGACGAGAAGCCGTATTGAGGAGTGGCTGAGGGCACTTGGTCTGTTCAGCCCGGAGGAGACTGAGGGGAGACCTCATTGCAGTTACAAGTTCCTTGTGAGGGGAAGAGGAGGGGCAGGCACTGATCTCTTCTCTGTGGTGACAGTGACAGGACCTGAGGGAATGGCCTGAAGTTGTCAGGGAGGTTTAGGTTGGGTATTATGAAAAGGTTCTTCACCTATAGGGTGGTTGGTCACTGGAACGGGCTCCCCAGGGAAGTGGTCACAGCAGCAGCCTGCCAGAGTTCAAGAAGCATTTGGACAATGCTCTTGGGCACATGGTGTGATTCTTGGGCATGTCCTCTTTAGGGCAAGGAGCTGGACTTGATGATCATTATAAGTCCCTTCTAACTCAGCATATTCTGTGATTCTGTGATCAATGGCAGATATCACAGGTACCTCTATATAGTAATTTAGACCATCTAGGTGGTACATCTGCACCAGGGATCCCAGTCATGTCCAAAGTACAACTGTGTGCAATAAGCTTGCACCCAACACTGTAGCTGCTGTGGATGTGTCCTTAGAGACTCCAGGGGGAGAAGACTTAGAAAAGGAGAAAGATAACTGGTGGAGAAAGTTCCAAGGAGATAGGAAACCCCTGGAAAGTGAAGTGACCATGGTTTAACCCAGGACAAACCAGAGTAGCCACTGCTGGTGTCCATCATCTCCTCCCTCCCCCTAAGAGCCTTTGTTCTATTCCCTGTTATCTCCTGAGCCCCATTCCTTCCCTATCCCATAGGACCAAATACCCTTAGGCCTTCCCTATACTCCCCCAAACCCCCTGGTGATTGGTGGTACATGGTAACTCTTAAGGCCGTGTCTGAGGGCCCCTCACGCTCTTGGACCCTGCCTCTCCTCTGTGTGAAGACCCTGCAATAAAGCCACTCAGAATTAAAGGCATTCCAAGGGCCCTCTCGTTATTCATCTTCAGCTGATAGCTAAACTGGCTCGTTCCTGCACCACACCGCATGCCGCAGTTTCTCTGGCTAAGTGTCTACGGAACGCTGCCAGAGTGCCTTGGAATAGGGGCACTCCTGGAAATATAGCCAGCTGGAATCTGTCGTGGCAACGCCGGGCTGGACAGAAAAACCAGCGAGCTATAAGTGGCGCCCAAAGTCTGGTCTTGAGAAGAACTCAAGCCCCAGAAGAGTGTCCCAGTCCACGCTGTGGACAGGAGTTCACCCGTTGGAAGCTGCTCCCCAGAAGACGTGTTAAGTTCTATTAGCACTTTCCAAAGGGGGTCTGAAAACCTTCGACACCACAGAAGGCTCAGACCAGCTGAAGGCTCTGCTTTGGACGTCAGTCACCGAGGAAACCAGGAAACAGCAAGGGATCAAGTTGAAGGGTCCACACAGGTAGTATTTCGGGCTGGGGTTTCACTTCGGGATTGTCCAGGCAGGGAGAATTACTCAGGATAGGTAAGACCTTATCCTGTCCTGAACGTGAGGTTTATTACCAACTTAAAAGCATCTTAAAATCTGCTAATAGAGCTTTCAGCAAAAAGCTCTTGAAGCGTTTTACTAAGTTGGTGTTTCTCTATCACCCTTCTGTTTCTCTCTCTTCCATAAAATCCCTTGATTTCTGGGATCAGGTCGGGGAGAGACTCACGCGTCTTTCAAAAACAGGAGATAATTCATTACGATTGTATTTTCCCTTGCTCATTTTAATTTGTGAAGTTTTAGAAGAGAAGGAGAAAAGTTCGGAACGCGCGTGCCTCCCCGCCCCGCCCCCCCCCAACCCACCTTCCTCCCCTCCCCTTGTAAAGACGCGGAGTGAGGACAAGAACAGCGACAAAAAACTCCAAGAGCCCCCCCAAACCCCCCGGTCCTCCCCCGAGCTTCACCAACCCGCGGCCGAGTCCTCCCCGCCCCCCCTCGGGCCCCCTCCATCACCCAAAACTCTCACAATTTCAAACCCTCAGGGAAACAAAGAAACAAAGGGCCAAGATGGCATCGGCCATGCGGTCCCTGGAGCCGGACCCAGCCCGCAGGGCGCGGGCGGGGTCGAGCGGCCAGGCAACCCCGCCCCCGGCACCTCCCCCAGCCCTCCCACAGAGCCACACTATTCGCAGTTCGTTACCGCTCCTCCTCCTACAGGGGCGGACGTTCCATCAATGGCGTCAGCGCTGCAAACGCCCACCGCTGGGAACCCATCCCCAGCAGCCGCGGGGGGGGCAGCTGCGCCGTGGCCGCTGGCGTTCGCGGCCACGGGGATGCAAGCCGGGCTGCTACCGCCCGTGTGGCCCTGGCTGACCCCGGCACAAGCCCCGGTACAAGCACCGCCAGCGCTGCTTGCCTGGCCGAGGCTCGGAGCGGCGTCGCCGGGGGGAACGGCGCCGCCGCCGCCCCAGCTGGCCCCTGCCCCAACAGCCGCCCGCCGCCTCACCGTGGCCCGGGTGCCTGCAGCCGGCTGGGGCTGCCCCAGCCCCTACCCCGGCCCCTGCCCCTGCTCCAGCCCCTGCCCCTGCCCCGGCCCCGCCGCCCGGGCCGGCGCCGCTGCCGGCGCAGCTCCCACTCTTCCTGTCTGCCACGCCCACCGCACCCCCAACATACTCCCCAGGCGGTTTCCTAGCAACCACAGTAAACTCTGTCCAGCCTGCCTCCGTCCCGCCCCTAGGGGCGGGCGCACATGGACTCCCGCCGTTCACAGCCCCGGCTCCAATTAACGCCGCTGCTGCCAAAGCAGTGGTTGCCACACATCTACCAGCCTCAGCAATACCTAGTAGCGTGAGCCCACCCCAATCTCCTGCCGAACTATCGCAGGAGGGGGGGGAATGCTTCCTGGAAGTCAATCAAGATGCCACCAAGAAACCAGTCAGAAAATCACAAACACCGAGATCTTTGCAGCCCCAATTCAGTACAACCCTCAAGGAGAGAACGCGGTATGGCAACCGATGGGCCTTCAAAATCTCAAAGACATATGTAAAATTGCAAAAGAGTTCGGGTGGGAGTCGTCATATTTTAAAAACATGTTAAACCTGACTTTTGAAACTCAAACCTAGTACCACATGATATAAAAACGTTGATGTCTGGTATCCTAAATGAAACTCAATTCTGGCTCTGGGAAAGATTGTGGCAGGAAAAATTAAAAGAACTTTTACCAATTTACAAAGTAAACGACCAAACAGCAAATTTAACCCTTGATCATCTTTGTGGCCAAGGAGACATGAGCAAACCTAGGGACCAAGCCACCAACTTGCCACCAGCAGTTCTAGTTGATATTAAAAATACAGCAAAAAGAGCTTTATGGTGCCTGCCTTCCTCTGCTGCCCCTTCAGATAGTTATTCTGCAATCAAGCAAAGACTTGACGAGAGTTTTGTCGATTTTGTGGAAAGATTAAGAGGGGCAGTAATGAAACAAATAGAAGATCCACAGTTGCAGAAAGAGTTCATAAGATCACTAGCTAAAGAAAATGCAAACATAGAATGTAAAAGAGTCCTCAAAACCTTACCACGAAATCCAAAGCCAACAATTGCTCAAATGCTAGAGCTTTGTGCTGACATAAAACCTGAACAAACAGACTTTTCCCCCCAACAACTTCCAGTTAAGGGAGCACCCAAGAAAACCGTGGGTGCCGCTGTGATGGCAGACAATAATAAAGACGTCCGCAAATGCTTCAATTGTGGGTCTCCTCACCATTTTGCAAAGAACTGTCCCAAACCCCGAAAAATTAACAACTCTTCCAAGCCGTTTACAGGTCCAGAAACACCTCAGCCACAGGGAAACTGGACAACGAGCGTGGGGCAGCACCACGCGTTGACACAAAACTAAAGGCTGCAACACCGATCCCTTCCACCGTGCCCCCAACGAAACCACCAGTTATCTTTCTCCTTTTCTAAGTCTTCTCCCCCTGGAGTCTCTAAGGACACATCCACAGCAGCTACACAACACTATTTAAATAGTTCATCCAAAAGCTTTGTATTGAAAATTGTAATGTGACTCCTGAAAAAATTTATTTAATTAATCTTTCATACCTCTCCAGTTTTCCAGAAAGATTATCAGCAGAGTCTGCAGAAGGGATTTGATAAATATCTGACAGCTCCAACCGTCGTCTGTAACCCTTTTTCAAAATTGGGTTTGTCCATCTAAGAAAATATTAAAAAAAAAAAAAGTTAGAAATAAAAAAATTCTAGCATTATCTCTGGAGTTGCTTTGTCTCACCCTGAATATTTTGTCCATAGCATCCAAGTATGTCTAAGTGCACATTCACTCACATACATACGCATATATGAAATGATATAGTGCAGTTCAGCATTATATTTACAAAACTATATTGGGAAATATAATATTAAAAGAATAATTGTGAAACTCCTGCATTTTATACGTTTTGGGGTGGGATCATGCCCCAAACTTCCTACTGAGTCAGTAGGAGACAAATGAACAGGGGATTGAAACCTTTGTACTGTATTTCCAAATATGCTATGTCCATATAAATGAATAATAAATCAGAACCATAGTAAAGTGGACACGTAAGTTTCATTCCTATCTCCTCTGGGGAGACCCCACCTGAAATACTGTGTCCATCTCTGGGGTCCTCAGCACAGGAAGAACAGGAACCTGTTGGAGTAAGTTCAGAGGAGGACACAAAGATGGTTAGAAGAATGGAGCACCTCTCCTTATGAAGAAAGGCTTAGAGATTTGGAATTTTTCAGCCTGGAGAAGAGATGGCTCCAGGGAAATCTTGCAGCAGCCTTCCAGTGCCTAAAGGGGACCTCCGGGAGAGCTGGA
>JAVTVJ010000941.1:0-53752 GCA_034509425.1 Eopsaltria australis
GCTGAAGATGATGGACTTGGATTCTGGAACCTTGTTCAAAGCCAGGCTCCAGAGTGAATCTGCAGATGAGTCCACACACAGGGGGATGCTCCCAGATTTGGGCATTGCACGGCCTGGCCAGGAACCAAAGGTTCCCCCTTTGCTGGGGCAGATGCAATGAATTCTTCAGTGGCTGCCAAGCTGCTCTTTGGCAGGGCTGGGGGCATGGGCTGGGGTGGGTATGAAGTGGGAGTTGGCTCCTGGCCCTGCCAACAGCCCCCAGCACCCACCGTGCCCCGGGCTGGAGCTGGGGCTGGGGCAGCCAGCCTGACACAAACAAACCCCCAGGGCAGGAGCAGAGGTTTGACTGCAGAACCTGTGTGGGGCTGCTTTGCTTTGCAGGCAAGGAAGGGCTTGGGCTGCTCCACTCCCCTTGTTTGCTTTGGGATCACCGTTACTTCTGGGGGGCAGTGCAGGGGGAAGGGAGAAAGCGTGGGCTTCCCTCACCCGTGGGTGGGTTTTTCCCTGGCATGGAGGGGTTAGGCCTTCCTCAAGCCCCTGACAGAAATAAGATTTTACCTTTTTTCCTGTTTCCCCTTTTTGCCTGTAATCTATTTTCAATAATTTGTTGTTTGTTTTTCTAGAGGAAGCGTTCTAGGTGGTGTCCAGGGTGGATGGGGAAGTGCTCAGGAGCAGCTGCGGCGTGGATGGGACGTGCCCTTGGAGAAGGCTGAGGACATCGTTTGGGAGCAGCTTTTCTCCCGGCGGCCGATGGCGTGAGGTGGGTCCCCGTCTCCTTGGCACGGGTGGGAGAAGAGCTTTAGGGAGATGGCAGCGAGCACAGGAGCATCCTGCTCTGGGCAGCTGCTGAGGAGGGGGATCTGCCATGGCTGGCTGCAGGCTGGGCACATGTCCTGCCCTCCTGCTCTCCTGCCAAGGGCAGCAGTGCTGGGCAGCTTTGGGCACGGCTCTGAGCACGGCCAGCACGGCCTGGGCCCCGCGGGCGGCTGGGACAAGGGGGACAGGAGCCTTCAGCTGACGGGCGCTTTCTGGTTTCTCTCCTCCCAGCCGGGCTCTGCGGATGCTGAGGCTGCTCTGGGCTCTGCCAGGGCTCTGCTGGGCTCAGCCCCGGGCACGGCTGGGCCCGCTCTGCCCTCACATGGCTCTCACAGCTTTGCATCAGACGAGCCCGTTCTGAGCACCCCGACTGAGCTTTCTGCTGCTGCAGGTGAGGGAGACTCTCCTGCAGGCCAGGAGATTGCAGTCAGGGACACACATCCAATTGGCAAGAACCCAAACTCTCCACAGTCCCAGCTGAACGCCTGTATCTCCACAGGATGTTTTATGTGTCCCACTGTTCATTCCCTTTGGGTTGGAATTCTGCAATTGCCCTTTCTTCCTCTAGAAGTGCCACAAGTGGGCAAAAGTGGCGAGTGGGCCGTGTTCCTGAGGCAGTGCAGTCTGGAGTTGATGGATGAAGAATTGCCCTTCTGCAATTCCAAACCAGAGCAAAAAGCCCTAAGTGGGACTTTGCATCTTTAAGAAACTCCTGACAATTTCCAAGGGAATGTGCAGCTGATTCACAGGGTAAGAAGGAAGGCCATCTTCTCAAGGAGTTGGGGTGTGACAGAGTTGAGATTCCCATTCCTGCCAGGAGCTGGCAGGGCACAAAGCCACCCTCAAGCCCAGCCCTGCACAGCAGCCGTGTCTCAGGGGTGCTGTGAGAGGTTACGGTGTCATTCAGAGCTGCTCTGCAGCCCTCAGCTCTCCTCACTGCTGTGTTCCCACTGCCTTTTCCTTGTCCCTGCAGCAGGATGAGCTCTGGGACTGCCCTCCATCACCTGATCTGTGCCAGCTCCACAGTCCTGGGCAGCAGCCACCAAGCTCAGGGGGAACAGAGGGCACAGCAAGAGGGACAGAACCAGGCAAGGGCAGAGACTGCAGAGCGAGACCTGGGAGAAGGAGCAGCTGCTTCATTGCACTCTTGGAGAAAGCTCTTGGCTGTTTCAAAGCGCTGGAAGGCGTCAAGGGCAGAGTGAGGCCACACCAAACAATGCTCCTGTTTCCACCCCCTCCCCTCTCAGTGTCCCAGAAGGAATTGGATGAACTGTATTCTTCTCTCCAAGTCGTCTCATTCAGCATGAGCAGCTCAGCACCAGGGGCTGAAGGAGCTGAAGCCTCAGGCCACAAGAGCCGAGCAAGAGGAAACTTTTTGACCAAAGTAATGCTGCCAACATGGACCTGACTGAATGCAGCAGATGGAATCATGGAATTATGGAATCCTTTCTGTTGGAAAAGACCTCTGAGCTCATCGAGTCCAGCCGTTCGCCCAGCAGTGTCAAGCCCAGCACTAAAGCATGCACCTGAAGTGCCAAGGATGGACAAGAGGCCCTGACTGAGGCCTGAACAACAGGCCCTGAGCCAAAGGTGACCTCTGGATGAACCTTCCAAGCAAAGGTTCTCTTTGTATCTGCTCATTATGGAAATATGCATGGTCATTAGTGCTGTGATAGATGTATCCACTCATTAGTGAAACATGATTTTACCTTTCTGTATTTAGAAGCTGGATAAGGCCATGAAATCCAACATCTGGCCTTGTTTGGGGGTGTCTGGTCAAAGACAACTCCCTTGGTTCTTCCTTGAGCCCTGGCCAGGCTTTGGGAGGAAGCAAACAGGAGAATGAAACCAGATGTTCCTGCACTAGAAGTGCTGTCAGTTTGTTCATTCAGCACTGTCAAAGCTGGGCCCTCTCAGAGCCAGGGTGGAAGCCTCACCTGTGTCTGGAGGCACCTGCAGCAATTCCCAGTGTCCGGGAGTGGCTCTGCAGTCCTTGGCTGGGACAGCTTCCCCAGCTGATGTGTGGATGTGGCTGATGGTAAAGTCTGAGAGGAACTGGTGCTGTCTCTTCATTAATGACTAAATGCAATCTTTGGTGGTGATGATTGTGTGCATTGCTGAGCTGCTCCTTTTGTGATTCTTTGCTGCTTTGAACTGCAGTAAATTACACTGGTTCCTTCAGCTGGTGTCTGTGTTTTTGGTGCTGGCCCTGCCCATGGTTAAAAGAAAATTGGTGTGGTCTGGCCAGATCACCACAAAATGTTGCTTTTAAAATGTAAATGTAAGGAATCAGTCCTGTCTGAAATTCCCGGATGGGAAGACCTTCCATAGAGTTCTGTGGCTCTGGAGTGGGCTGAGGTCAGAACTCCGTGTGAGCAGTGGGGAAGTCAGTTGGGAGAAGCTGAACCAGTGGATTTATTAAAATGCATCCAAAAATTGCACATGGAAACAGGAAAAGAACTCGTGGGTTTGGGAAGATGAGGGTGAATTTTGTTAACAGCATCTGGGAAACAGCACCAGCAGAAGGAACAATTGTTGTTGGAACGCTCCCACGTGGAGCAACAGAGGAAGTTTTTAATCTTGAGCTCAGATTAGATTGTGCAAATGAAATAATAATAATATCATAAATAATTATATACATATCTATAATGTAATAAAAATTGTATGTATACATTTTCCCATATATACAATAACATTGTGAAATAATGCTCCAAATACTGATTTGTTAGCTTTGGCTGCTCAGGGATGTAACACTAAAGACCCTACAGAAAATGATTGGCCAGGACCTGACCATCACTGGTGAGCTCTGTGAGACTGTACACAGCTAATGAAGGAGGAAGGGGTGAAATTGGCTATTTTGATAGGGTTTGCTGACCCTGGGATGGGGAATGCTTTGTCTGTCACTGTGAAGAATAAAGTGAGGGAGAGTGCTGGGTTTTTCATATACCAGACTGCCCACACCTGCAGCACTGATTGAACAGATGAAGGGCTTGTTAAAAGAACAGATGAAAGAACAGGAGATGGGAGCCTGTGGCAATGAAAAACCCATCTGACAGATGTGCTCCATAGCCTTAACAAGGGGCCCACTGGGGGAATGGAAACCCCCTGGGTGTGCAGGGCTGCACCCAATTTGCAAATACAGCCATGGACAGGGAGACTTTGCCTTCCTGGGAAATTATTCTGGGTGTGATGGCCCCTGACAGGGCCACCCCAGAGGCTGCAGGGATGGACCTTGATGCATTAGAATTAATTAGGATAAATCAGAAGCAAATGAGAGTTATCAATACCAGAACAGGAATTCAGATTGCTCCAGGACCCTTTGGTTTGATAACTGCTCACTGCAGCTTGGCCTTGCAAAGTGTTCCTGTCATGGGAGCAGTGATTGGTGCAGATTATCAAGGAGAAATTAAAGTAATTCTGTTAAACAATAGTGAACAAGATTGGATTATTCAACCCCATGACAGGGTAGCACAATTACTGATATTGTCAGTTTTTAAAACAACTGTGAAAAAGGACATCCACCTCAAATCCCTGCTGTTCATGGAGATAAAGGGTTTGGATCCACCAGTCCTAATGATGGAGCCAGAGTGTGGGTGCAGAGGCCAAAGGGCCCTCCTGAGGCAGCTGAAGGAACAGCTCTGGGCAAAGACAGCACTGTTTGAATCCTGAACCCTGGGTGAGAACGATGGCAATGTGTCCCTGCAGCCAAGTGTTGTGTGAGAGAACAAGTAGATGTTATAGGATATTGTTTTACAGACCCTGCCAGACCAAATCTCCCTGTTTGCCCCAACAGCCCCTTTGGAAAATGCTCTGATCCATGGGCTCCATGTGAAGGCTGATGTGACACTGAGGGACTTCCACAGACAGAAGAGGAAACTTAACACTGAAACTGTTGTTGATATTGTTGATTTTATGTTGTCATTGCAATCAGAACATTAGTTGGGAAAATAGATTTATAAGAGTAGGAGCAGAGATAGGGAACTGATTTAACCTCAGCAATTGTTGGGTGTGTGGGAGCCCAGAAGGATTTGCAGACTGGCCTTGGCTGGCCCAGCTGGCCCAACCCCAATGGTGGGTGAGCAACTTGAGCACAGTTCCTGATCAAACAGAATTCTGCACCCAGGATGGCGATCCCTGGCCACTGCATTTTCATAGAAAAGGCATTTATTGCCTAAAGAGGATAAAGAGGGATATATGTAGGAAAAAGTGTCTGTGAATGGACGTTGTCTCCTGGAATAGATTGTACCACCCCCACTGTCAACTGTTCAATTGTACCCAGGATAAAGGGAAATGGAATCAAACCCACACACAGCTCTGTAATCACAGCTGGGTTAAATGTTCCTATGAAGGTTGTAAAAAGATAGCCTTAAAGAACATCCCATATGATGTTTGGGCTTGTTAACAAAGTAATTCTAGTATGTAAATCAAAGATTGTATTGTCAAAAGAGTTGTTATGAAGGTTGTAGTTCATCTCTAGGTCAAAGGACCGATTGAAGCACTGAGGCCTGAACAACAGGCCCTGAGCCAAAGGTGACCTCTGGATGAACCTTCCAACCAAATGTTATCTTTGTATCTGCTCATTGACAAAGCATTATTAGCAATATGATCTATGTGTCTGTTCATTGGTGAAACATGGATTTACCTTTCTGTGTTTAGGAACCAGACAAGGCCCCATCTGGCTTTCTTTGGGGGTTTAGGATCAAAGTCAACTCCCTTGGTTCCTCCTTGAGCCCTGGCCAGGCTTTGGGAGGAAGCAAACAGGAGAATGAAACCAGATGTTCCTGCACTAGAAGTGCTGTCAGTTTGTTTATTCAGCACTGTCAAAGCTGGGCCCTCTCAGAGCCAGGGTGGAAGCCTCACCTGTGTCTGGAGGCACCTGCAGCAATTCCCAGTGTCCGGGAGTGGCTCTGCAGTCCTTGGCTGGGACAGCTTCCCCAGCTGATGTGTGGATGTGGCTGATGGTAAAGTCTGAGGGCAACTGGTGCTGTCTCTTCCTTAATGACTAAATGCAATCTTTGGTGGTGATGATTAGGTGCATTGCTGAGCTTCTCCTTTTGTGATTATTTCAAGTTTTGCATTATAATAAATCACACTATTCCTGAAGTTTGTGTCTGTGTCTTTGGTGCTGACCCTGCCTAAAGGCAAAACAGAGACTGCAGCCCCACAGAACCAAAGGTGCCTTGTGATACTGCGGGGCCTCGTGGAACCAAGGAGACCCCAGTGACACTGTGGGGCCACATGGAACCAAGGGGCCATTGTGACACTGCAGGGCCTGGTGGAACCATGGAGATCATTCTGACACTGCAGGGATGCTTACAATCAAGGGTCCATTGCTTTCCTCTCCGTGCCCCTGCCCCAGCCGCGCAGAGCAGCCCAGTGCTGTGTGGGCCTGCAGCAGGAACTGGAGGCACTGGAGCTCAGGGACAGCCACTGTGTGTCTGCAATGCTCAGGAGATGCTCAGCTCAGGCAGCTCGTGCAGCCCCAGGGCCAGCCCCGCTGCCCAGCACAGCAGCAGAGAGTTGGCCCCGCAGCTCCTCAGGCAGCTCCTGCTGGCCCAGGGCCAGGGCAGCCTCTTGCCAGGGCTCCTGTGCACAGCCACGGGCTCCTGCTCTGCTCCTGCCACATGCCAGCTGCCCACAGAGCCTTGGCCAGGGGAACACGTCTGTGCTGGCCTGAGCAGCCATTGCTGCAGCCCCTGGGCTGCTCCCCACAGCCCCCGAGCTGGGGGTGCTGCTCTGCAGAGCACGGGGGCTCTGCTGCCCGCGGCCCTGGGCTGCCTCTGCTGGGCTCTGCTGCTGCAGCTGGGACACAGAGGCAGCTGCTGCTGCTGCCTGCACTCAGCCCCTGCCACACAGGCTCTGCTGTGCCCATGGAGGCTGCTCACAGGTGCCTGCCTTCTTCCAGGGCTGCCACATGGCCTTGGGGCTGCCCTGCATCCTCCTGGGCAACTTCCCTGAGCCTCACACCACTCACTGCCCACACTCCTGTCCCTGTCCCTGCTGTGTCCCCTGGCGCTGCAGAGCTCTCCTGGCTCACAGCACACATTCGGTCCTTTCTCTCTGCCTGACTCCAGCCTGGACAGGCCTGTGCCCACTGAGCTTCACTCCCTGCTCATCCCTGGCACACACTGGCCCTGCAGCTCCCCTGTGTTCTCCGGGCAGTTCCGAAGGTCCTCCACACAAACATTCCCCTGCCATCAGCCCTGGCACAAGCTGCAGAACCCCAGCAAGCTTCAGCACTGACCATTCACCATCTGATGGGCACTGGCCACCAACAAGCCAAACCCGACCCTGCCCTGAGTCCCCTGAAGGCCACCCTGGGAGCCTGATCTCATCCCAGTGAGCCCTGGCAGAAGAAGGAACACAAGGAGCCTCTTTAGAGTCTGTTCCTTGGGGCTGTTGCTGAGAGTGACTCTGGAGGAAGAGCGAAGCCTTCCTGCCCTGCCCTCAGGAGATGCCCTTTGCTGCTGGAGCTGCTGTCCTGGAGCCCAGCTGTGTCCCAGCAGTGCCCATGGCCTGTCCCTGCCTGTGGTCACAGCACGGACACGCAGCAGGACAGTGACCAAGCTGCCCGAGCACTGCAGCCTTGCAGCCATAGAAGGGCTGGGAAGGAGAGGGTGGAGTTGGGAAGAGCAGATGTGGGAAGAGCCAGGGCCATTGTCCCTGGCTGTGCTGCTGTGCTAGGAGTCTCTTCCTTCCATCTCCACACAGAAAACAATTTATTCAAATGCGCAGGGAACAAGAGTTTTGAAAGTCATTGAGATGGAGAATAATGGCAGATATTAATGTAGAAACACAGTGAGTAATTATATCCGTTTGGAAAATATTATAACAGTAGAAATTTATTCAGAAAATGCAGAAAAGGAAAGAAAAGACCAAAAGGCTGAGACTGCAATTAGTGACAATGAGTTAGGGTTAGGGTTAGGGCTATGGTAATTGTCAGAGTTTGAGTCAGGATTAGGGTTTGGCTGAGGGCTCTGCAGACAAAACAAGGCAGTTTATTGCTTCTGAAATCCAGTCATCACGTTCCTCATGGACACCATGAGTTCTTTGTTCCTCAGGCTGTAGATGAGGGGGTTCAAGGCTGGAGGCACCACCGAGTACAGAACTGACAGTGAAAGATCCAGGGATGGGGAGGAGATGGATGAAGGCTTCAGGTAGGCAAAAAAGCCTGTGCTGAGAAACAGGGAGAGCACGGCCAGGTGAGGGAGGCACGTGGAAAAGGCTTTGTGCCGCCCCTGCTCAGAGGGGATCCTCAGCACAGCCCTGAAGATCTGCACATAGGAGAAAACTATGAACACAAAGCAGCCCAAATATAGAAAAGCACTTAGATTGATAAGTGCAAGTTTCCGGAGGTAGGAGTGTGAGCAGGAGAGCTTTAGGGTCGGAGGGATTTCACAGAAGAACTGGTCTACGGCATTGCCCTGGCACAAGGGCAGGGAAAATGTATTGGCCGTGTGCAGCAGAGCATTGAGGAAAGCACAGGCCCAGGCAGCTGCTGCCATGTGGAGCACAAGCTCTGCTGCCCAGGAGGGTCCCGTAGTGCAGGGGTTTGCAGATGGACACGTAGCGGTCGTAGCACATGATGGTCAGGAGGAAATACTCTGCTGACATGAAAAACAGAAAGAAAAAGACCTGAGCAGCACATCCTGAGTAGGAGATGGTGCTGGTGTCCCAGAGGGAATTGTGCATGGCTTTGGGGACCCCACAGTGTCACAAAGGTCTCCATGATTCCATGGGGCCTTGCAATGTCACAATGGTCTCCATGGATCCACGGTGCCCTGCAGGATCACAATGGCCCTTTGATTCCACCAGGCCCTGTAATGCAACAATGGCCCCTTGGTTCCACAAAGCCCTGCTGCTCCACACTGGCCCCTTGGCACTATGCGGCCCCACGGAGCCACAATGATCCCCTTGGTTCCACGAGGCCCCACAGTGTCACAAGGGTCCCTTGTATCCTTAGTATCCCACAAAGTCACAATGTCCCCTTCATTTCACAAGGCCCCACAGTGTGACAATGTCTACTGGAAGGAAAACAGAGCCCCAGTATTGCAGGGACTGGTGAATGGCAGCCACCAGAGGCCAAGGCCAGCCAGACCTGTCTGTCCTGGCAGCTTTGTCTGGGAGAATCCTTGGATATATGGAATTTTGAATGTAGAATTCCAACTTCTACCATTTGTGCCTGGAGAAGAAGGATGGTTCTTTTCCATTGGAAGGAAAGCACAGAGCCCCAGTGCTTTAGGGGCAGATGAGCAGTAGCCACTGGAGGCCAAGGCCAGCCAGACCCATCTGTCCTGGTAACTTTCATCTGGGAGCAACCCTTGGATATATAGAATTTTGAGGGCAGTATCCCAATGTCAGTCATTAACACCTGGATGAGAAGGCCAACTCTTTCCCATAGGAAGGGAAGCACAGAGCCCCAGTGCTTGAAGGCAGGTGAGAGATGGCTCTCAGGAAGCCAAGGGCAGCCAGAATTGTTGGGAAAGGCAACTTTTGTCTAGGTGCAATCTCTGAATATAGGGAATTTTGGAGGCGGAATCCCATTTTGGCCATGAATGCCTGGAGGAGAAGGATGGTTCTTTTTTCATTTGAAGGAAAGCATGGAGCACCAGTGTTACAGGGGCACGTTAGAAGAGACTATCAACATGCCAGGGTCAGTTGGACCAGTCAGGCCAAGCCAACCAGACCTGTTACCTGTTCCCTTGGATTCATGGGGCCATGCTGTGTCACAAGGGATCCCTGGTTCCATGGAGCTGCACAATGACACCATGGTCCCTTGGTTCCATGAGGCCGCAGGGTATCACAATGATCTCCATGATTTCATAAGGTCTTGCAGTGTCACAACGTCCCCTTGGTTCTATTGGGCTCCTCAGGATCCCAATGGCCCCCGGGCTGCAGAAGGCCCAGCTCTGTTACAATGGCCCCTTGCTCCCAGAAGGCCTTGCGGTGTCACAGGGGTCACATTGGAACTGCAGTGTCACAATGGACCCTTGGTTCCATGGGGATTCACAATGTCAGAAGGGTCTCCTTGGTTCCACAAAGTCCTGCACACCCCCTTGATTCAACAAGGCCTCGAAGTGTCATAATGGTCTCTAGGATTCCATAAAGCCCCACAGTGTCACAATGGACCTTTGGTTCCATGGGGTCCTGCACTGTTACAGGAATCCTTAGATCCATGGGGCCCTGCAGTGTCACCATGGTCCTTGGTGCCATGGGGCTGCAAAGTGTCACAGTGGCCCCTTGGTTCAATGAGGCCTGTAGTGTCACAATGGTCTCCATGGTTCCATAAGGCCCTGCAGTGTCACAACAGACCATTGGTTCCATGAGATATCAGAGTGTCACAAAGGCCCCTTGGTTCCACAAGGCCCTGAAGTGCCACAATGGCCCTTTGCTTTCACAAGGTACCAAAGTGTACAAATGGCCTCTGTGGTTTCATGAGGCCCTGCTGTGTCACAATGGACCCTTGGTTCTGCAGTGTAAGAATGTCCCCTTGGTTCCTTGGAGCCCCAGAGTGTCACTGTTGTGCCCTTGGTTCCATGAGGCCCTGCAGTGCCACAATGGTCCTTTGGTTCCCTGAGGTCTCAAAGTGTCACAAGGGTCTCAATGGTTCCATGATGTCCTGTAGTGTAACAATGGTCTCCTTGGTTCCATGGTGTCGGAATGGACCCTTCATCCCATGGAGTCCCACAGTGCCACTGTGGTTCCCTTGATTCCATGAGGCCCTGCTGTGTCACAAGGGCCCTAGGGTTCCAGTGCGTCCCAAAGTGTCATAAAAGTCTCCATTGTTCCTTGAGGCCCTGAAATGTCTCAATGGACCTTTGGTTCCATAAAGCCCCACAGTGTCACAATTGGCCCCTTGGTTCTGTGTGGTCTGGCAGTATCAGAATGGCCCCTTTGTTTCATGAAGCATCACAGTATGACTACGGTCCCCTTGATTCCACAGGGCCCCACAGTGTGACAATGGGCCCTTTGTTCCATGAGGTTCCTCAGTGTCACAATGTTCTCCTTGTCTCTGCAGTGTCACAATGGTCCCTTGGCTCCATGTGGCCCCAGCATGTCACAATGAGGCCACACAGTGTCACAATGGACCCTTGGTTCCATGAGGCCTTGCTGTGTCACAATGGACTTCTCATTCCATGAGCATTGATACTATCAACAATGGTCTCCTTGGCTCTGCAGCATCTCCATGGATCCTTGGATCTGACAATGGCCTTCTTGGCTCCACAAAGCCTTGCTGTGTCAGAATGGCCCCTTGGTTTCATGACATTCCACAGTGTCACCACAGATCCTTTGTTCCATGAGGCTCTCTAGCATAACACGGTCACCTTGACTCCATGAAGTTCCACAGTGTAACAATGGCCCCTTGGTTCCATGAGGTTCCACAGTGTCACCATGGTGTCCCTACTTCCATGAGGTTCCACTGCATCACAACGGACCCTTTGTTCCATTCATGTCCTGAGGCCTGAGCAGCAGCCTGAGACAGAGCTGACTGACAAGAAGAATTCCGGGCACTGTGTCATGAACACCACCAGTATTATTTAGCTAAATGTATCATTTTAAGAAACTTTCCCAAGTGACATGAATAGAAGTTTGTTTGTAGGGTATTTTAGGAGAAATCATCCCAGCCAAGGTCTGCGCCCTGGCCAAGCCCTCGTCCCTGCTGGTCAGGACATGTGCCATCAGATGCAGGAGTTTCTGCGCTAAAAATATAATCAAGTCACTTTAATGTGCTGATTTGGGCCTATAAAAGCTGGACTCACTTTTGGGGTGAATTTGGAGACCTCACCTACAGGTGGATGCTCCGCGTAGGATTTTCCAAATTGCTGTCAAGGGTTCTCCAGATCCTTGCTGTGAAATGGGGCTCCCCAGGCTCTGCGCACTCTGGATGATGGTAAAATATGGAGGCAATTGCTGATGTATCTTTCTCAATCACTACCCTTTCTCTTGAACATTAATTATTAATGGCATTACCTGGCTTATTTTTTCTTCTTTCTAAAGCAAAATGCAAAGATTTATTGAATGGATCATTTTAACTTTGCTTTCCCTTTATATTCATACTGAAATAAGACTATTCTTTCCACTGGTGTTTGTGTTCCTTAAACCACTTCTGTCAATGAGCAAAAGAAGAAGTGAGCCAGGTGGGGCAGCCAGGGCATGAGGACAGCCTGCAGGGACAGAGGCGCAGGGCAGGGACACCGTAGCACAGCCTGGGCTGCAGAGGCCACAGGGATGGGCAGCAGCTGCAAGGCCCTGCCAGAGGCAACTCCTGCAGCACTTTGGCCATGGCTGCTGGCCCTGGGCGTGAGGCATGAGGAGGAGACAAGTGAGCCTTGCTGTGCTGGGGCCTCATTGCCTCCTTGGCCCTGCTCAGCAGCCTGGCAGGGGCCGCCCCATGGTGCTGCCCTTGCCATTGCACATGCCCACATGGCAGTGGCCCGGGAAGAGGCCTGAGCAATGAGGGAGGGACAGGATGTGCCTTGCCAGGGGCTGGGGCTCAGGCCTTGGCCCTTTGCATTGCTGAAACACATCCAGCTTTGCTCAGCATCACAGACACCTTTGCCTTGTTTGTCCCCAGCTGTCATCACTGCCTCCAGTGTTCTGCTCTAACTGGAACCTGGGGAAACTTTCTCAGTTGTGTCCCTCACTGGGACCCATTAAAGTACGAGAAACTTCAGAGTTTCAACTTACCTTTGAGTTCTTGAGAAGTTTTTTGAACCCTCTCTCAGGGACTGAGTCTCATGTAAACAACACCAAAGCCCTGAGAGGGTCATTAAAGTCCTTGTGCTGTGTCTGTGCTGCTGAGCTTTAAAGGAGCAGCTCTGCCCTGGAGCAGCTCCTTTCCAGCCCAGCAGGACTGAGGGCTCTGCCTGCAGGCACCGAGGGCAGAGGAGCCAGGCAGAGCCAGGCTAAAGGGAATCAGGATTGGGAAGAGATTGAGCTGAGACTTCACTTGGGGAAACATCTTCACAGCCCTCTGCATGGTGAGTCTGTGCATGCAGGGCAATGTCCCCTGTGCTCCTGGAGGGATCTCCTGAAGCCAGCACAGCCCACAGCCTGGGGGATGCGTCAGGAGGACTCTCCCAGTTTCTCTCTTGCACAGCAGGAGGAGGAGGAGAAGGAGGAGGATGTGGTGCAGAGCAGGGCTGCCCTGGGCACCGTCAGAGGGACAGGGCAGGACGGCTCCTGCTGCCAGGGACGGCTGCAGGGACAGCTGAAGGTGGGGGTGCAGCCAGGGCTGCCCAGGGCTGTCCTGCACAGCAGCTCCTGCAGCCCTCAGGGCTCTTGGCCAGCCCAGGCCATCTGCCACCTGCCAGGGGCAGCTCTCAGCCTGCCTGGCAGCTCCCCATGCACTGTGGGCAGAAGCTGGAGGGGGAAGGAGCCACCCTCATCAGGGCAGATTCCTCCTGCTCTGGAGATGCTGCTGCATGGCCAGGGCTGCTCTCAGCTTGCTCAGAAAGGAAAGGGAAAGGGGCTGTCACGTTTGTCTGTGTCACTGACACTCCTGCACTGTCACCCTGGCCATCAGCACATCTGCCTCACATCTCCCTCACAAAGTGCCTGCTCACCCTCCTCTGCCTACAGACAGCAGCAGCAGCACCTTGGCTTGCAGCATCTGTGTTTGTCTGAGCTGCCCTTCAGGCCCTGCTGCCAGGGAGATGCCCCTGGGCAGTGCCCTGTGCTGGGAGGGCTCTGCAGGGCAGAGCTGAGCCCCCAGGGCTGGGCTGGGCTCTGGCAGCACTGGCAGGGACAAGTCTTGGCTACAGAGAAACAGCTCCCAATAGGCACAACTGCAGGGAGTAGAGAGCCTGACCAACTCTTGGTGTCCCTCCCTGTCCCCCACAGTAAAAAAAAAAAATGAAGAGTTTTGTGTAATTTTGTATTTAAATTTCAGCTTTCAAAAAGGCCACTTTCTTTTAAAGCACATTTTATGTGTCATCACCCTGAAACAGAGGGAGGTGTAATGAGCAAAGGGCACCTGTGCGGGGACCTGCAAGCCTGACTGCACTTGGGAACAGGGAGCTCTGTTTTTCCTCTGGGCTCCTGTGTTCAGGCTGAGATCAAAGCTGAAGATGAGGCAGGAACTCATAAGTAAAAAGCCACACGCAAAAAAGCTTAGCAAAGTTCCCCAAGGGGAAAAAAAGTAAATTCAAAGGAATTAAAAAAAAAAAAAATTACATAGGATTGACACAAGGAAATCTGTCCCAGGTTGTCATTGTTTTCTTACAACAGTCCACGATGCCCAGAGCGAAGAAATGCCCAACAGCAGCTCCATCAGCCACTTCCTCCTGCTGCCATTGGCAGACACGCGGCAGCTGCAGCTCCTGCACTTCTGCCTCTTCCTGGCCATCTCCCTGGCTGCCCTCCTGGGCAACAGCCTCATCATCAGCGCCGTAGCCTGCAGCCACCACCTGCACACCCCCATGTTCTTCTTCCTGCTCAACCTGGCCCTCAGCGACCTGGGCTCCATCTGCACCACTGTCCCCAAAGCCATGCACAATTCCCTCTGGGACACCAGCACCATCTCCTACACAGGATGTGCTGCTCAGGTCTTTTTCTTTATGTTCTTTATAACAACAGAGTTTTCCCTCCTGACCGTGATGTGCTACGACCGCTACGTGTCCATCTGCAAACCCCTGCACTACGGGACCCTCCTGGGCAGCAGAGCTTGTGCCCACATGGCAGCAGCTGCCTGGGCCTGTGCCTTTCTCACTGCTCTGCTGCACACGGCCAATACATTTTCCCTGCCCCTGTGCCAGGGCAATGTCCTGGGCCAGTTCTTCTGTGAAGTCCCACACATCCTCAAGCTCTCCTGCTCCAAATCCTACCTCGGGGAAATTGGGCTTATTGTGGTTATTGCCTGTTTATGTTTTGGTTGTTTTGTGTTCATAGTCTTCTCCTATGTGCAGATCTTCAGGGCTGTGCTGAGGATCCCCTCTGAGCAGGGACGGCACAAAGCCTTTTCCACGTGCCTCCCTCACCTGGCCGTGGTCTCCCTTTTTATCACCACTGGCTTTTTTTCCTACCTGAAGCCTTCATCCATCTCCTCCCCATCACTGGATCTGGTGGTGTCTATTCTGTACTCGGTGGTGCCTCCAGCCCTGAACCCCCTCATCTACAGCCTGAGGAACCAGGAGCTCAATGCTGCAGTGTGGAGACTGATGACTGGATGGTTTCAGAAACATTAAACTGCTGGACAATTTCTGAAAATCACTTATAATACATGTAATATTCAATTGTTTTTGTTGCTTTCTTTTTTGGGGTTCCTTCCCTTTCAAGTTTTTAATATTGCCCATGAATAAATGCCATTGTATGTGCCATTTCTCATTTTGTCTCTTTCCACCTTCACTGTGATCCCAGACTGTCAATGAGGAGCTGTGCCCTCGGTGGCTTTAAATGAGCTAAAGGATGTCCCAGCAAAGTTTTCACTGCTGAACCCCCTTTGTTCCCTTCTCTGGAGCTGCAGCAGCAATGTCTGTGTGCAGAGCTGGGGGCAGATCAGGGCTGGCACAGCAGCTCTGCCCAGGAGCAGCAGCACTTGGTGTTGCCAGTGCTGCTCCCGTGCCACTGGCCCTCGTGCTGCCCTCCTGGCCCTGCTGTTGCTGTAGGGCCTGAGTGCTCTGGGGCTCGCTCCCAGCCCTGGGGGTGGCAGTGCCGGGGCTGCAGCAGGGACAGGCCATGGGCACTGCTGGGGCAGCGCTGACGCCTCAGGCCAGGGCCTGGGGGCTCCAGGCTCCTTGCCCAGGCTCTCTCAAGAACACGCCCAGGCCAATGCTCAGCACAGAAAAGCCCCGTAAGCAGCCCCAGGCTGGCCGTGGGCAGGCTGGGGGCAAACAGCATGGCTGGGGCTCTGCAAGGTCCCTGGGGGAGACGGGAAGGAGCAGCAGAGCAGGGGCTGATCCATCCCCACTGCGCTGGACAGCCCAGGGCAGCGTCCCAGAGCGTCCTCATGCACCTGCCAACAACATCCCCCCTCTGCAGCCCTGGCCTCTCCCCAGCTCACAGAGCTGCTGCATCCTTGCAGGCACACACACGGCAGCACTGGCTCACCAGCCCCTGTTTGCATTGCACACAGCAGGCGTGAGCACCCCATGGTGTTGGTGTGGGGACATGAACCTGAGGGAGCACAAATGCCATCAGCCCCTGGGGGCCACCAAGGGCTGGGGGACACCAGGGAAACCACTCAGGTTTGTTGTGGCCTCTGAAGTCACCCAGAAAGTTTCTTCCCATCAGCTGTGAGGTTCCTGTCCCACTGCAGACGTTGTTGCTCAGAGCCAGGGCTGCCTGGCAGCCACCCCCAAACAGCCCTGAGCATTTCCTTGGCTTCACCTTTGCTTTCTTTCCTCTTTCCTGCTCCACATTTCTTCCTCCTGTCCATCTCTGTCCCCTCCCCTGCAAACAGCCCATCCCTGTTTGCCCTTTCCTCTCTGGCCCCACTCCCCATTTCAGTTCCTGACTTGGCACCATGGGAACATCCCTTGGGGAGCAGGATCATCCTACAAGTGCTTCAGGAATTGTCTGCAGGCTCCTGCAGTGCCTCCTGCTATTCCCTTGCCAGAGGCACCACAGGCCAGGGGCCACATCTGGGCTGGTGTGTCTGGGTGTGGGGCTCCCTGTTCTGGGGCGGTGAGGAGGAGCTGCAGAGGCTCTGCAGGACTGACAGGATGGGCTTTGGGGCCTGTGTGGAGAAGCTGAGGCACCTGGGCTGCTGGAGCTTCTGAAGAGGAGGCCCAGGGCTCATCCTGCAACTGCTTCAAGGGTGCTCTCAGAGAATCACAGAATCAGCCAGGCTGGAAAAGACCTTGGAGATCATCAAGTCCAACCTGTGCCCTGACACCACCTTGTGTCCCCTGAGCCTCCTCTTCTCCAGGATAAACAACTCCAGCTCCCTCAGACACTCCTCACAGCACTTGTGTTCCACACCCCTCACCAGCCTTGTTGTCCTTCTCTGGATACGCTCCAGCCCCTCCATGTCCTTCCTAAATTGGGGGCCCAGAACTGGACACAGCACTCGAGGTGTGGCCTCACCAGTGCTGAGTACAGGGAAAGAATCCCTGCCCTGCTCCTGCTGGCCACACCATTCCTGATTCAGGCCAGCTGCCATTGGCCTTCTTGGCCATGTGGGCACACTGCTGGTTCATGTCCAGCCTGCTGTTCATCAGTGCCCCAGATCCCTTTCTACCTGGCCACTGTCCAGCCACTCTGTCCTCAGCCTGTAGCACTGCAGGGGTTGTTGTGGCCAAAGTGCAGGACCTGGCCCTTGGTCTTGTTAAACCTCACCTTATTGGATTTGGGCCCTGGGTCCAGCCTGTCCAGGTCCCTCTGCAGAGCCCTCCTACCCTCCAGCAGATCCACACTCACACCCAGCTTGGTGTCACCATGGTTCCATGAGGCCCTTGAGTGTTCACAATGGTCTCTATGATGCCAGGAGGCTCCATAGTGTCACTGTGTCCCTTGGTTCCTTTTTCCCCACATTGTCACAGTGGTTCCTTGGTTCTATGAGGTCTCTCAGTGCAGCAATGCTCTGCTTGGCTCCACAGTGACACAAGGGCCTCTTGGTCCCATGGAGTACCACCGTTTCAATATTGTTTCATTCATTCCACAATTCCCTGCTGTGTAACAATGGCCCCGTGGTTGTACGGGGTCCTGCAGTGTCCCAGTGATCTCTGTGGTTCCACGAGGAACAGCGTGCCCCACAGAGCAGGGCTGGCCCCTGGTTTCATGGAGCCCTGCAGTGTCATAATCACTACACAAGGTCCTGCACTGTCATATTGTTTCCACAAGGCCACACGTCAGAAACGGAAATAGTTCTGAGGCGCGGTATAAAGACTCCACAACCTGTTAGAGTTGTAAAGTAGATACGTATTTTATTCAGCGCCAGATGCAGGGGGAGAGCACCTTCCCAAATCCTGCATGCCTTCTACAGCTTCTAATCACTTATTTATCTACAAAAAGCATGCATATTCCATAATGCCTATACATATTTATTACTTGTCCCTGCCTGTTCTCCGCTTCATATGTAAATCAGTTGTGGCTGCGCAATCTGTCCTTTTTATTGAGGTGGTGGTCTTAATTTGAGTCTGGGGGCTTGAAAGGATGAAGTAAGAGGATTCTTCCTCACATGAATTTTTGACCCCACGAGTTTTGCACATGTGTGTTCTTTCTTTTGCCATGGTGGCCTCCTTTTATTTTTGCAAGCTCACCAACATTTTGACAGATACCAGATATCTTTCGAAGGGCCCCCCTTATCTCCTTAGCCTTCCCTCCGTCCTTGGATAACAGGATAATCAATCTTATTGTTTCATCTACTCTAAGTTTTAACTCTTAAATCCCCTGTTTCAGTCCCCCCTTTTCTAGAAAATAAGTGAATTCTTTTACTTAGTACAAAAATTCTTTCTCTCTATTTCCCTAATATGTATCTCTTAAGGCATTACCACGTACCTTTGACAATGAGGTTAGTACCTCCATTCGTTGTATCATCCTCCAATTCTAAAAGAGCATGACAATGGACATACACAAACTTACACTAACCAGGATTAGTAAAACAACAGTTGGATGAGTTGCTGCATTGAGGAGTTCAGTCGCTTTTGGTGACTATCTAAAAAGCGTGTCCCACCAATGATGAGATGCGTCTGTATTCAATCTTTTGAAAACTCCTTGTATGGTCTCTGTATCATGATGTATTGTGATCAGAGTTCTTTTTCCCATATCTCTAATTTCTCTGAGAATTTCCTTTAAATCCTTGTGCTTCAATAGTTGCTTAACCAAAGTTAGATTCATCCTTATGGGCACAGGTGATATTTCCTGTACCGTGGTCAGGTTTGCCTTTATATATTGATGGCATACTACTGGTGCCTGATAAGAAAAGTCACATCCTTCAATTCTGATAAAGTTACAAATGCACAAATTGGACTGAGTTTCATTTCTGATTAGTCCATCTACCACTACCGAAGAGCATGGTGTTCTGAGACACACACAGCCTTGACCTATGTATACCAGCAGGGTTGTCTGATTGACTGAATGGGCTTCAAAGTGACAAATACTCTGTTTTGTATCCAGGCAAGTATCTTGATCACTATTTATATTCTCTTCACATATGAATCTAAGTTGTTTTTTCCTGGCACAGGACTCTATATTAATAGTTCTCCATTTCCCTTCCACCTTTTGTGCCCACATCCTGTGTTCTGAGGGATATAGGATGGTTCTTTCATGGTTTAGTCTTAGGGGAACTATTGGGTACATCAGACTCACCGACACATTATGTATAGTTAAAACAAAGGCTGTTACCATGCTGGTTACAGGATCATAGGTGAAGTTAACTAAAACCCACCATGACTGAAGTTCTCTTTCTAAATCGGAGGCATGGTCCCAGACAACTTTCCGGACTTCTGCAGGGAATGTCCCTTCACTACTTTCTTTGATAATTGAGGCAGCTACTGATTGCATCTATATTTGTGCTTGTACACATCTGAGGGCTAGAGACATATTTTCACTAGCTGCACTTATGGTATTTATTATTAGTCTATGATTTTGTTCTTGTATTTCTTCTTATTTCGGTAAAATTTTGGACAACTTCTATTGACTGGTGCTAAGAGCTAGCAATGAGGATTGTAAGGGTTGTTGTAATTTAACTACATCACTCTTAGCTGTTTGTTCATTAGTACTTCTGAGTCTGTCGTATTCAGGATTTTTAGTCTTGTTCTTAGTATTCTTGTAAGGTCTCTCTTCTGCTTAAAAATGTTAGGTGCACGTTTTTGTAACTAAATGGTCTAATTTATAAAGGAAGTCTTAAGTAATGGAGTGCACTCTTATCGAATAGCTGAAGCATTTATTTGCATTTCTATCTTTATTTGTTTTAAGGACTATTTTGGATTCAGTAGCAGTCTTTGGATTTCTACCTTCTTAATTGCATAAGGTCTAATTCTGGAGACTATCGGCTGAATTGGTTTTTTTTGGGGTGTTTTGGGTGTGAGCAGCTGTGGCTTCTTCTGGTTTTTGGGTTGGCTGACTTATTTTATCATCTTGGGGTATAACACAATCTTGAGTAATATTGTAGTCTAAGTTATTACTTTTAATTGCGCACTTTTCTATTTTAAGCTTAAATTCAGGACAAGTAGATAAGCATGTCTCACAGCATCCGGAATCAATTTGAATTAACTCTATAGGTTTTTGGCGGGACTTAAGGAATCTGTCTTGAACGAATGCATATTCGCAACCTCAAACATCTTTCTTTTTTAAATAGATGCATTCATGACCTTTAGCATCTGGAACAGTATTTTGCGAGAGTGGGTGTCATAAGCCTTTTTTTGACAGATATTGTGCTCAAATATTTGGTACACATGTGGTTTTGCAGTTATGATCATGGCTATAATCAGGAGAGATACAACTCTCCAAGCTAACATTTCTACCCAGAGTCCATTCATCTTTCTCGAGTAAGTTTCAGTTTCAGTTCATTATCACTTAGTGTTGCTTTCTAAGGAGTTCTTGGGGCTTTTTTTATTTGTGTAAGATGAATCCAGGTGCCCTGTTCTTTGATCTTAATTGCAGTCTGGGTTGTCAGTAGCACTTGGAATGGTCCTTCCCACTGTGGTTCCAGAGTCTTTTCTGTAAAAGACTTAACATACACATAATCTCCAGGCTGTATGTCATGCACAGGTCTATCTAGCTCTTTGCTCTGAGTTCTAGCCGCATACTTCTTAATTTTTCTAAGTTATTTACTTAGGGCTACTAAATAGGTGGAAAGTGTTTCATCTCTAATTTGGGTAGAGATTTCTTTTTGCACTTTATATGGCCTCCCATAAAGCATTTCAAAGGGACTTAGCTTTTCTTTAGTTCTTGGTTTAGTTTGGATTTGTAGCAATGCCAATGGGAGAGATTGAGGCCAGGGTAAATTAACTTCTTGCCCTAGTTTCACAATTTGCTGCTTAATTAAATGATTCATTTTTTCTACTTGGTCACTCGACTGGGGATGGTATGGAGTGTGGAGTTCCCAGTTTATACTCAAGTGGCGACTCACTTGCTGCACTATTTTGGAAATAAAGTGTGGTCCTCTATCTGAGGATATTGTGGCTGGAACTCTGAAGTGTGGTATTATTTCTTGCAACAATATTTTGGTTACTTCTTGGGCTTTGGCAGTTCTAGTGGGGAAAGTGTCTGGCTACTTTGAAAAGGTATCTGTTAAAACTAGCAAATATCGGTACTCCTCTTTTCTTGGAAGTTCTGAAAAGTCAACCTGCCATTGTTGCCCAGGCCTCTGGCCTCTTCCAATGTGACCAAGTTTCGGTTTAGGGGTATTCTTAGGATTAGTCTGGAGGCAAAGATCGCATTGCCTGGTCACCTGGGTGACAGTAGCATACAAATTTCTGGCAGTAATCTTTTCAATTAGATAGCTATACAAGGCCTCTGTTCTCCAGTGTGTTTTCTGATGTTCCTCTTTTATTAAGGACTATAATATCTGAGAAGGGACAACCAGCTTCCCATCTGCAGTGACGGCCCATCCTTCTTGGTTATATGTTCTTTCTTGGTCTTCAATAAATTTCTTATTTTTTTTATTGTATTCTGGCTTACTTTTGAGAAATATCTGTCTGTCTGGAATCAGGGTTCCTTTAATTGTTATTTTACTTTTTGCTGCTTCTTTTGCCTCTTTATCTGCCAGCTCATTTCCTTCTTCCAATTCTGAGCTCACCTTCTGGTGTGCTCTAATGTGCATAATTGCAACTTTTTTGGGCATCTGGACTGCTTCTAATAGTTTCATTATTTTTTGTGCATGTTTAATGTTTTTCTCATGTGAATTCAATAGTCTTTTTTTTTTTTTTAGATAGCTTTATGTGCATGCACAACTTTGAATGCATATTTCGAGTGTGTGTAGATATTTATTTTTCCCCTTTTGCCATCTCCAAGGTACGGGTCAGGGCGATTATCTTGGCTTTCTGTGCAGAGGTGTCTGTGGGTAGGGGATCAGATATTATTACTTCTTTGCAAGTGGTAACTGCATATCCAGCATGTCATTTTCTACTGATGACGTAGCTACTCTCATCTGTAAACCAATTTCTGTGTCATCGAAAGGGGTGTCCTACAAGTCTGGGCAGCTGGAGTAGGTGGCTTCAATGGTTTCCAGACAATCGTGTTGCACCGGCTCTCCTTGATTTCCGCTGAGAAAGGAAGCTGGGTTGACAATATTAGTCACCACTATTTCCACATCATCTTGTTCTACCATAATGGCTTGGTATTTCAAAAATCTTTGAGGGGAAAGCCAGTGCCCACCTTTCACTTCTAGTACTGAGGACACTGTGTGGGACACCAGCACAGTCATTTTCTGGCCCAAGGTGAATTTCTGTGCTTCCTGAATATTCATCACAACTGCTGCTACAGCCCTGAGGCATCCTGGCCATCCCTTAGCGGCTGCATCTAGCTGCTTGGATAAATAGGCAACTGCCCTTCGATATGGGCCTAGATTCTGTGCCAGTATTCTCAACGCTATCCCCTGTTTCTCATGCGAAAACAGAAAAAAACGGTTTACTCACGTCCGGGAGTCCTAGGGCTGGGGCTGACATAAGGGCATCTTTCAACTGAGAAAAGGCTCGAGTGGCTTCCTTGGTCCACTGGAGATCTCTGCTCTCACTTGTGATAAGTGCATACAGGGGTTTGACGAGCATTCCATAGTTGTAAATCCACAATCTACACCATCCTGTCATCCCCAAAAAGGTTCACAGCTCTTTTACTGTCTGGGGTTGCGGGGTTTGGCATATCGTTTCTTTACGGTCTTGCCCTAAAGTCTGTTGTCCAGCACTAACTTTGTACCCTAGGTAAATTACTTTTTGCTTTACCACTTGAGCCTTCTTCTTTGACACCCTGTACCCCTGGAGCCCTAAAAAGTTTAAAAGACTCACCGTCCATGCCACACATGCCTCTTGTCTTAGTGGCTATAAGGAGATCATCCACATACTGCAACAGCTTCTTTTTTTCTGGTGGAGCCTCCCAGGCTTCTAGGTCCTTTGCAAGCTGCTCCCCAAACAATGTGGGGGAATTTTTGAACCTCTGAGGAAGAACTGTCCATGTGAGTTGGGTTTTACGCTCGCTTTTAGGATTTTCCCATTCAAAGCCAAAAATTTTCTGACTGGCTTCATGGAGAGGAAGGCAAAAGAAGGCATCTTTTAAGTCTAAAACGGTAAACTAAGTTAGCTCTGGTGTTAAACATGTCAATAAAAGTATACGGATTTGCTACCACTGGGTAAAGATCTTCAGTTATTTTATTAACAGCCCTTAAGTCTCGCACCACTCGATATGACCCATCGGGTTTCCGAACAGGTAATATAGGAGTGTTGAAGTCAGATTGGCATTCTTTCAATAAACCTAGTTGTAGAAAATTTTCAGTCACTGGCCCAATTCCTTCTCTGTCCTCTTTTCTCAAAGGATACTGCTTAATCTTGACTGAGTGTTTTCCTTCCTTGAGGTTAATTACTATAGGAGGTGTGTTCTTTGCCCTTCCTGGCACATTAGAAGCCCACACTCCAGGGAACACCTGACTAACTATTTCTTCACTGATTTCTTCCCCGATCTCAGTGGTTGTCAGTATCAGACTTAACACCTCCACATATTGTTGATCATTTACCTCCAGAATAATTTCCCCATCTTTAAACATAATGGTTGCTTGTAGTTGCTCTAATAGGTCTCTTCCCAGGAGAGCCTTTGGAGAGTTCGGCATATATAAAAATTTGTGGATGCCCCACTGTTTCCCAAATTTATATTTTAAAGGTTTACAGAAATAAGCCTTTTCAGATTGGCCAGTGGCTCCTTGCACCATAACATAATCCTTTCTCACGGGCACCAGGGCTTTATTCAGTACCGAGTATGTTGCTCTTGTGTCAATTAGAAACTCCACCTTTTCCCTTCCTTCTCCAGCTTCATTGTCACAACCAGGGGATCAGCTGGGGTAAGATCTCCCAGTCCTCCTCAGTCTTCCTTGGCACAGGCAACCATTCTTGTTCCCTTGTCCCCCCTCCGTTTGGGGCATTCATTCTTCCAGTGCCCAAACTCTTTACAAAATGCACACTGATCTTTGTCTCGTCGGGGTGGACCTCTCTGTTTTCGTTGACTTTGTCTACGTTCTTCTCTTCTCTCCTTCCTCACTATCATAACTTTCTTTGTATTTTGCCTATATCCCTCTTCTCTATTGCTGAATACTCTCCATGCCTCATCAAGTACCTTTTCTAGGTTTCTTGCCTCAGGCCCTACTATTTTCTGAAGTTTACGCCTGATATCCACTGTGGATTGGCCCAAGAATAAGCTCACTAATTGTTGGATTCCTGTTTCATCTCTGGGATCTAGACGTGTATGACGCCGCATTGCACTCCTCAGTCGGTCCAAAAATTCAGATGGTGTCTCAGAAGGCCCCTGTTTAATAGTATATAACTCTGACCAATTTATGGTTTTAGGTATAGCCCGTTCCATCCCTCTGGCTATCCATTCCTGATAACTTTCTAACTTCTTCATCTCCTCTCCCCTGTTTGGTCTCCAGTCTGGTTTATCAAGGGGAAAATAGTCTTTTACATCTAATTGCTGGGTTCTACAATAATCTTCTGCTAGTTCTCTTGCTGTTTTCAGAACTAGCTGCTTTTCTGTCTCAGTTAATGATTCTAACAATAATTGCATGTCAGACCAGCCTGGATTATGTTGTTTGATAATATATCGCAGGTTCTGTGCTGTAGTTACTGGGTTACTGCGATAATCCTGAGCGACCTTCCTCCATGCTTCTAAATTAATAGAGGAGAATGGCACTTTAACCATCACTGGGTCTCCCCCTGGTCCTACTGCCTCTCGTAGGGGGACTTGTAGGACTCGTTGTCTAGTCCGGGATGATACCGGGCTGCTAGGGGGTGAGCTGGCCTCTGCATCCCCATCTCTCTCTTCCCTTTCCCTTTCTTGTCCGTTGGGGGGGGCCTCCAATAAATCTGACAGGCCTTGTTCCTGAAATGTGCTTTGGGAAACCTTATCCAATTTTATATACCTCTGTCCAATACTACAAGCTGAGCAGCATCTCTTTAGTTTCCCACTCTTTGCTTTATTCTCCTTTTCCATAGCTAATACTAGAGGGTCAAGAGGAGCCTTAATCCCACGATCTCTTTGCCACTCTGGGTGATTTCGGAGAGAAAAGAACATATCACAATACGAAACTTCACTCCACTTACCCTCCCTCCTTAAAAATAGCATTAATTGTAGCAAAGTGTTGTAATCTAGAGTTCCAGTGGGTGGCCACCTCACCCCTTCATCTAGCCTATACAGAGGCCACCACTGGCTACAATACTTAATAAGAGTGGACTTATTCTCAGTACCTCCGGTCCCTGCAACTTCTTTTCAATGTGCTATAACACACCCTAATGGACTAGCTTTAGGGACTTCTATGCTCTGTCTAGCTCCCATTGTCTCCTCTTTCCCTTACACCTTGCTGCAATTGTAAATTTTGCCACAAGGTGGTAGTGTTGTATCACAAATAAACTTAAGAGTGCTTATTACAATTACAACTAACACAAGATGACAATTCCACTTACAAAAAAAAAATCCACTACCTCTCGCAAACTCGTTAGCAACAACAAGACACCAGTAACAATAAAGCAGCAATTAAACAATTATAAAACTGCAGTTAGACAACAATAAAACAACAAGGACGCAACATTGCAATTATAACTTTCAAAAATCCGCAACCTCTCCTGAACTCAGTAGCAACAGCAAAACCCCAGTACCAATAAAGCAACAGTGAAACAATGATAAAACTGCAGTTAAATAACAATAAACAACTACACAGCATTGCAATTATAACACAAGATGGCAATTTTGCTTCAAAAATCCACTACCTCTCCCAAATTCATTAGCAATGGCAAAACACCAGTAAAAATAAAGCAACAATGAAACAATGATAAAACTGCGGTTAGATAACAATAAAACAACGATGACACAACATTGCTCACCCACGCATTCACCACACTCACAAAGTCCGGACTCAAACACACCACCTTAGTTCCAATATCTCAGGAAAAAGTTTACTCAACCCACTACTGATCTATCAATGACACCGGTCCCCCTTCCTTCTCCCTCCCCCTCCTAGACCTACGGAGGAGCGGAGCGGGCCTTGCCAGTGTTTAGTGACACCGGTCCCCCTTTCTTCTCCCTCCCCCTCCTAGACCTATGGAGGAGCGGAGCAGGCCTTGCCGGTGTTCGCTCCCTTCCACCAACAGCTTGCAAGCTTTTACCTACCAAGGGACTATGTTGCACGCAGGACGTCTCCTGCGATTTACCAACAGCCCTCCAACCACACGTACGTTTTACTAAATCCTCTAAGATTAATACGTACTGTTTTAGCCGCAAGCCAGTGGTCCTTATCTGTCCCTGCAGTAAGCGAGCCGAGGTCTCGGAGTTCTCCTCCAGGAAATCCCGGGGCGCGCCGTGGAGCCCTCCGTCCCTCAGCCCGTCTCTGCGGATGGACAGAGCCCTCCTGGCTGGCTCACCAATTGACACGCGGTATAAAGACTCCACAACCTGTTAGAGTTGTAAAGTAGGTACGTATTTTATTCAGCGCCGGACACAGGGGGAGAGCACCTTCCCAAATCCTGCGTACCTTTTACAGCTTCCAATTACATATTTATCTACAAAAAGCATGCATATTCCACAATGCCTATACATATTTATTACTTGTCCCTGCCTGTTCTCCACTTCATATGTAAATCAGTTGCGGCTGCGTAATCTGTCCTTTTTATTGAGGTGGTGGTCTTAATTTGAGTCTGGGGGCTTGAAAGGATGAAGTAAGAGGATTCTTCCTCACGTGAATTTTTGACCCCATGAGTTTTGCACATGCGTGCTCTTTCTTTTGCCGTGGTGGCCCCTTTTTATTACTCTAAGGTCATGAGTACTAGCACCTTACTGGTGCTAAGGTCAGCACTATTTTGATAGTTACCAGATATCTTTCGAAGGGCCCCCTTCTCTTCAGCCTCCCTTCCGTCCTTGGGGAACAGGATAATAAATCTTATTGTTTCATCTACTCTAAGTTGTTAACTCTTAAATTCTGTGTTTCACCAGGGTCAGAGGGAGATGGGGAAATGGGGCACTGGGCAAAGTCTGCAAGGGAAGCAGCACAGGCCCAGGCCAGGCTAGGAGAGCTGCAGTGGGGGTGAGCAAAGGCCTTGGGGGGGCTGGGAGCACCCCCTGCCAACAGCAATGAGATTTGTGTCCCCTGGCTGTGGCTGCTGTCCCTGGCACTGAGGCCCATGAGGAGACACCAGTTCCTGGCAGCCCCAGGGCTTGTGGCCTCCTCCCGCAGCCCCCAGAGCTTTGCAGGGCTCCTGCTGCTCTCCTGCCCTCACCATCCCACAGCCCACATCCCCCTGCTCCGGGACAGCCACCAGCATCCTGGGAGGCCCCCGATGCCCATTCCCAGGGGATGGGCTCAGGGCTTGGCTGTGCTGCTTGGCCAAGCCCAGGCAGGGCTTTCACAGCCCCATTCCAGAGTCCATTTCCCAGCTGGAGCCCGTGCTGCCTCTGAGTTCCTGCTTGCCCAGCCCCAGGGATGCTCTCCTTGTCTGCTCATTGCCCCCACGGTCTCTGGGCAGGGATGGCCTCAGTGGGGGCTGCTGACATCCTCAGACACTTGGAGGTTGCTGCTGAATTTTCCCTCTCCAGAGGCTTGTTCAGCCTTCAGCTCTTCAGTTCAGGAATTCAGTGCCTGAGGGCTCATTAACATTTCACAACACCCTAACAAGCCAAGCCTCTGGGAATCATTGAGGTCTTCAATTTTTTTGGGGTTTATTAGACAGATTCCAGAAGTATGTTCAAAGTGAATCTATTACAGTTAAAAAAGAATGAGAGAAGATCTTTTTCCCCTGATTCTTCTTTTCCCGTTTATAGATTGATATCAGCAATCTCCATTTGATATTGATCCTGAATCCCTCCTAATGCAGTCTGAACTGATATGAAAATCAAGACCCTTCATGGCTGACAATCAATCAGATTTTGTCCCTACCCCCTCCTCACCATTTCCCTCATCCAGCCCCTGGCACTCAGAGCAGCGTTGTGCAAATCTGAGCTTCCTCCACTCCAGGCTGGGCCTGCAGCTTTCAGCTCCTTGGCACCAACTCCCACCTGCTTTCCTTGCAGAAGGAGCTGCCCGAGACACACAGGGATGTTCATTTATTGTCAGCAAACAAAACCAAGGCAAGGCACAGCTCCATAAAAAGCAGAAGTCCAGCCCAAGGAGTGCTGGGGAATGGAGTCACATCCAGGGCTGTCCCCAGGGCTCAGGATTGGGGCCAGCTCAGTTCAATCTCTTTATTGCTGATGTGGACGAGGCCATCAAGGGCAGCCTCAGTCAGTTGCCAGGTGAGCCCAAGCTGGGTGGGAGTGTGGCTGTGCTGGAGGGCAGGAAGCTCTGCAGAGGGATCTGCACAGGCTGCAGCCATGGGCCCAGGACAATTGGATGAGCTTCCCCAAGGCCAAGGGCCGGCTCCTGCCCTGGGCTCACAATCACCCCAAATCCCTGGCCGTGCCCTGCCCCTGGTCCCCACAGCCTGTCCTGTTCCCTTCATTCCTGCATTGCCAGGGACTTTCTGGGACAAGGGAGCTCTGCTGTGGGTATGGAGGGAGGTGCAAGTGCCACCACTGGAGTGGGAACCACAACTCATCAGGTTTTTGTCCTTTGGGGTCAGAAACTGGAGAGACTCAGAGGCACAGAAAGGTTTCTTCTCATGGCCAACATAAAAAATTGCAAGCATGAAAAAATTTAAAAAACATTGAAACTCTTCCCTCAACAATGTCAGACATCTCAGCAGCATCTGATATGTCTACCATCCACAAAAAATTTTGTACAAAATCAATTTTAGACATGATTCTGTGATAGATATGAACACAATAATGGAGTTGTATCAGGATGATTTGCCTGGAATGGGGATAAAACAGCTCAAACAGTGCTCTATTTGCAAAGCTGTCAGTGGTGGATAGAGAAGGGAGGAATCACGTGGCTTTCATTGTTTGGGAAATGCTGAAACCAGCCTAACTCATTTTATCTCCTCCTGTCCTGGCTGGGATGAGGAGCCCTTCAGCCTTCCCTGCTCCAGGCTGGACAAGCCCAGCTCCCTCAGCCTCTCCTCACAGCCAAAGGGCTCCAGCCCCACTTTGGAGGCCCTTCCCTAACCCTGCTCCAGCTGCCAGACATCTTTCCTGCCCTGGGGAACCCAAACCAGGCCCCAGTGACCTGGACAATCCATGTCCTTGATGTCCTGGTCACACAGCCCTGCCCCCTTGTCCCTGTGTCAGGCTCTGGGGTGGATCTTGTGGAACATCCTTTGGTGGAGGCTGTGGCTCCAGGTGGGCCGGGGGATCCCGGGGGACAGGGGACCCCGCTGGGCATGAACAGCATTGGACTTGTCTGGGGAAACTGTGAGGGGGAGCTGGGGCTGAGTGACCAACCCAGTGACCTCACACAGCCCTCCTGGAATGTCACACAGCTCCACTGTGATGTCACAGCCTGCTCAGTGATGTCACACAGCCACCCTGTGATGTCATAACCTATTTGGTGATGTCACAGCCTGCTATGTTATGTCACAACCCACTCTGTGATGTCACACCACTGGTCTCTGATATCACAATCATCTCTGTGATGTCACACAGATGCCCTGTGGTCTGACACCCCACTCTGTGATGTCATAGTCTGCTCTATGATGTCAGACCTCCTCCCTGAGATGTCCCAGCTGGTTCTGTGATTTCACAGAGACAGTTTTTGATGTCACAGATGCTCACACACCTCACATCACCCACTCTGTGATGTCACACCCACTCTGTGACCTCATGCTATCAGATGATAAATTGCCTACACCTGCTGAGCTCACACAATGCTTGTTCTCCAAAACCACTGGCCCATGGAAAGCACACAATGCCCATTGTGTGAGAAGGGGAACTGGAAGTTCAGCAGCCTCAGTGTCCTGCCACCTCAGCCAGGCCCACTGGAACACTGGGGTCCACGACCACCAGGGACCCCCAGAGAGATCCCCAGGACAGAAGAACACGTGTGTAAAGGGGAGGGGAAATATGTTAATGATTGTGGGGAAATGATTCTCATATCTATGTTTAGTGCAGGACAATCAATGAATATGTGTGCAAAATACAGAATATAAACAGAAACTCTCCTGTTCTCAGCATGCACAGCTTTGGGAGGAGCCATCCCCTGTGCATCTGGCCGAGTAAAGAATGCTGCTTCTTAATGCTGCATTGGAGTTAAGGAGTTTTTATTTTACTGCCAAGGAAAGCTCTGTCTCCTGCTGTTCCCAAACAGAGAAGGGCTTGTGGGAGATGTGGGGGTTGGAGGCTGCCTGGGGTACAGTGACCATGAAATAATCAAGTTTTCAATATTCTGTGAAAGAAGGAGGAGCATCAACAAAACTTCTACACTGGAATTACGAAGGGCAGACTTTGGCCTATTCAGGATGCAAATTTGGGGAGTATTGAATCAGGTGCTGATTTTATTCAGGAAAATAGCCCTCAAAAACAAAGGGGTCCAGGAAGAATGGAGACACCTCCATAAAGTAATCTTAAGAGGAAAGAGCAGCCTGTCCCTCTGTGCCAAAAGATGAGCCAGCCAGGAAAATGACTGGCCTGGCTGCCCATGGAGGTTTGCGGGTACTTAGGGAAAAAGAGGGTGCATCACCTTTGGACAGAAGGTCAGGCAACTCAGGAAGTGTTTAAGGATGTTGTTAGGTCATGCAGAAAGAAAATTAGAGAGGTGAAACCTCAAATAGAGCTTAACCTGGTAACTTCTGTGAAAAATAATAGAAAATGTTTCTATAAATAATTTAACAGCAAAAGGTGGGACAAGGAAAACCTCTATACTTTATTGGATGAAGTGGAAAAAATAGTAACTAAAGATGAGGAATGGACTGAGGTCCTTAGCACCTTGTTTGTCTCAGTTTTCAACAATAAGACAGGTCATCCTCAGGACAAGTGTTCTCCTGAGCTGGTAGATGGGGACAGGGAGCAGAACAGATCCCCTGTAATCCAGGAGGAAGCAGCTGGGGGCCTGCTGAGCCACTCAGATGCTCACAGGTGTCTCTGGGACCAGATGGGGTCCATCCTAGGGGGATGAGGGAGCTGCTGGATGAGCTCCCCAAGCTGCTCTCCATCATTTCTCATCAGTCCTGGCTCAGCAGGGAGGTCCCAGAGCACTGGAGGTGCCAATGTGACCCCATCCCCAGGAAGGGCTGGAAGGAGGATCTGGGGAACTCCAGGCCTGTCAGCCTGACCTGGGTGCCCGGCAAGGCTATGGAACAGATCACCTTGAGTGCTATCACACGGCACCTACAGGATGGCCAAGGGCTCAGACCCAGCCAGCGTGGATTTAGGAGGGGCAAGTCCTACCTGACCAACCTGATCTCCTTGTATGACCTGGTGACCCGCCTGGTGGATGTGGGAAGGGCTATGGACATGAGCCAGCAGTGTGCCCATGTGGCCAGGAAGGCCAATGGCAGCTGGCCTGGATCAGGAATGGTGTGGCCAGCAGGAGCAGGGCAGGGATTCTTCCCCTGAATTCGGCACTGGTGAGGCCACACCTCGAGTGCTGTGTCCAGTTCTGGGCCCCCAATTTAGGAAGGACATGGAGGGGCTGGAGCGTGTCCAGAGAAGGGCAACAAGGCTGGTGAGGGGTGTGGAACACAAGTGCTGTGAGGAGTGTCTGAGGGAGCTGGGGTTGTTTATCCTGGAGAAGAGATGGCTCAGGGGACACAAGGTGGTGTCAGGGCACAGGTTGGACTCAATGATCTCCAAGGTCTTTTCCAGCCTGGCTGATTCTGTGATTCTCTGAGAGCACCCTTGAAGCAGTTGCAGGATGAGCCCTGGGCCTCCTCTTCAGAAGCTCCAGCAGCCCAGGTGCCTCAGCTTCTCCACACAGGCCCCAAAGCCCATCCTGTCAGTCCTGCAGAGCCTCTCCAGCTCCTCCTCACTGCCCCAGAACAGGGAGCCCCACACCCAGACACACCAGCCCACATGTGGCCCCTGTGGTGCCTCTGGCCAGGGAACAGCAGGAGGCACTGCAGGAGCCTGCAGACAATTCCTGAAGCACTTGTAGGATGATCTCCATTTAAAACTTTGCTGGGAGATCCTTTAGTTTGTATAAACCACAGAGAGCACAACTCCTCACTGACACAGTCTGGGGCCACAGCAAAGGATGAGAGAAAATGACAAATGGCACAAACAGTGGCATTTCTTTGTGGACAATATTTAAAAACTAAAACAAATGAAAGAATAGAACAAACGAACAACCAAATCCAAGAACTGTAAAAGATGATTTTACAAATCATTTGCAGAAATTGGAAATCAGTTTAATGTTTCTGAAATCGTCCAGTCATCAGTCTCCACACTTCAGCCTTGAGCTCCTGGTTCCTCAGGCTATAGATGAGGGGGTTCAGGGCTGGAGGCACCACCGAGTACAGAACTGACGCCACCAGATCCAGGGACGGAGACGAGATGGAGGCAGGCTTCAGATAGGCAAATGCTGCAGTGCAGATAAACAGGGAGAGCACGGCCAGGTGAGGGAGGCACGTGGAAAAGGCTTTGTGCCGGCCCTGCTCAGAGGGGATCCTCAGCACAGCCCTGAAGATCTCCACATAGGAGAAAACAATGAACACAAAACAGACAAATGCTAAAGATAAACTAAACACAATAAGCCCAGTTTCTCTGAGGTAGGAGTGTGAGCAGGAGAGCTTGATGATCTGTGGGATTTCACAGAAGAACTGGCCCAGGGCATTGCCATGGCACAGGGGCAGGGAAAATGTATTGGCCGTGTGCAGCAGAGCATTGAGAAAGGCACTGGCCCAGGCAGCTGCTGCCATGTGGGCACAAGCTCTGCTGCCCAGGAGGGTCCCGTAGTGCAGGGGTTTGCAGATGGACACGTAGCGGTCATAACACATGATGGTCAGGAGGGAATACTCTGTTCCAATGAAGAACATAATGAAAAAGACCTGAGCAGCACATCCTGAGTAGGGGATGTCCCTGGTGTCCCAGAGGGAATTGTGCATGGCTTTGGGGACAGTGGTGCAGATGGAGCCCAGGTCGCTGAGGGCCAGGTTGAGCAGGAAGAAGAACATGGGGGTGTGCAGGTGGTGGTCGCAGGCTACGGCGCTGATGATGAGGCCGTTGCCCAGGAGGGCAGCCAGGGAGATGGCCAGGAAGAGGCAGAAGTGCAGGAGCTGCAGCTGCCGCGTGTCTGCCAATGGCAGCAGGAGGAAGTGGCTGATGGAGCTGCTGTTGGACATTTGCTGGACATTAGAATCTGCAAAAGGAGGAAAGAAAGTGACAATTTTGGGGGATATCATAGAGAAGTCAAAGCCCTTTCTCACAGACCCTTCCCTGCCACTAAACACCTTCTCTCATGAAGAAAAAGAAGGTGAAGAGTTACAGATCTGTGTAACCAGAATCAAAGCCATTTTCCATACACCCTCCCATGTATCACAGGAGACACCCTTCTGTGGCTAAGAGTTCTACGGGGTTTTGTTTTTTAAGCTCCCCCCATATCTCTCCTAGTACTTTTGAATACCAGAAATCTCAGTATTTCTGCTGCTTTTAGTGAGAGCAGAGCAAGTTCTGTGAAGCAAAGTGATGAGCGGAGAGTGAGGGGAGATGTTCTGTCATTCTGACCTGTTCACCATTTCTCTGAGCTTTAATCTTTCTCAGGTGGAGGGTGATCACCCTCCCATGTTTCCCTTAAAAACCACCAGGCCTTGCTGAGAGCAGGTGGATCCACCACAGTCCAGCACCACATTTGTGGCCAAACTTTCACATTGCTCATTTCACCACCCCTACAGCATTGTCACAGTCATAACCCCTCTGCCTTTTCTCGGGTTTTTTCAGATAACACAAAGGTGCTCTAGGACCGGTTTGCATCCTGGATTGAAGCTCCCAGCTTGGAAGGAAATCTCAGGGAGATTTTCAAGTGTCATAATGATGGTATTGGATTGAGGGAGATCCAGCTCCTTCCCTGGCTGCACTGACAGCATTGCCCAGAGCCAGGCACTGGGGACAGCATCACCCTGAGCCAGCTGTGCCCCCTCCCAGAGCCCCCCAGTGCCAGGCAGCTGCTCTCAGCCCTGGGCTCTGCAGAGGGAACTGGGCCCGGGGCTGCAGAGCTGCCCCACGGCTCTGCTGCAGCTCTGCCTATGCAGGAGGGGCTTCACACCTTGGACCCCAGCCCTGAGGGCAGAGGCTTGGCTGGGGGAGAGGAGGGAAGGGGATTGTTCAGAGGGAGGGGCTGCACTGGAGGGGATCCTTTGGAGATCTCTAAACTCTCCCTGCCACAGCATTTCTGGGTTTTGTTTTCTCTCATTGCCTGATGTTCTCTCTGCTTGCTGGAGATTTTCCTCCTGGAGGTGTTTCCCTGGGCCTGATCTCTGCCTGCCCGCACTCAGAGACCCCAAATCTCTGTGCACTCTCCCTGGCCCTACAGAAACCTGCCTGTTTGCAGGGCACTGGCTGGGCACAGGTTCTGTTTGCAGGTGGGAGAAAGGAGTGGTCAGGCTAAGGCTGATGGGGCCAGCAAAGGGGATGTTGGTGCTGTCCATGGGCAGAGGAGTGGCTGAAAGCACTAGCAATCTCCTGCCCACCTACTGATCAACAGAAGTAAAAGTTCAGATGTTCCAGGTACATGTCAAAATTGTGAATACCTTTAACATCTGTTCTCCCCCATTCACCAATAGCATGGAACTGAAAATAAATGTTCAGGAAATTTCCTCATTTTTATAAAAATCCTTGTCTTGGATATATTCTGGGGGTGAGCTGAAGCTCTCAGCATGCCAGAGCTTCATGAACCATTTCACCTCCTCTACACCGGAGATACTCTGAGTTGTACTTACAGGATCTGTACTCAGTGGGATTTCCAGCTTCACAAGATCACTCCAGGAGCTGCAGCTGCCTTGTCCTGCAGCCAGAGGCTTCCTGTGTCAAGGGCTGCCAATGATTCTCCCCCAGGCACTTCTCAGCATCTTCCAGCCCTGACTGATTGAAGCTCTCAGTGCCTCTGTGCTGTGCCCGGGGTGGCTGCAGGCAGTGCCCCAGCCCTGCTGGGCTGTGCACAGGAGCTGCTCCTGGCCAGAGCTGTCTCTCTGCAGCGCTGCCCTTGCCAGGAGCTGCCTCTGTGCCAGGAGCCCGGCCCAGCTCAGCAACACAGACACAGCACAAGGACTGGAATGACCCTCTGGGGCTTTGGTGTTGAGTCCCTGAACATCAGTCCCTGAGAGGGAGCTGAAGAAATCTCTCAAGAATCGAAAGTCATAATCAAACTCCAAAGTTTCTTGAAGTTTTAATGGGTCCCAGTGAGGGACACAAGTGAGAAAGTGTCCCCAGGTTCCAGTTAGAGCAGAACACTGGAGGCAGTGATGACAGCTGGGGACAAACAAGGCAAAGGTGTCTGTGATGCTGAGCAAAGCTGGATGTGTTTCAGCAATGCAAAGGGCCAAGGCCTGAGCCCCAGCCCCTGGCAAGGCACATCCTGTCCCTCCCTCATTGCTCAGGCCTCTTCCCGGGCCACTGCCATGTGGCCATGTGCAATGGCAAGGGCAGCACCATGGGGCGGCCCCTGCCAGGCTGCTGAGCAGGGACAAGGAGGCAATGAGGCCCCAGCACAGCAAGGCTCACTTGTCTCCTCCTCATGCCTCACGCCCAGGGCCAGCAGCCATGGCCAAAGTGCTGCAGGAGTTGCCTCTGGCAGGGCCTTGCAGCTGCTGCCCATGCCTGTGGCCTCTGCAGCCCAGGCTGTCCTAGGGTGTCCCTGCCCTGTGCCTCTGTCCCTGCAGGCTGTCGCCATCCCCCACCTGCCCACGTCTCTCGCCTCTTATTCTGACAATTGACAGGTGAGATTTAATGAACACAGACACCAGTGGAAAGAATGGTCTTATTTTATTATTAATACAAAGACAACACAAAAGTAAAATTATACATTCAATAAAGCTGTGTTCTTGGCTTTAGCAACAAGCAAAAGTAAGCAAGGTAATGCACCTAATCATTACTATACGAGAGAAGGGATAGTGACAGATACATCATTGATAAATCAGTGATTGAGATAGATACATCACCAATTACCTCAGTACTTTACCATCATCCAGAGTCCGCAGTCTCTGGGGAGCCCCATTTCACAGCGAGGTTTGAGAGAACTGTTCCTGGCAATTGGGAAAATCCTACATGGTGCATCCACCTGTAGGTGAAGTCTCCAAATTCACCCCAAATGTGGGACCTGCTTTTATAGGCCCATATTGACAAATCAAAATGACTTGATTATATTTTTAGCACAGAAACTCCTGCATCTGATGGCATGTGTCCTGGCCAGCCAGCAGCCAGGGATTGGCCAGGGCCCAGACCTCGACTGGGAAGATTTCCCCTAAAATACCCTACAAAGAAACCTCTATTCATGTCACTTGGGAAAGTTGCTAAGAATTATACATTTTTTGCAGACAACTACACAAGGTTACACCGAGCTATCATAAGCATCTTTGTGATCTATTTTTAGCTAAATAACACTGATGGTGTTCACACAGTGCCCAGGATTCACCTTGTAAGTCATCTCTGTCTGAGGCTGCTGCTCAGGCCTTAACACGTCAATGGAACAAAGGGTCCATTGTGGTGCAGCAGCATCTCATGGAACCAGGGACACCGTGGTTACACTGTGGAACCTCATGGAACCAAGGGGCTATTTTGACACTTTGTTGCCTCCTGGAACCACGAGCCATTGTTACACATTGGGGCCACATGGAGCTTAGGGGCCATTGTGACACTGTGGAACTTCATAGAGTCAAGATGACCGTGTTATGCTAGAGAACCTCACGGAACAAAGGATCTGTGGTAACACTATGGAATCTCATGGAACCATGGGGCCATTCTGACACAGCAAGGCTTTGTGGAGCCAAGAAGGCCATTGTCAGATCCAAGGATCCATGGAGATGCTGCAGAGCCAAAGGAGATCATTGTTGACAGTATGAAAGCTCATGGAATGAGAAGTCCATTGTGACACAGCAAGGCCTCATGGAACCAAGGGTCCATTGTGACACTGTGTGGCCTCATGGAAAAGCAAGCCACTGTGACATGCTGGGGCCACATGGGGCCAAGGGGCCATTGTGACACTGTGGAGCTGTAAGAGTCTGGACAGAAATCCCTCATCTGCCTCACGACCATCTACAGAAGCAGAGGCTGAAAACCTAGGGACCCTAAGAGGGGAAAGGGACTTTTGCACAATGAAGTCCTGAAGTCCGGCCAGATCCTGGTGGGGTGCCTGCCAGGCGCCCAGGTGTGCTGCAGAGCTGTGCTGCAGAGCTGTGCTGCAGAGGTGTGCTGACACATGCCCGTGGAACCGTGCCGCTCGGCTAATGGGGCGGAAAGGACTGCACAAGGACTATATGTTTTGTACACTTGCACCTGCACCCTAAAACAATGGGCCCTACTCCCCCACCTCCTGGCCATTTGCCCCTCGTCTCTGGAGGGATTGCCTCATCTCTTGGTTACCTGCCCCTTGCTTTCGAAAAGACTATAAAGACACTCTCAAAAAGTACCCCTACAAGATCTCCCTACGGACGAGACGGAATCCATCGAAGCCGGCCAAGAGGACTTCGTCGTGCCGTGGTAGCTATTAACCTCTTTCTTTCCCTCTCTCTCTCAACCCCACATCTCTCTCTCTATCGCATAACCATGTTGTTGGCACTCAATAAAGGTGCTTTTGATTTTGATTAAAGCAAAAACACTTGTCCCTGTTTTCTTTTGCACTCTGAGATTCAAAGTAACGAACCATCACGACCCCGCTTCTGTTAGTGGATCATGACAGGAGCCAAGGAGACCATTGTGACACTGAGGACCCTCATGGAACAAAGAGTCCATTGTTGCACTGTGGGGCCCTGTGGAATCAAGGGGACCATAGTCATACTGTGATGCTTCATGAAACAAAGGGACCATTCTGATACTGCCAGGCCACATGGAACCAAGGGGCCAATTGTGACACAGCAGGGCTTCATGGAATCAAGGGGACCACAGTGACACTGTGGGACTCCATGGGATGAAGGGTCCATTCCGACACCATGGAACCAAGGAGACCATTGTTACACTACAGGACTTTATGGAATCATTGAGACCATTGTGACACTTTGAAACCTCAGGGAACCAAAGGACCATTGTGGCACTGCAGGGCTTCATGGAACCAAGGGCACTATAGTGACACTCTGGGGCTCCAAGGAACCAAGGGGGCATTCTTACACTGCAGAACCAAGGGTCCATTGTGACACAGCAGGGCCTCATGAAACCATAGAGGCCATTTTTACACTTTGAAACCTTGTGAAACCAAAGGGCCATTGTGGCACTTCAGGGCCATTGTGGCACTGCAGGGCCTTGTGGAACCAAGGGGACCACAGTGATACTCTGTGGGGCTCAATGGAACCAAGGGGCCTTTGTGACACTGTGGGGTCTCATGGAACCAGTGGTCTGTTGTGACACTTCAGGGCCTTATGAAATCATGGAGACCACTGTGACACTGCAGGCTTCATTGAACCAAGGGGCCACTGTGACACTTTGCGGCCCCATGGAACCAAGAAGTCCATTGTTACACTACAAGGCCTCATGGAAACAAGGAACCATTGTGACACTATGGGGTCTTGTCAGGCCAAGGGGCAATTGTGGCACTGTGTGGCACCATTGATCCAAGCAGACCATGGTGACACTGCAGGGCCCCATGGATCTAAGGATTCCTGTAACAGTGCAGGACCCCATGGAACCAAAGGTCCATTGTGACATTGTGGGACTTCATGGAATCCTGGAGACCATAATGACACTTTGAGGCCTCGTTGAATCAAGGGGATGTGCAGGACTTTGTGGAACCAAGGAGACCCTTCTGACATTGTGAGACCCCATGGAACCAGGAATCCATTGTGATACTGTGGTACCAAGGAGACCCCTGTGACACTGGAAGGCCTCATGGCAGCAAAGGACCATGGTGACACTACGGGACCCCATGGAAGCAAGGGGCCACTGTGACCGACCTGGGCCTCGTGCAGCCCAGGGGCCATTGTGATCCTGGGGAGCCAAATAGAACCAAGGGCCCATTGTGACACTGCAAGACCTTATTAAATCATGGAGATCATTGTGACACTCTTCGGCCTTATGGAAGCAAGGGCCCATTGTGTCATTGTGCAGCTCCATGGAACCAGGGTTCCTTTGTGACACAGCAAGGCCTCATGGATCCAAACGAACAGGTAACAGGTCTGGTTGGCTTGGCCTGACTGGTCCAACTGACCCTGGCATGTCGAGGGTCTCTTCTCATGTGCCCCTGTAACACTGGTGCTCTGGGCTTTCCTTCAAATGAAAAAAGAACTGTCCTCCTTCAGGCATCCATGGCCAAAATGGGATTCCGCCTCCAAAAATCCCTATATTCAGAGATTGCACCTAGACAAAAGTTGCCTTTCCCAACAATTCTGGCTGCCCTTGGCTTCCTGAGAGCCATCTCTCACCTGCCTTCAAGCACTGGGGCTCTGTGCTTCCCTTCCTATGGGAAAGAGTTGGCCTTCTCATCCAGGTGCTCATGACTGAAATTGGGATACTGCCCTCAAAATTCTGTATATCCAAGGGTTGCTCCCAGATGAAAGTTGCCAGGACAGATGGGTCTGGCTGGCTTTGGCCTCCAGTGGCTACTGCTCATCTGCCCCTAAAACACTGGGGCTCCGTGCTTTCCTTCCAATGGAAAAGAGCCATCCTTCTTCTCCAAGCAGAAGTGGCAGAAGTTGGCATTCCACATTCAAAATTCCATATACCCAAGGATTTCTCCCAGACAAAGCTGCCAGGACAGACAGGTCTGGCTGGCCTTGGCCTCTGGTGGCTGCCATTCACCAGTCCCTGCAATACTGGGGCTCTGTTTTCCTTCCAGTAGACATTGTGACACTGTGGGGCCTTGTGAAATGAAGGGGACATTGTGACTTTGTGGGGTACCAAGGATACAAGGGACCCTTGTGGCACTGTGGGGCCTCGTGGTACCAAGGGGCCAGTGTGGAGCAGCAGAGCTTTGTGGAACCAAGAGGCCATTGTTGCATTACTGGGCCTGGTAGAACCAAAGGGCCATTGTGATCCTGCAGGGCACCATGGATTCATGGAGACCATTGTGACATTGCAGGGCACCGTGGATCCATGGAGACCATTGTGACCCAGGTGGCCCTCATGGAAGCAAGGGGCCATTGTGACACTTCAGAAGCAAGGTGATGCTGAGGCAAAAAGATAACACTTGAGCCGTGCAAAAAGCTCTAGCTGTGCAGAAAGAAGTAATGACTTTGTAACAGTGTGTGTGAATGAAGCGCTTTTTAGAAATCAGGAAATTTAGCAGAATAACCTAACTGCAGAAAGTCAATCACTGGCTATTTGAGCAGACAATCTTATAGAGCATGTGCAGGAAGCAGGGGTGAGAAGTTCAAGCCTGAGGAAGACTTATGAGCCTTCATCCAAAACAATCACCAGGAGGCTGACAACCACCTCGTGCAGAAATCCCACATGTGCTACAAGGGCTTACATAACCATGCAATTAGAAAATATGTTACAATATGAAGGTTGGGAAAGTATCATGTGCACATTAAGTAAAAACGGTATAAAAGCTGGTACTGTGCAGAGGATGGAGGAGTGAATTTGACGGAGCTATCCCCTCATTCCTGATGTCAAATAAACAACTACCTGCTCTACAGGCCTTATACTATGGATTACTGTTTTCTTGCCTAGGTTTCGGGCATCACTGTCCTTGCAGCTTTTGTCTGGGGAAGTCCTTGTATATAGGGAATTTTGGAGGAGAAGTACCAGTTTTGGCCATGGGTGCCTGAGCAGGAGGGATGGTTCTTTTCCATAGGAAGGAAAGCACAGAGCCCCAGTGTTTGAAGGCAGGTGAGAGCCAGCTTTCAGGAAGCCAAGGGAAGCCAGACTTGTTTGTGATGGCAACTTTTGTCTAGGTGCAATCTCTGAATATAGGGAATTTTGGGGGCAGAATCCCATTTTGGCCATGGATGCCTGGAGGACATGGAAATTATTTTTCTTCTGTAGGAAAGCCCAGAGCCCCAGTGTTTCAGGGGCACATGAGAAGAGACCCTTGATGTGCCAAGATCAGTTGAGCCAGTCAGGCCAAGCCAACCAGACCTGTTACCTATTCCCTTGGATTCACAGGACCCCACAGTGTCACAATGGGTGTGTCATATTGGATCCTTGGTTCCACACAGACCCACTGTGTCACACTGCCCCCTTTTCTTTGTGACAATAATGTCACAATGGTCCCTTCCTTCTATGAGGCCTTGTAGTGTCAAAATGGTTTCCTTGGCTCCATGGGACTGCACAATGACACAATGACCCCTTGCTTCCATGGGGCCCTATAGTGTCACAATGATCCCCTCTTGTTTTCATGAGGCCTTGCAGTGTCACAGTAGTCTTCTTGGTACTGCAGCATGATAATGGACCCTTGGTTCCATGAGGCCCTGTAATGTCATAATGGTCTCCTTGATTCTGCAGAGTAAAAATGCCCCCTTGGTCCCTTGGAGCCTCACAGTGTCACTGTTGTGCCCTTGCTTCCATTGGGCCCTGTAATGTCACAATGATCCTTTGGATCCATGATGCCTCAAAGTATCACAATGGTCTCCACGGTTCCATGAGGCCCCACTGGTTCGCAATGCTCTCCTTGTTTCCACAAGGTTCTGCAGAGCCAGTTTATTCAATGAGGCCTCAAAGTGTCATGATGGTTTCCAGTATTCCATGAAGCCCCACAATATCACAATGGATGTTTGGTTTTATGGGGTCCCTCACTGTTACATGAATTGTTAGGTCCACAGGGCCCTGTAGTGTCACAATGGTTCCTTGCTTTCATGAGGCCTTGTAGTGTCACAGTGGATTCCTTGGTTCCATGGGGCTGTAAAGTGTCACAAATGGCCCCATGGTTCAATGAGGCCTGTAGTGTCACAAGAGTCTCGAGCATTCCATGAGGCCCTAAAGTGTCAGAGTAGACCATTGGTTCCATGAGACCCCACAGTGTCACAAAGGCCCCTTGGTTCCATTGAGCCCCAGAGTGTCACTATGGTCCCCTTCTTCCATGAGGCCCTGCAGTGTCACAATGGTCCTTTGGTTCCACGAGGCCCCAAAGTGTCACAATGGTCTCCATGGTTCCATGAGGCCCCACTGGCTCACAATGGCCTTCTTGGTTCCATGATGTCCTGTAGTGTAACAATGGTCTCCTTCGTTCCAGAGTGTCAGAGTGGACCCTTCATCCCATGGAGCCCCTCACTGTCACTGTGGTCCCCTTTACTCCATGAGGCCCTGCTGTGCCACAATGGCTCATGGTTCCATGAGGCCCTTCAGTGACACAATGACCCCTTGGTTCCATGAGGCCTTGCTGTGTCACAATGGACTGCTGGTTCCATGAACTTTCATGCTGTTATCAATGGTCTCCTTGGTTCTGCAGTGTCACCATGGTTCCTTTTTTCCATGAGGTTCCATAATGGAACATGATCACCTTGATTTCATAAAGTTCCACAGTGTCACAGTGGACCAATGGTTCCAGGAGGTTCCATAGAGTCACCATGGTCTCCTTGGATCTGCAGTTTGACAATGGACCATTGGTTCCATGTGGCCCAGCAGTGTCACAATGTTCTTGGTTCCATGAGTTTCCACACTGTCAACAATGGTTCCATTGCTCCAACAAGGCCTTGCTGTGTCACAATGCGTCCTTGGTTCCATGATGTTTCTCAGTGTCACGATGGTCTCCTTGGATATGCAGTGTCACAATGGCCCCTAAGCTCCATGTGGCCCCAATGTGTCACAATGGCTCGTGGTTCCAGGAGGCAACAAAGTGTCAAAATGGCCCCTTGGTTCCATGAGGTTCCATAGTGTCACCATGGTTTCCCTGGTTCCATGAGATGCTGCTGCATCACAATGGACCCTTTGTTCCATTGATGTGCTAAGGCCTGAGCAGCAGCCTCAGACAGAGATGACTTACAAGGTGAATCCTGGGCACTGTGTGAACACCATCAGTGTTATTTAGCTAAAAATAGATGACAAAGATGCTTATGATAGCTCGGTGTAACCTTGTGTAGTAACCTGCAAAAAATGTATCATTTTAGGAAACTATCCCAAGTGACATGAATAGAGGTTTCTTTGTAGGGTATTTTAGGGGAAATCTTCCCCGTCGAGGTCTGGGCCCTGGCCAATCCTTGGCTGCTGGCTGGCCAGGACACATGCCATCAGATGCAGGAGTTTCTGTGCTAAAAATATAATCAAATTATTTTGACTTGTCAATATGGGCCTATAAAAGCTGGTCCCACATTTGAGGGGAATTTGGAGACCTCACCTACAGGTGGATGCACCATGTAGGATTTTCCCAATTGCCAGGAACAGTTCTCTCAAACCTCGCTGTGAAATGGGGCTCCCCAGAGACTGCGGACTCTGGATGATGGTAAAGTATTGAGGTAATTGGTGATGTATCTTTCTCAATCACTGATGTATCAATGATGTATCTGTCACTATCCCTTCTCTCGTATAGTAATGATTAGGTGCATTCCCTTGCTTATTTTTGCTTGTTGCTAAAGCCAAGCACAGTTTTATTGAATGTATAATTTTACTTTTGTGTTGTCTTTGTATTCATAGTAAAATAAGACCATTCTTTCCACTGGTGTCTGTGTTCTTTAAATCGCACCTGGCAATTTTCAGAATAAGAGGCGAGAGACGTGGGCAGGTGGGGGATGGCGACAGCCTGCAGGGACAGAGGCGCAGGGCAGGGACACCGTAGCACAGCCTGGGCTGCAGAGGCCACAGGCATGGGCAGCAGCTGCAAGGCCCTGCCAGAGGCAACTCCTGCAGCACTTTGGCCATGGCTGCTGGCCCTGGGCGTGAGGCATGAGGAGGAGACAAGTGAGCCTTGCTGTGCTGGGGCCTCATTGCCTCCTTGGCCCTGCTCAGCAGCCTGGCAGGGGCCGCCCCATGGTGCTGCCCTTGCCATTGCACATGGCCACATGGCAGTGGCCCGGGAAGAGGCCTGAGCAATGAGGGAGGGACAGGATGTGCCTTGCCAGGGGCTGGGGCTCAGGCCTTGGCCCTTTGCATTGCTGAAACACATCCAGCTTTGCTCAGCATCACAGACACCTTTGCCTTGTTTGTCCCCAGCTGTCGTCACTGCCTCCAGTGTTCTGCTCTAACTGGAACCTGGGGACACTTTCTCACTTGTGTCCCTCACTGGGACCCATTAAAACTTCAAGAAACTTTGGAGTTTGATTATGACTTTCGATTCTTGAGAGATTTCTTCAGCTCCCTCTCAGGGACTGATATTCTGGGACTCAACACCAAAGCTCCAAGAGGGTCATTCCAGTCCTTGTGCTGTGTCTGTGCTGCTGAGCTGGGCCGGGCTCCTGGCACAGAGGCAGCTCCTGGCAAGGGCAGCGCTGCAGAGAGACAGCTCTGGCCAGGAGCAGCTCCTGTGCACAGCCCAGCAGGGCTGGGGCACTGCCTGCAGCCACCCCGGGCACAGCACAGAGGCACAGAGAGCTTCAATCAGTCAGAGCTGGGAAGATGCTGAGAAGTGCCTGGGGGAGAATCATTGCCAGCCCTTGACACAGGAAGCCTCTGGCTGCAGGACAAGGCAGCTGCAGCTCCTGGAGTGATCTCCTAAAGCTGGAACATCCCAATGACTACAGATCCTGTAAGTAAAACTCTCAGTCTCTCTGGTCTAAGCATGAGGACAGGCTAGGGGCTTCCACTCGCTCTAGAAATATTACCAAGACAGTAATTTTTATAAAGATAAAATTTACACAGTCTTTTTTTTTCAGTTCCCTAGTTCCTGGGGTATGGGTGGGGGAAGGAAATAATACACTACTTTTCCATTTTTAAAAGTACCTAAGGCATCTGAACTGTCAATTTGAGTGCTCTGCAGGAGTTTCCTAAAGTGCTTTCAGCCACTGCTCTGCCCATGGACAGTACCAGCACCACTTTGCTGGACCCACCAGCCTCAGTCTGACCACTCCTTTCTCCCACCTGCAAACAGAACCTGTGCCTAGCCAGTGCCCTGCAAACAGGCAGGTTTCTGTAGGGCCAAAGAGAGTGCACAGAGATTTGGGGTCTGTGAGTGCTGGCAGGCCCAGGGAAACACCTCCAGGAGAAAAATCTCCAGCAAGCAGAGAAAAAATCAGGCAATGAGAGAAAACAAAACCCAGAAATGCTGTGGCAGGGAGAGTTTAGGGATCTCCAAAAGATCCCCTCCAGTGCAGCCCCTCCCTCTGAACAATCCCCTTCCCTCCTCTCTTCCAGCCAAGTCTCTGCCCTCAGGGCTGGGGTCCAAGGTGTGAAGCCCCTCCTGTGCAGGTAGAGCTGCAGCAGAGCCGTGGGGCAGCTCTGCAGCCCCAGGCCCAGTTCCCTCTGCAGAGCCCAGGGCTGAGAGCAGCTGCCTGGCACTGGGGGGCTCTGGGAGGGGGCACAGCTGGCTCAGGGTGACGCTGTCCCCAGTGCCTGGCTCTGGGCAATGCTGTCAGTGCAGCCAGGGAAGGAGCTGGATCTCCCTCAATCCAGTGCCACCATTAGGACACTTGGAAATCTCCCTGAGATTTCTTTCCAAGCTGGGAGCTTCCCTCCAGAATGGAAACCTGTCCTAGAGCACCTTTGTGTTATCTGAAAGACCCACAGGGAAAGGCAGAGGGGTTATGACAGTGAAAAAGCTGTTGGGGTGGTGAAATGAGCCACGAGAATCCTTAGCTAAAATTGTGGTGCTCGGCTGTGCTGGTTCCATTTGATCTCAGCAATACCTGGTGGTTTTAAGGGAAACATGGAACAGTGATCACCCTTTACCTGAACAAGGTTAAAGCCCAGAGAAACTCTGAACAGGTCAGAATCACAGAACATCTTCCTTCACACTCAACTCATCACTCTGCCTCACAGAAGTCGCTCTGCTCTTTGTAAGGGGGGGAGAAATGCTCAAGGTTTCTGATATCAAAGAATACCTGGCGAGATATGGGGGCACTTTGAAATGAAAAACCATAGAACTCTTAAACACAAGAGGGTGTGTGTTATAGAGGAGGGTCTTTGGGAAATGCCTTAAATTTTGGCAACAAAGATCTCCTCTAACACTTCACTGTCTTTTTATCCATGACAGAAACCAAAGCCCAGAGCCAGCCAATTTCCAACAGCAGCTCCATCAGCCACTTCCTCCTGCTGCCATTGGCAGACACGCAGCAGCTGCAGCTCCTGCACTTCTGCCTCTTCCTGGCCATCTCCCTGGCTGCCCTCCTGGGCAACGGCCTCATCATCAGCGCCGTAGCCTGCGGCCACCACCTGCACACCCCCATGTTCTTCTTCCTGCTCAACCTGGCCCTCAGCGACCTGGGCTCCATCTGCACCACTGTCCCCAAAGCCATGCACAATTCCCTCTGGGACACCAGGCACATCCCCTACTCAGGATGCGCTGCACAGGTATTTTTTTTTGTGTTTTTCATGTCAGCAGAGTTTTATATTCTCACCGTCATGTGCTATGACCGCTATGTGTCCATCTGCAAACCCCTGCACTATGGGACCCTCCTGGGCAGCAGAGCTTGTGCCCACATGGCAGCAGCTGCCTGGGCCAGTGCCTTTCTCAATGCTCTGCTGCACACAGCCAATACATTTTCCTTGCCCCTTTGCCAGGGCAATGTCCTGGGCCAGTTCTTCTGTGAAATCCCCCAGATCCTCAAGCTCTCCTGCTCACACTCCTACCTCAGGGAACTTGGGCTTCTTGGGTTTTCCATGTCTTTTGCTTTTGGCTGTTTTGTGTTCATCGTTTTCTCCTATGTGCAGATCTTCTGGGCTGTGCTGAGGATCCCCTCTGAGCAGGGACGGCACAAAGCCTTTTCCACGTGCCTCCCTCACTTGGCTGTGGTCTCCCTGTTTGTCAGCACTGGCATTTTTCCCTACCTGAAGCCCCCCTCCATCTCCTCCCCATCTCTGGATCTGGCAGTGTCAGTTCTGTACTCTGTGGTGCCTCCATCCCTGAACCCCCTCATCTACAGCCTGAGGAACCAGGAGCTCAAGGATGCCCTGAGCAAAATGTTTACTGGTCTTTTTAAGAAGCAATAAACTGACTGCCGTCTTCTACAGAGGATTCAGAAGGAAGCTAATAATTCAGTGGTATTTTCCCTTATCTCTGTCATTTTTAAATTAATTTAACTGCTTCTCATTTTTCTACTGTTAGTATGTATTTCACAACTTTATATCATTACTTATACTATTTCCACATGCGTATCTATCTCTCTTCCCTAAATCAAGGATTTGTTCTCTCTATGTTTAAATAAAAAAAGTGCCCAGCACTGACTTGTCCATGGTGTTTCCTGAGCCCTTCTCTGTCTCTGCAGGGGCCGTGCCTGTGAGCAGAGATGGAGAGCAGAGACTCCCAGCACAGCAGCACAGCCAGGGACAATGGCCCTGGCTCTTCCCACATCTGCTCTTCCCAACTCCACCCTCTCCTTCCCAGCCCTTCTGTGGCTGCAAGGGCGCAGTGCTCGGGCAGCTTGGTCACTGTCCTGCTGCGTGTCCGTGCTGTGACCACAGGCAGGGACAGGCCATGGGCACTGCTGGGACACAGCTGGGCTCCAGCACAGCAGCTCCAGCAGCAAAGGGCATCTCCTGAGGGCAGGGCAGGAAGGCTTCGCTCTCCCTCCAGAGTCACTCTCAGCAACAGCCCCAAGGAACAGACTCTCAAGAGGCTCCTTGTGTTCCTTCTTCTGCCAGGGCTCACTGCGATGAGATCAGGGTCCCAGGGTGGCCTTCAGGGGACTCAGGGCTGGGTCGGGTTTGGCTTGTTGGTGGCCAGTGCCTATCAGATGGTGAATGGTCAGTGCTGAACCTTGCTGGGGCTCTGCAGCTTGTGCCAGGGCTGAGGGCAGGGGAATGTTTGTGTGGAGGGCCTTGGGAGGTGCCAGGAGAACACAGGGGAGCTGCAGGGCCAGTGTGTGCCCGGGATGAGCAGGGAGTGGAGCTCAGTGGGCACAGGCCTGTCCAGGCTGGGGTCAGACAGAGAGAAAGGACTGAATGTGTGCTGTGAGCCAGGAGAGCTCTGCAGGGCCAGGGGACACAGCAGGGACAGGGACAGGAGTGTGGGCAGTGAGTGGTGTGAGGCTCAGGGAAGTTGCCCAGGAAGATGCAGGGCAGCCCCAAGGCCATGTGGCAGCCCTGGAAGAAGGCAGGCACCTGTGAGCAGCCTCCATGGGCACAGCAGAGCCTGTGTGGCAGGGGCTGAGTGCAGGCAGCAGCAGCAGCTGCCTCTGTGTCCCAGCTGCAGCAGCAGAGCCCAGCAGAGGCAGCCCAGGGCCGCGGGCAGCAGAGCCCCCGTGCTCTGCAGAGCAGCACCCCCAGCTCGGGGGCTGTGGGGAGCAGCCCAGGGGCTGCAGCAATGGCTGCTCAGGCCAGCTCAGACGTGTTCCCCTGGCCAAGGCTCTGTGGGCAGCTGGCATGTGGCAGGAGCAGAGCAGGAGCCCGTGGCTGTGCACAGGAGCCCTGGCAAGAGGCTGCCCTGGCCCTGGGCCAGCAGGAGCTGCCTGAGGAGCCGCGGGGCCAACTCTGCTGCTGTGCTGGGCAGCGGGGCTGGCCCTGGGGCTGCACCAGCTGCCCGAGCTGAGCATCTCCTGAGCATTGCAGACACACAGTGGCTGTCCCTGAGCTCCAGTGCCTCCAGTTCCTGCTGCAGGCCCACACAGCACTGGGCTGCTCTGCGGGGCTGGGGCAGGGGCAGGGAGAGGAAAGCAATGGACCCTTGATTGTAAGAGCCCCTGCAGTGTCAGAATGATCTCCATGGTTCCACCAGGCCCTGCAGTGTCACAATGGCCCCTTGGTTCCATGTGGCCCCACAGTGTCACTGGGATCCCCTTGGTTCCACGAGGCCCCGCAGTGTCACAAGGCACTTTTGGTTCTGTGGGGCTGCAGTCTCTGTTTTGCCTTTGGGCAGGGTCAGCACCAAAAACACAGACACAAAGTTTAGGAATAGTGTGATTTATTATAATGCAAAACTTGAAATAATCACAAAAGGAGAAGCTCAGCAATGCACACAATCATTGCTACCAAAGATTGCATTTAGTCATTAATGAAGAGACAGCACCAGTTGCCCTCAGACTTTATCATCAGCCACATCCACACATTAGCTGGGGAAGCTGTCCCAGCCAAGGACTGCAGAGCCACTCCCAGACACTGGGAATTGCTGCAGGTGCCTCCAGACACAGGTGAGGCTTCCACCCTGGCTCTGAGAGGGCCCAGCTTTGACAGTGCTGAATGAACAAACTGACAGCACTTCTAGTGCAGGAACATCTGGTTTCATTCTCCTGTTTGCTTCCTCCCAAAGCCTGGCCAGGGCTCAAGGAGGAACCAAGGGAGTTTACTTTGATCCTAAACCCCCAAACAAAGCCAGATGGGGCCTTGTCTGGTTTTTAAATACAGAAAGGTAAATCCATGTTTCACCAATGAACAGACACATAGATCATATTGCTAATAATGCTTTGTTAACGAGCAGATACAAAGAGAACATTTGCTTGGAAGGTTCATCCAGAGGTCACCTTTGGCTCAGGCCCTGTTGTTCAGGCCTCAGTGCTTCAATCGGTCCTTTGACCTAGAGATGAACTACAACCTTCATAACAATTCTTTTGACAATACAATCTTTGATTTACATACTAGAATTACTTTGTTAACAAGCCCAAACATCATACGGGATGTTCTTTAAGGCTATCTTTTTACAACCTTCATAGGAACATTTAACCCAGCTGTGATTACAGAGCTGTGTGTGGGTTTGATTCCATTTCCCTTTATCCTGGGTACAATTGAACAGTTGACAGTGTGGGTGGTACAATCTATTCCAGGAGACAACGTCCATTCACAGACACTTTTTCCTGCATATATCCCTCTTTATCCTCTTTAGGCAATAAATGCCTTTTCTATGAAAATGCAGTGGCCAGCGATCGCCATCCTGGGTGCAGAATTCTGTTTGATCAGGAACTGTGCTCCAGTTGCTCACCCACCATTGGGGTTGGGCCAGCTGGGCCAGCCAAGGCCAGTCTGCAAATCCTTCTGGGCTCCCACACATCCAACAATTGCTGAGGTTAAATGAGTTCCCTATCTCTGCTCCTACTCTTATAAATCTATTTTCCCATCCAATGTTCTGATTGCAACAACAACATAAAATCAACAATATCAACAACAGTTTCAGTGTTAAGTTTCCTCTTCTGTCTGTGGAAGTCACTCAGTGTCACATCAGCCTTCACATGGAGCCCATGGATCAGAGCATTTTCCAAAGGGGCCGTTGGGGCAAACAGGGAGATTTGGTCTGGCAGGGTCTGTAAAACAATATCCTATAACATCTGCTTGTTCTCTCACACAACACTTGGCTGCAGGGACACATTGCCATCGTTCTCACCCAGGGTTCAGGATTCAAACAGTGCTGTCTTTGCCCAGAGCTGTTCCTTCAGCTGCCTCGGGAGGGCCCTTTGGCCTCTGCACCCACACTCTGGCTCCATCATTAGGACTGGTGGATCCAAGCCCTTTATCTCCATGAACAGCAGGGATTTGAGGTGGATGTCCTTTTTCAGAGTTGTTTTAAAAACTGACAATATCAGTAATTGTGCTACCCTGCCATGGGGTTGAATAATCCAATCTTGTTCACTATTGTTTAACAGAATTACTTTAATTTCTCCTTGATAATCTGCACCAATCACTGCTCCCATGACAGGAACACTTTGCAAGGCCAAGCTGCAGTGAGCAGTTATCAAACCAAAGTGTCCTGGAGCAATCTGAATTCCTGTTCTGGTACTGATAACTCTCATTTGCTTCTGATTTATCCTAATTAATTCTAATGCATCAAGGACCATTCCTGCAGCCTCTGGGGTGGCCCTGTCAGGGGCCATCACACCTGGAATAATTTCCCAGGAAGGCAAAGTCTCCCTGTCCATGGCTGTATTTGCAAATTGGGTGCAGCCCTGCACACCCAGGGGGTTTCCATTCCCCCAGTGGGCCCCTTGTTAAGGCTATGGAGCACATCTGTCAGATGGGTTTTTCATTGCCACAGGCTCCCATCTCCTGTTCTTTCATCTGTTCTTTTAACAAGCCCTTCATCTGTTCAATCAGTGCTGCAGGTGTGGGCAGTCTGGTATATGAAAAACCCAGCACTCTCCCTCACTTTATTCTTCACAGTGACAGACAAAGCATTCCCCATCCCAGGGTCAGCAAACCCTATAAAAATAGCCAATTTCAGCCCTTCCTCCTTCATTAGCTGTGTACAATCTCACTGAGCTCACCAGTGATGGTCAGGTCCTGGCCAATCATTTTCTGTAGGGTCTTTAGTGTTACATCCCTGAGCAGCCAAAGCTAACAAATCAGTGTTTGGAGCATTATTTCACAATGTTATTGTATATATGTGAAAATGTATACATACAATTTTTATTACATTATATATATGTATATAATTATTATATTATTATTATTTCATTTGCACAATCTAATCCGAGCTCAAGATTAAAAACTTCCTCTGTTGCTCCACTTGGGAGCGTTCCAACAACAATTGTTCCTTCTGTTGGTGCTGGTTCCCAGATGCTGTTAACAAAATTCACCCTCATCTTCCCAAAGCCACGAGTTCTTTTCCTGTTTCCATGTGCAATTTTTGGATGCATTTTAATAAATCCACTGGTTCAGCTTCTCCCAACTGACTTCCCCACTGCTCACACGGAGCTCTGACCTCAGCCCACTCCAGAGCCACAGAACTCTAGGGAAGGTCTTCCCATCCGGGAATTTCAGACGGGATTGATTCCTTACATTTACATTTAAAATCAGTATTTTGTGGTGATCTGGCCAGACCACAACAATTTTGTTTTACCAATGGGATGGGCCAGCACCGAAGACACAGCCACCAACTGAAGGAATCAGGGTAATTTACTGCAGTTCAAAGCAGCAAAGAATCAGAGGAGAAGCTCAGCAATGCACACAATCATTGCTACCAAAGACTGCATTTAGTCATTAATGAAGAGACAGCACCAGTTGCCCTCAGACTTTACCATCAGCCACATCCACACATCAGCTGGGGAAGCTGTCCCAGCCAAGGACTGCAGAGCCACTCCCGGACACTGGGAATTGCTGCAGGTGCCTCCAGACACAGGTGAGGCTTCCACCCTGGCTCTGAGAGGGCCCAGCTTTGACAGTGCTGAATGAACAAACTGACAGCACTTCTAGTGCGGGAACATCTGGTTTCGTTCTCCTGTTTGCTTCCTCCCAAAGCCTGGCCAGGGCTCAAGGAGGAACCAAGGGAGTTGTCTTTGACCAGACACCCCCCAACAAGGCCAGATGTTGGATTTCATGGCCTTGTCCAGCTTTTAAATACAGAAAGGTAAAATCATGTTTCACTAATGAGTGGATACATCTATCACAGCGCTAATGATCATGCTTATTTCAGTAATGAGCAGATAGAAAGATTACATTTGGTTGGAAGGTTCATCCAGAGGTCACCTTTGGCTCAGGGCCTGTTGTTCAAGCCTCAGTCAGGACCTCTTGTCCATCCTTGGCACTTCAGGTACATGCTTTAGTGCTGGGCTTGACATTGCTGGGCGAACGGCTGGACTCGATGAGCTCAGAGGTCTTTTCCAACAGAAAGGATTCCATAATTCCATGATTCCATCTGCTGCATTCAGTCAGGTCCATGTTGGCAGCATTACTTTGGTCAAAAAGTCTCCTCTTGCTCAGCTCTTGTGGCCTGAGGCTTCAGCTCCTTCAGCCCCTGGTGCTGAGCTGCTCATGCTGAATGAGACGACTCGGAGAGAAGAATACAGTTCATCCAATTCCTTCTGGGACACTGAGAGGGGAGGGGGTGGAAACAGGAGCATTGTTTGGTGTGGCCTCACTCTGCCCTTGACGCCTTTCAGCGCTTTGAAACAGCCAAGAGCTTTCTCCAAGAGTGCAATGAAGCAGCTGCTCCTTCTCCCATTTCTCGCTCTGCAGTCTCTGCCCTTGCCTGGTTCTGTCCCTCTTGCTGTGCCCTCTGTTCCCCCTGAGCTTGGTGGCTGCTGCCCAGGACTGTGGAGCTGGCACAGATCAGGTGATGGAGGGCAGTCCCAGAGCTCATCCTGCTGCAGGGACAAGGAAAAGGCAGTGGGAACACAGCGGTGAGGAGAGCTGAGGGCTGCAGAGCAGCTCTGAATGACACTGTCACCTCTCACAGCACCCCTGAGACACTGCTGCTGTGCAGGGCTGGGCTTGAGGGCGGCTTTGTGCCCTGCCAGCTCCTGGCAGGAATGGGAATCTCAGCTCTGTCACACCCCAACTCCTTGAGAAGATGGCCTTCCTTCTTACCCTGTGAATCAGCTGCACATTCCCTTGGAAATTGCCAGGAGTTTCTTAAAGATGCAAAGTCCCACTTAGGGCTTTTTGCTCTGGTTTGGAATTGCAGAAGGGCAATTCTTCATCCATCAGCTCCAGACTGCACTGCCTCAGGAACACGGCCCACTCGCCACTTTTGCCCACTTGTGGCACTTCTAGAGGAAGAAAGGGCAATTGCAGAATTCCAACCCAAAGGGAATGAACAGTGGGACACACAAAACATCCTGTGGAGATACAGGTGTTCAGCTGGGACTGTGGAGAGTTTGGGTTCTTGCCAATTGGATGTGTGTCCCTGACTGCAATCTCCTGGCCTGCAGGAGAGTGTCACTCACCTGCAGAAGCAGAAAGCTCAGTCGGGGTGCTCAGAACGGGCTCGTCTGATGCAAAGCTGTCAGAGCCATGTGAGGGCAGAGCGGGCCCAGCCGTGCCCGGGGCTGAGCCCAGCAGAGCCCTGGCAGAGCCCAGAGCAGCCTCAGCATCCGCAGAGCCCGGCTGGGAGAAGAGAAACCAGAAAGCGCCCGTCAGTTGAAGGCTCCTGTCCCCCTTGTCCCAGCCGCCCGCGGTGCCCAGGCCGTGC
>JAVTVJ010000942.1:0-36564 GCA_034509425.1 Eopsaltria australis
AAAGAACAGTTTAAATCATATCATCCCAATTTGTATCAGTCTCTGTTTTCTGGTTGTCTATGGAGCAGACGTCTTCTTAACTCTGGAGCAGTGAATTCAAGGCTCTCTGCCAGCAGCTTTGGATTTGGTGAGGGTAGTCAGGACTTGGAATGACCCTTTCCACTCAGCTCATAAGGTTACTGTCTCTCAATTCAACATAGACTCAGTCTCCAGGCTTGAATAGTTGCTAGTCTTCCTTCCTTCCTTCCTTCCTTCCTTCCTTCCTTCCTTCCTTCCTGATGACTTTGCTCAGTTCTAGATCTTTCATTGATATAATCAGTTCAGCTTTTTGTGATGGTACATTTGATGGCAACGCTTTTCTCATGGTTACCTGGTTTGTGGCTGTCACTGCATAACCTGTCTTTTGTTTGCCATCTCGCATGAAGCTGCTCTCAGCTGCATACAGCTCCCAGTCTGGCACATCCTTCAAGTCTGCTCTGCTGGAATAGGCTTCTTCCATGGTCTGCAAACAGTCAAACTTAGATACATTATCAGTTAGTGCTGGGAACAGAGACATACTAGGATTGACAGCAAACGTTTTCAGAATAACATTATCCAGTTTCAGTAGCATGGCATAGGGTCCATGTCCTCCATGTTCACAGAACAAACTTACAGTGGGTTGCATGCAACTGTTGGATGTATCAATTCTTGGCTGCTGGTTGGATGCAGCAATTTTCAGTTGCTGACTGCCCTAGTTATCCAGTTTCAGGATTCTTTTACATAATAGTAAAGAGTCCTTGGTCTTTTTTCCTCATAGGGATACAGGAGAAGGTCTTTTACAAATTTAACTCAGTAAACCATCCTAAGATATTTGTTAACACAGGCCTCAGCTTACTTATAGCATGCCTTAAGGGAGCCTAAACACGGCTTCTTGTTCTTCGGGCTCGGTGTTCCCCTTTTGAGTGCCTACCAGAGCAGACAAAGAGCGCTCACTGCCCTCGCACGGCTGGGGACAGGCGCGGCATGCAGGCATTCCCGCCCAGGGGCACCCCCGGCTCGCCCGTGCTCGGCCCGTGCTGCTGCTCACCGTGGCTCTCGGGCGTCTTTAAAATAAAACTCATTACTGTGGAAAGTGCGATACGGCCGTTCCTTCCCGTAGATCTCACACTCCCGGCCCGCTCCGGGCCGGTGCGGGCGGGGCCCAGGGGCAGCGAGTGAGCCGGGCCGTGGCTGCGCAGTGGCGGCCCCCCTTCCGCCGGAGCAGGGCCGAAGCAGCGCAGCGGCGGCCCCGGTCCCGGGTCGCTTCCTGGAACCGCTCCCCCGCGCATCCCAGCAGAATCTGGGGCAAATGGCAGGTCACCTCCAGCCCCCTCTCAGGCGGCTGGTGCCACTTCTCTCGGGGGTGACAGCCCTGCTGCCCGGAGCCGTCCCGGGGAATCTGGGAATTAAGCCTGCCTTAAATCTTGAAAAAACTTTACAGTGGAACATAGAAAGTGGAGCTTCTCCCCTTCCCATACAATGGTGCAGACTTTCTCGGCCGTTCCACAAAACTTGTAGGAAGCGAGGATCTCTCCCTCGCCTCCCACTAAGGAGCAGGCTGGACACCCAGCCTCTCCACAGACCTGTAGGAAGCGAGGATCTCCCAGCCTCCCTGGGAGCAGGCTGGACCATCCAGCAGCTCCTGAAGCCACAGCAGGAAGCGGGGATCTCCCCAGCCTCCCACCAAGGAGCAGGCTGGGCACCCAGCTGCTCCACAAACCTGTAGGAAGCAAGGCCCATCCCCCGCCTCCTACCAAGAAGCAGACCAGGCCTCCCCCGGCTGCTCCATGCCCAGACATCTCCAGGCCAGCTTTCAATTCAAAACCTGCGTGTGCTAAACATGAAATAAACTTTCGCACTGTGATTTGCTTTTCTCCACCAGTGAACAATCTCAGCCGAGATCACACACCCACCTCCTCCCCCCCAGCCGATCTCTGGGGCAGGTTGGAAAATCGGCGACAGGAAAAACTTGGAGAAACTATTTCAAAAGCAAATTCTCTCACCACCACGCCAGGTTGTCCTGGGATCGCTAACAATTACTGACTTTAAACAGATACACAATACATAAACAATACACACACACACAAACTACACACTACACAACAAAAAGAACCACCTTTATACTACCTCCTGTGGGATCTTGGAACCATGGTGTCTCGACCTCAGGCCCGTGGCAGGGAATTCTTTAGATTGCTGTCAGAAAGGAATTCCTTGCAGGATGTTTTCGGTCCAGAGGAAGGTTACCAGGTTCTCGTGTCCCTTCTGGGTGTGCCAAATAACTGTTGCCTTTTCCCCAGCCTGGAAAAGAAACTCGAGATCATTTTAGCAAGGAGGTAATATAAAAGGGGATCTTTATTTTGAAGGTCTTCAGGAGCAGTTATGGAAAGGTGTCCATAAAAGCCCAGCCCCTCCAGGGGTGAGTACATATTTATAGCTTTTGGGAAATTAGCATAATTGATTAAGAGCACCAATAAGGAGAACAAGTGGCGATTCAATTCCCCCTCAGGTCCAGCCCCTTCCCTGGAGCCCCCCCTCTCAGCACTGGCTGCACTCTGCTTATGAAAATGTACCTCAGAGTTGTTCTCGGCCTTGGTTCCCAGGAAGAACTGAGATAGGACAGGGCCTTGCACCCCCCTGGGGCTTGGAGCTCTGGAATTTGTTTTGTCTTTCTGCTTAGGGAAAGGCCATGGAAAAGTACTGGAAAAACTAGCTATTAATACAGTAGGCTACAGAGCTACAAATATATGTGCAAAGAGTACGGAGAACACATAAAGGAAAAAAGGCAGAAACCAAACGGCATCAGCCAAACTGGGCGACGTGAGTGACATCCATTTGCCAAATTTGGCAGCTATTGAGTCCCCTGGGGTTTACTCCAGGATTTAGGGAGGGGACTTTGTATTTCTGACAGTTTGAGCAGGTGGCTACTATTGCTCGAGCCTGCTCAAGGGAAAGGTGGAACATCCGCTTGAGAGCTGGGGCATTTTGATGAAAGAACGGGTGGCTGAGTTTGGCTTGTGCAAAGCTATCAGGAACGTTGGACATTTGCACAGGCATGGCTAGGGCATCCGCCCTGCGGTTTCCCTCAGCAGTGAATCCGGGGAGACCGGTATGAGATCTCACGTGCATGACATGGAAGGGGTGCTTTCTGTGTGACAACAGATATACCAATCTCGAGAGCAACCCAAATAGTTTCGGGTTGTTTACTTCTTTGAAGAGTGAGTGTTCTGCTCGGGCAGTTATCCCGGCCACATATGCTGAATCTGTGACCAAATTTAGAGGTTCCTGGAATTTCTCAAACACCCTGACAACAGCTGCTAGTTCTGCAATTTGTGGGGATCCCTCCACCACTTGGACTTCAGATTCCCACTCCTGAGTCTCTGGGTCCTTCCAGGTCAGTACTGATTTATGAGAGGACCCTGAACCATCTGTAAAGACTGTCAGGGCATTTAAAGGTGTTTTACTTTGGAGGAATTTGGGTGCCAAATTAAATTTAGTATTAAACAGATGGTGTTTTAATTTGTGACCTGTGATTTGGCCTGGATAACTGTCGAGGGCTAGCTGGAGGGGCTCATTGGTTTGGAGTAATTCCTCCACGTCTTTCATTCGCCAAGGAACATTAATCCATGAAAAATCACACCCCGCCAGGGCGCGGAGTCTTTTTCTGGCTCTTTTAATGAACTGAGCAACCAGTTCATGCGCCGTGGTAATACTTTTGGAAGGCTGGTGTGGAAGAAAAACCCACTCTATGATGAGAAGTTAATCCTTCAACTTCTCGTCCCATTGAAATATCAGTCCATGTAGGTGTGGTACCTTTCCTAGTATGATAAACCTGAAAGGCAGTTCTGGAGCTGTCTGATGCACTTGCCTGGAAGAGAGCGCCTGTTGCACCTTACCAATAGAGTTCTTGGCCTCTGGAGTGATGGAAATTGGCGAGTCCAGTCCCTTGCCTCCCTTCAGAAGCTGGAACAAGGGGGCAAGGTCATCCGTGGTTAGGCCCAGCAGGGGACGAACCCAGTTGATGGACCCATAGAGTTGGTGTAGGTCCCGCAGGGTCTTGGGGTCATCCTGGATGACGAGTTGCTGGGGTGCGATGGTTCTTTCGCCGATGTGAATGCTGAGGTACAACCAGGGGCAGGTGTGTTGAATCTTTTCAGATTGAATTTCCATGCCTGTGCTCACGATGGCTTTCACAGTCTCTTTCAGGGTGGTGTCCAGATAGTCTTTTTGAGGGGCACAAACCAATATATCATCCATGTTGTGAAGAATTATTGCCTTGGGGAAGGCTTTTCAAACAGGTGATAGGATCTTTGAGACGTACCACTGGCAGAGAACGGACGCGTTACACATGCCCATTGGGAGTGTTTGCTAGTGAAACTGTCTCATCGGGGCTTCCCGGTTGACTGAAGGGACAGAGAAAGCAAAGTGAGGAGCATCGCGGGGGTTGAGAGGAATAGTGAAAAAGCAGTCTGTGATGTCAATGACTACCAAAGGCCATTCACGGGGGAGCATTGAGGGCGATGGTAAACCTGGCTGCAAGGGACCCATTTCCTCTATCACTTTATTGATCTCTCGCAAATCATGGAGAAGCCTCCACTTGTCTTTTCCTGGTTTTCGTATCACAAAGACGGGAGTTCCAAAGACTGTCTGTTGGAACAATGTTGCCTTTGGCAAGCTGTTCTTCTACCAGGGACTCAAAGGCGCTTAATTTCTCCTTGGATAGGGGCCACTGTTCCACCCTGATGGGTTTATCAGTTTTCTAAGTCAGGGCTGGGGTGGAGTGCCTCTCAGCGGCCCCGATTAAAAATTTGTAGCAGGAGGTGGGATTTCTATCCAAGTTCCCCACTGTGATAGGAGGTCCCTGCCCCATAGGGTGAACCCTGATGGCACTACAAATGGCTTGATGGAGGCCATGTGTCCATCAGGTCCCTCTATCGTGATTGAATTCATGCTCCTCATGGAAGGAGATGATCCCTCAACACCAGAAACTCTCCCCGCAGAAGGCCTCAGACCCCACTGCATTGGCCAATCTGCCTTGGAGATGATGGTAATATCTGATCCTGTGTCTATCATCCCATCTAGATAAGTTGTGGCTTTTCTATTGGTTAATTTACAGCTAAGAGTTGGCTTGTCTTCTCCAACAACCTTTGCCCAGTATGTACATGGGGTCCGGTGGAGCCGGGGAAAGTCTCTAGGTAGCACAATGGCCTGTGCTACCCAAGTCCATTGTGGAATAAACCAGGGAGTGTTTGTGCAGGAGACCGTGATCTTGAAATTCATCCTTGGGGACACGGTGTGGATTTCAGGTAACACAAACAGTTCTGGTGGTCCTCTCAATGAGTTTCCCACCACTAGAATGTCAGTTTGAGAGCCAATGTTTCCCGAAAGTGAAACTGTGATATGCTGGAATGTGGGCTTTGTGAAGTTGTGGACAGTTGCACTCACCAAGTCCAGACGCGTGGCCCAGCGGTTCGAAGGTCTTGGTTGATTCGCTGGGGACACTATGGCAGGGATTGGGGTTGCAGCTTTTAGTTTTGTGTCATAGCGAGAGGCCGCCTCATGCTCGTTGTTCTGTTTCCCTGTTGCTGAGGTGTTTCCGGACCTGTAAACAGCTTGGAAGGGTGGTTAGTTTTTCGGGGTTTGGGTCAGTTCTTTGTGAAATGGTGAGGTGACCCACAATTGAAACATTTGTGAGTGTCTTTATTAGTGTCTGCAGCCACAGCGGCACTTACGGTCTTTTTGTCTGCTCTCTTAAATGGAGGGTGTTGGGGGGAAAAGTCGGTTTGTTCAGGCATTATTTCAGCATAGAGCTCTAGCATTTGTTTTATTGTTGGCCTTGGGTCTGGTGGCAAGGTTTTGAGGACTCTTACATTCTATGTTTGCATTTTCTTTAGCTAATTATCTTAGTAGCTCTTTTTGCAACTGTGGATCTTCTATTTGCTTCGATACTGCCTCCTTTAATCTGTCTACAAAGTTCACGAAGTTTTCATTAAGCCTTTGCTTGATAGCCGCATAGCCATCTGAAGGGGCAGTAGAGGAAGGTAGGCATAATAATGCCTTTTTTGCTACATTTTTAATATCAGCTAAAATTGCTGGTGGTAGTTGAGCAGCTTGGTCTCGGGGCTTGCTCATATCTCCTTGGCCACAAAGGTGGTCGAGGGTTAGAGATGCTGTTTGCTCATTAGATTTGTAAATTGGTAATAGTTCTTTTAATTGCCGGTGCCATGTTCTTTCCCAGAGTCAGAAATGAGCTTCAGTTAATATACCAGTCATCAGCGTTTTTATATCATGTGGTATCATGGTTTGAGTTTCGAATGTCAGGTTTAAAAGGTATTTAAAATATGGGGAATTTCGTCCAAACTTTTTAGCACCTTTACATATCTCTTTGAGATTTTGATAGCCCATAGGTTGCCATTGTGGGTTTTCTCTTTGTGGGTTATATTGAACTGGAGCTGCAAAAATCTTGGTATTTGTGATTTGACCACAGGTTTCACCTGTCTTAGTTCCTTGTTGCATGTTGAATGACTTCTAGGAGGGAGTGGGGGCTTCTAAATTTTGGCTGATCATTGCTGCAGGGGTGGCAGTGCCCTGCAGGGGGAGCGGTGGGGTCGCGAATGGGGTTTCTAAAGCTCTGGTGTAAGTACAGCCCTGGTATGGTCTGTTAAGGTAGAGTGGGGGAGGGGCCGCGTCTCTGGGTAGCTGTAGTGTACTAGGCTGGGCAGCCCAAGGGTCCGCGGCGTAAACCGCGGGAGCCGGGGGCCCGATCGCGCTCTCAGCTCAGGGCAGCTCCGCCCCCACCCCCGGCGCGGGGCCAGTGGAGGGGGGAAACTGTCCCGCAGCATCTGGTAGGGACACGGCTGGGGGTCCTGTCTCGCTCATTCCCGGGACTGGGACGGCAGTGGCCGGCGGTACTGCCGCCGGCGCTGGGGGTCCCTGTGCGCCCGCCCCCAAGGGCAGGGTGGTGGCAGGCCCGACTGGGGCTATCGTGGCTGCTGGGAGGGGCCCAAAGCTTCCCGTGGTGGGCGTGTGCGCGGCCAGGACGGACCCTAGCAGGGGCTGCGCGGCTGCCAGGGCCATGATCGTCTCTTCTGCGGCTGCAAGCATGGGCGGCGCCACGGCAGGAAACTATGCCCCGCTCCCACTCGGGACTGGGGCAGCGATGGCCGCCAAAGCTGCTGCCAGCGGCGGGGGTCCCTGTGCGCCCACCCCCAAGGGCGGGGTGGTGCCGCTTCCAATCGGGACTGGCGTGGCCGCTGGGAGGGGCTCCAACCCCCCCGCGGCCGCCAGTGGGGGTGGGAGCGCCTCCCCGGCCGTAAGCGGGGTTGAGTGGCATGGCGGTGGCAGGCTGCAGCGGTGGTGGCGTGGCTGCCAGGGGTGGCATGGCCCCCCCTGCGGCCGCGAGCAGGGTCGGTGGCACCTCCCCTCCTGGAGGAGGTACATTGACGAACCGCGAATCATCTGGTTCTGTGGGAGGGCTGAGGGAGGTGCCGGGGGAGGGGTTGCCGGCCCACTCGGCCCCGCCTGCCCCATGCGGGAACGCTCCAGCGCCCATGGCCACGTGGCCGGCGCTATCTTGGCCCATTGTTCTATTGTGTCTTGTGGGGTTTGCAGCTGTGGGGGTTTTCGGACATGCAGAGAAACCGAGGGAGGGTAGGAAGGACTCCGCTGCGGGCCGCTGAAACCCACGGGAGGACTGGGGGACTGGAGGGGTTTCTGGAGATTACCGTCGCCGTTCTCGTCACCACGCCGCAGGTTTGCAAGGGGATAGGAGGAGGACGGGGTGGGGGGGAAAGGGGCGGGGACGCGCGCGAGTTCTAAACTTCTCCCCTTCTCTTCTAAAACTTCACAAATTAAAATGAGCAAGGGAAAATATTGCCGCACTGAATTAACTCCTGTTTCAGCAACTCGTGTTATTCTTTCCCTGACCCGATCCTAAAAATCAAGGGATTTTACGGAAGATAGAGAAACAGAGGGTGCATAGAGGAACACTAACTTTGTAAAGCGTTTTAAGAGCCTTTTACTGAAAGCTCTATTTGCAGATTTTAAGATGCTTTTCAGTTGGCAATAAACCTCTCACTGAGGGCGGGACAAATGAGTCTCCATCCTGAATAATTTTCCCTGCTTGGACTATAAATGATGTCTTGTAGGGAAAACCCAGCACATAACTACTTGCGTAGACCCTTTTCTGATCCCTGTGCTGTTTCCTGGTTCCCACATCCACAACAGCTACATGATGGGACCTCCTCAGCATGTGTTACCTTCTCCTTCTCTGATGATGATCTGATATTTTTGTCTTCGGTCCAGTTCGTGATGACTTCTAAAATCCCTGGGCAACTGGGGTTTCCTATTTGAGCTCATTATGTGCTCCGCATAACTCACGCCATGTAGCATCAGTGACATGATGTGTGGCAGGGACTTTCCCTTTGAAAATCCAGCCCATCACTGGAAGTCAGGGTGCCAGGGGGAGCTGTGCTTTGGTGCCAATCACTTCTGATGCAGCTGGAACCCCTTCATAAACTGCCAAGATGTCTTTTTCACTTGGGGTATAACAGGCCTCAGATCCTTTTTATCTTCGACTCCAGAATCCCAGGGTCAGAGACTAAAAGAACTCAAAAGACATCTTGGAGGGATGGCCACTGACTATGAAAATTATACCTGAGCTCGTGTATATTTATATATATAGCTGGAACATGTAGGATCTGGGCCTGATGTAGATGGTGTAGAATAAGGGGTGGATAAGGTCTTGGTTTGAGCCAGGACAGGGTTAATTTTTGCAGTAGCCAGGAGGGGGCATGGCTAGGACCCAGAGGTTATACTATGTCACCTCACATCATTGCTGGGGGCCTGGGGAAGGGACTCTATCTCTTCCAGGGAGAAGGGTTTCCTTCCTGTTGAGCAAGTGTGGCAGACAGAGTGATGGGTTATGGCTGGGTCTGAGACAGAGGTAGCAGTTTAGGTGGCACTAGTCCCAAGACAGAGGGAGCAGTTGGGTGGTGCCAGTCCTGAGCCAGAGGGAGTGGTCAAGGTGGTGTAGCTGCAGTCAGGACTTGAACTCAGTGAAAGCTCCACAGTAAGCATTTTTTCGTATTAATCTTTCTCTTCTGTACACTTTTGTTATTAATATTGTTGCTGTTACTGTTCCTTTTCTTCTCTCATTGCTGTTTCCAGTAAATTGTTCTTATCTCAACCTGTGATTTTTGCCTTTTGTGCCTGCAATTGGAGAAGGGAGGGGAAGCAGTGTGTGTGTTTTAGTGGGAGCATTTATTGGAAAATACCATTCCTGAACCAGGACAGTGGAGAATCCTATGACCAATATTAGAGGGGCCCTGCCTCCAGCCATATAGAGTTTACAACTGCGTTTACTTGCCTGTTTGGATCAGATGGCCTGGCACATCAGCCCCACAGGAGTATGAGACTCTAGTAGGTGTCAGTGCACAGTGTAGCCTAATGTCTTCAAGCTATACAGGGGCCAAACCCATTTGTATTTCTGGAGTGACAGGGGGATCCCAACAGCTGGCTGTATTGGAAGCTGAGATCAGCCTGACTCGGAACGAATGCAAAAGTACCCCACTGTGACTGGATCAGGGGCTCTGTGCATCCTTGGCAAAGACTCTCTGAGGGCTCGTCTGTTGTGGGGTTGCTTAAGGTTGAAGAACAATAGGTGCCGATCGTTACCACAGTGGTGCACTGGCAGCAATATTGCAACAAATGAGACTCCCGAATTCCAATCCATAAATTGATTTGCTGACTGGAGAGCCAAGGAGTGATCAGCAGGACTCACTCACCCTTTAATAGTCTCATATGGCCAGTGTGAATATCTAAATGAGAATGGAGACAAACAGTAGACTACCATGGCCTTAATGAAGTCATGCTGCTGCTGAGTGCTGCCATACCAGATGTTGGAACTTCAATATGAGCTGGAGTCAAAGGCAGCCTAGTGCTGCCACAATTGACATCGCTAATGTGCTTTTCTCAATCCCTTTGGCAGCAGAGTACGGGCCACAGCTTGCTTTCACTTGGAGAGGTATCCAGTACACCTGGAATTGGCCATGCCCAAGGGCAGAAATGCAGCCCTAACACTGGAACAGGGTGAAGCTCCAGAACACCTGAAATACACTGATGATGTTGTCATCATGTGGGGCAACGCAGCAGCAGAAGTTTTTGAGAAAGGGAAGAAAATAGTCCAAATCCTCCTAAAGGACGGTTTTGCTATAAAACAAAGTAAGGTAAAGGGATGTGCACAGGAGATCCAGTTTTTAGGAATGAAATGGCGAGATGGATGTCATCAGATCCCAATGGATGTGATTAATAAGATAACAGCAATGTCTCCACCAACTATCAAGAAATAAACACAAGCTTTTTTAGGCACTGAAGATTCCCGGAGAATGTACATTCCAAATTGCAGTCCAATTGTTAGCCATCTCCATCAAGTGACCTGGAAGAAGAATGATTTCCAATGGGGCCCTGAGCAGTGACAAGCCTTTGAAGAAAGTAGACAGGAAACAATTCATGCAGTATGCCTTGAGCCAGTCCAGACAGGGAAAGATGCAAAACATGCTCTCCACCACAGTCAGGGAGAATGGCCCTACCGATAGCCTCTGGCAGAAAGCACCAGAGGAGACTCAAGGTTGACCCTTAGGCTTTTGGAGTCAGGGATGCAGAGGATACAAAGCCCGCTATACACCAACTGATAAAGAGCTACAGGCAGCTTATAAAGAGGTTCAAGCTGCTTCACAAGTGGTTGGTACTGAAGCACAGCTCCTCCTGACACTCCAGCTTCCTGTGCTGGTCTGGATGTTCAAGGGGAGGGTCTTCCCTGCAGATCATGCAGCTGATGTTACATGGAGTAAGTGGGTTGCACTGATCACACAAGATCATATAGGAAAACCCAGTTGTCCAGGAATTTTAAAAGTGACCTGTAGCTGCTGTGGATGTGTCCTTAGAGACCCCAGGGGGAGAAGACTTAGAAAAGGAGAAAGATAACTGGTGGAGAAAGTTCCAAGGAGATAGGAAACCCCTGGAAAGTGAAGTGACCATGGTTTAACCCAGGACAAACCAGAGTAGCCACTGCTAGTGTCCATCATCTCCTCCCTCCCCCTAAGAGCCTTTGTTCTATTCCCTGTTATCTCCTGGGCCCCTTTCCTTCCCCATCCCATAGGACCAAGTAACCCTGGACCTTCCCTATCCTCCCCCAAACCCCCTGGTGATTGGTGATTGGTGATACGTGGTAACTCTTAAGGCTGTATCTGAGGGCCCCTCGGCCTCTTGGACCCTGCCTCTCCTCTGTGTGAAGACTCTGCAATAAATCCACTCAGAATTAAAGGCACTCCAAGAGCCCTCTTGTTATTCATCTTCAGCTGATAGCTAAACTGGATCGTTCCTGCACCACAACGCAGGCCGCAGTTTCTCTGGCTAAGTGTCTACGAGACGCTGCCAGAGTGCCTTGGGATAGGGGCACTCCTGGAAATATAGCCAGCTGGAATCTGTCGTGGCAACACCAGGCTGGGCAAAAAGACCAGCGAGCTATAGTGACCACAGACTGACCAGAAGGCAAAGGCTTTGGAATGTCATCAGAGGAGGAGGTGACGTGCTAAAGAGGCCCCACTCTAATAAATTTCCAGAAAGTGACAAGCAACATGCCTTTTTTACTGATAGGTCTTTCTGTATTGTAGGAAATCATTGGAGATAGAAGACAGCTGTATGGTGTTCTCTATGATGAACTGCAGAAGCTGCTGAAGGAGAAGGTGAATTGAGTTCATCTGTAGAGGTGAAAGCCATCCAGCTGGCTTTAGACATATCTGAACGAGAAAAATGGCCAATACTTTACCTCTGTAGTGACTCACGGATAGTGGCAAATGCCCTGTGGGGGTGGTTGCAGCAATGGAAGCAGAATAACTGGCATTGCAGAGATAATCCCATCTGGGCTGCTGCACTGTGGCAAGATATTGCTGCCCGGGTGGAGAACCTAGTTGTGAAAGTATGTCATGTAGATTCTCATGTACCCAGGAGTTAGGCCATTGAAAAACATCAGAACAACCAGCAGGTGGTTCAGAATGCTAAGATTGAAGTAGCTCAGGTGGATTTGGATTGGCAATACAAGGGTGGATTGTTTCTAGCTCCGTGTGCCCATGATGCCTTGGGCCATGAAGGAAGAGATGCAACATATAGATGGACTTGTGACTGAGGGGGGAACTTAACCATGGACACTATTGCACAGGTAATCCATGAATGTGAAACATGCTCTGCAATTAAGCAGGCCAAGGGGGTAAAGCCTCTTTGGTATGGATGGCGATGGCTGAAATATAAATATGGTGATCTGAACCCGACTGCCTTTCGATTGCCACATTAATGAAGAACAAACTTCGATCAAACTGAACAAGTGTGATGGTGATGGAATGAGAACTGGCTTCCATATGCAACGATCCAACACCACACACCATCTTTCCTGCCTGAAAGACTGTTTTGAGAGGTGGAGCTCATGCTCATGGACTAAATGAACTCAATGAACTCTTATAGGGATGGTACATTGTTACAAATGGAGATGAGAGTTTAAACAAGTCCAGCCTTTGACTCAGATTTTTGGCAGTAGCTCTATTTGAGGAGGCCTGGGCTTCAAATGGTTCTTGCTCCCAAGTTCTTAAGAATGGCCAATTAGGTCTATTACAAAATGAATTATTTACTGAATAGACAAAAGATTAACAGACGTAAGACTGTAAACAGACTATGTACTATACAGGAATAAAACAAAAAGAACTACTAGTAGATAAAAATACAGTGCACCATAAAGGTACCTATATTACAGCTAGCAAAGAAATAGTATAGATTAGGAGTCAATGTAACTTACCACTGACTTGATGATGAAGTACTCATAAAGTCCTTTCCCTCAATTTCTGGAAAAGTAACTGTGGAATTTGCGTCCAAACTCTGGGGAGAAGTCCTACACATTTCCAGAGTGTGTGTAGGAGACTTCTGCCTCTGTGAAAATTTGTGTAGCTTTTATAGTTTGTAATGTGAAGTGTCTGTCAGAAATTCCAGCATCTTATCTCCCTACATCCTGCTCTCAAGGCAAGTTGTTTATTGTCTCTCTGGTGTCAGAGATAACTCCTTACCAGACAGGCCTGTATTATCTCACCAGTACATGTGAGGGGGGAGAATGCCCGGAGTTATCTCACCAGCTGATGCACAGAACAGATAAGCTCTTCTGTGGTAGGGGGAACGTCCTGCCACATTCCACTTCTGTGACTGAAGGCACTGACTTTGCCTCATGGAGTGATAGCGCAGGTATCTCTTTCCTCTATGCTATAAAAGCAGCCACTTTCATATATGTGTACACCATTGTTGAGTGTTTTAATACACATTGTTCTCCTAAGCTTTACTATTTCTTTAAAAGATGTTAAACATGTTATTGATATTTATAAGAAGCACTTGCTGTTGTTTCAGTTTATGTATTTTTTGTATTAGATTATGTAACACAGATATATATTTTTAAAAAATGATTAGTGTTAAACCAAGAGATCATAAGACATGGCATTAAATTCAGTGTTCGTGGTAGTTGAGGGCAACCCAATAAGTCACTTTGATAGCATAGGGTTAAAATGTTTCTAAAATCATGGTAGCTGAAGTAGGCCTTGGAAACGGGAGTAGCTGAAGTAGGCCTTGGGAACAGGAGGGGGCATTGTCTTTGAATCATGGGAACCTACACTTGCGTACCTACCGGTATAGTAGATAATAGAGATAATTGCTTATAATGAAGTTAAATGTGATAATTGCTTATAAGAATCATGACAAAGGAAAAACAATCATGAGAAATGTTTTAGAGAGAAGGCTTAAACTCATGCTTGAGTGAAAACAATATACACAATAGAACAATATCAAGTTAATAATTAACATATGATTATACAACAGTTATGTAAAGGAAGGGTATAAAAATGTATCCATCGCAAATCCATGTCAGAGTCAGATTTGGGTCTGAACAACCCCCGGTTCCCAGAGCTCTTCTAATAAAAGCACCTGCATATAATCATCCTGTGATTATGTGTTTCTACTCTAACATTTTGGCGACTCAGTGGGACCCTGTGAGCCCTGCTGAGGACCCCACGACCTGATCACGCTCCAGCTGACACCGAGGGATTCTCAGGGAGCCCATCAGCGCCATGACCCTCCACCGCTCACGTCCCCTGGAGAGGTAAGGTGCTTTTACTTCTGGTCTGAGTGCCTGCCAATAAGACGCAGCGAAAGCTATGCTTGGTTGGGCTAAGGAATTCCTGGTAAATGCCTAGGCGTTGTCCATAAGACAATTGCAAAAGTATTGCAGGGTCGGCAGTGGAGACTTTGGTAGTGGTAACATGGAGAAGCTTAAAGGGATTGTGGGTGGCAATGCCCCCATACCACATACTTCTCCTCTAGGGTGCTTATTAGCACATTGGAAACAAGGTAATTTTAACCATGGATTACGCAAGGAAAAGTTGATCGATTATTGTAACACTCAGTGGCCGAAATATGTTTTGCAGAACGGGAAACAGTGGCCTGAAAACGGGTCTTTGCAATCTGACTACTTAATTTATCACTTGTTGTTGTTTTGTAAGCATGAGGGAAAATTATATGAAGTTCCGTATGTTGATTTATTTTTCTATTTACAGGAAAAACCAGAGTGGCTGATTGAGGGTGGCTTAATGATTACCACGGTACTTAACAACAATGAGTGTGTGGCCTGTGTCCAAGGGAAACGTTGTTTAGAACACCTGGCATTAAATGAGAGTCTATACCAGAAGGATGATATAGAGAGTGACTTACTGGTAGCCCCCACTGCACCAAGGGAATCTAACCCTACTTCATCTAGCCTTATTTCACATGATCCACTTACTCCTCCTACTGAAACTGATCTACTTACCCCTCCTGTTCAAGGATACCCTCCATCCCCACCTACGCCTGCTCAAAGATACCCTCCATCCCCACCTACACCTCCTCAGGGATATCCTCCCCTTCCACCTACGCCCTCTTCGCCTGCTCATGGCATCCCTTTACCGCCTTCACCCAGAAATAACCAAGGTTTAGTTACGATACAGAGAGATGAGGGAGGGGATGCAGAAGGAGTAAATAGCAGTGAGAGTGATGAGGATGAACCAATATCCTACCGCACTCAGTCCAAATTAGCCCCGACTTAACCTAAGACAAAAAAGGATTTGTTAAGAACAAGTAAACAAAAAAAAAACCCATAATTGCCCCTTTGAGACAAAGTGTAGGAGTGAACAGACCGGTTTTTATAAAGGTACCCTTTACTCCGAGAGATCTAGTAATATGAAAACAATCAGCCAGAACCTATAGGGAAAATCCTGATAAAGTAGCCAAGGTGGTGAAAATGATCATCAAAACTCAAAATCCAGACTAAAATAACATCCAATTGATATTAAATACTTTAACAGACTCTGCGGAGAAGGAGATGGTGCTTAAAGCAACTAAAAACCGAGCAAAGGAAAATATTCATCAAAGACTAGTAACAAAAACTCTAGATTATAATTTTCCCACCGAAAATCCATTGTAAGACCCTAACAACCCATTTGGAGTAGATGTGATGAGACTAAAGAAATATCAAAAGTAAGTTCAAATAAGAGTTCAAAATGCTATACCACAAAACTATGAATTAGACAAAGTTGTATAAAATAAAACAAAATAAAAATAAGTCCCCCACTACATTTTTAGAAAGACTTAAAGAAGCGGCCAAAAAATATACTGACCTCCAAATAAACACAAAACCAGCCAAAGTTCAGCTCACTCTTATCTTTCTTAATCAGTCACAAGATAATATTTAAAAAAAGTTACAAAAACTAGAAGGAAAAGAGTTAAAAATGTAAACAAACTACTCGAAGTAACTTAGAAAGTTTATAATAATTAAGAAAAAAAATTAACAAATAACAAAAGCAACTCTTAACAATATTACAAAAAAATCAAGGAAAGGTACTAGAGGCGGGCAAGGCAGAGGTACGGGGAGAAACGAGTTTAGAAAGGGCCGCAGAAGACCATTGGCTTTTAATGAATGCACCTATTGTCATCTCCCCAAGCATTGGAAGCGTGAATGCCCAAACTAGTTTGACCAAGGCAATCAGTTCCAGCAGGAAGAGGTTGCCAAGGTAATAATATTTTATGTGTGATAGTTTGAAAGCAAATCAGTGAGAGACTCCAAGTCAGAACTACAATTTAATAGAAAAATTAAAATAAATGCAATAGTACAAAAACACTGACAGAGTCAGAATACAACCTGACACCCTGTCGGTCAGGGTGTTGGTAGTAGTCCACTTAGAAGGTGGCTGCAGTCCTCTGGGAGTGATAGTGTTAGCGTAAGAAAACACATAATCACAGAATGATTATATGGGTACTTTAATGAAGGGCCCTGAGAGTCAGGGGTCATGTCGGACCTCAAATCAGGCTCCGCCTTGGGTCCGAAAAATGGTGACATTTATACTACTCTCTTGGACACATTGTTTTCACTCAAGCATGAGTTTCAGCTTCGATACCGTTGCTATTGCATATATTGCTTTTACCCAAACATAAGTTTCAGCCCCCCTTTCCTACTACCCTCTAAGCAATCATCTCATTAATCTTGTCATAAGAAATCGTTACAGAAAAAGCACACAAGGATGACGGTTCTCATAACTACACTTTAACCTAACAAAGACAACACCTGAGGCCTACCTTAAGGCCTACGAGGCCTATCATCCTCACAACCTAAAACCACTACAAACCCAAAATTATTTTGACCCCTATGCTATCAATAGATGTGGTTCTGTTGAAGCAGTGATCCTGTGAAAGGTGTAGTTCTCCTCTGAAGGTCCAGTGGTGGTGTAGAAGGGTCTGGTCTTCCTCTGGGAATCCAGTGGAAAAGCTGACTTGTGTTTCAAATTCCAGTTTTTATCCAGATAGGGATGCATTGGTTCCTCCCCCTGGGCGGGGCATCTCACAATGGGATGATGTAGTTTTACCAGTGGGACTCAATGGCCCATTAACTGGAGCCATTAGGGATGAGCAAAGCAAAATGCCCCACCTGGCTCCAACGGCTGACCCATTAGAAAACATGTCCCAGAGCCATCAGGGATGAGCCAGGAACACTGCCCTACCCGGCCCCAACATCCCATAAAGATGGTGATAGAATACATACCATTGTAACCTAAAACATTATGCTAGAAAAGTCTGTACCCCAAAAACCTCTAGTAACTCTACAATTAAAAAATAGAACTGTAAATTTTTTAATTAACACCAGGGCCACCCACTCAGTTTTAAATAACCTAGAGGGGAAGATCAAAAACAAATCCACCACAATAATTAAAGCCACAAGAAAAAAAAAAAAATCAACCATTCCTGCAACCCCTAAACTTGTGCTTTGAGAACAAAGTATTGACTCATAAATTCTTGTACGTACCTGAATGCCCCATACCACTCCTAGGTAGGGATTTATTGACAAAGCTGAATGCAATAATAACTTTTAAGAATAAGAAACTGTTGATAAAAATACCAGAGTCAAAGACGGGAAAAATCTGAATGATAAAAAAGAAACCAGTCCCTACAGTCCCTAAAGAAGTAGAAGATGCCGTAATCCCCTCAATATAAGAAACAAATGTACCTAAAAAATCTAAGTTAGCACAACCAGTACATGTAGAATTAAAAAAAATAAAAAAGCCATACAAGTCAAACAATATCCTATAAAACCAGAGACATGGCTGAAAATAACAAAGACTATTAATAAATTCCCCTGGTTCCCAGAACTCTTCTAATAAAAGCACCTACGTAGAATCATCCTGTGATTGTGTTTCTACACTAACAACTTCACTTGTGTTGTTGTCAGTCTGTGTAGGATAGGTTGTTCCCCACCCCTTGAGTCTTAAAATCATAGGAGGATGAGATGCAAATCAGGAACAAAGAAGAGTTCGTGGAGGTAGCTTCTTGGTTGTAGTGATTGGAGGAGTTCAGTAGATGGGCACTGATTCTTGTCACTTTCATTCACGCTTCTTAGTCCAGCGTTCTCCTTCAGTGAAGTTCAGTATTTCACAAATCCTTGCTTAACATATCGAGTGGTAGACAACTTCACATTTATCAAAACAAATTCACATGTATCATATAATAGTCTGCTTGTCTCAGGGGAATTAAAGATGTAATGAAACCAAATTGTTCTTATCTATTCAGTATATTACTCCAGTTGGGAATTTTATGTGTTACCCTGAAGAGGGTGTGATGCTTTAAAGAACCTAGAAATAACACACTTTTGAAACAATAGTAGTATAGGAGGTCATATAAAGGCTGGTCTTTATTGGAGGCCTCCGGGGCAGATATGGAAAATACCCAAAATGCCCACCCCTGCATGGGGTGAATGCAGTTTTATAAGTTTAGAAAATTAGCATATTTGACAAAAATCCCCAATTAGGAGCACAAGTGATGAAGTAATTCTTCCTGGTTCAACACACTATGAATCCTGCCCCCCCTTTAGATAGGGACTAAGTGTTGTTTATAAAAATGTGTCTTGAATGGCTGTTTTCAGCCTTGGTTCCCAGGAAGAACCAAATGTAATAGTTTGAAAGCAAACCAGTGGGAGTTCCCAAGTCAGAATTACAATTTATTAGGAAAGGTCAGATAAAGGCAATAATACAGAAACACTGGCTTAAACTGACAGTCAGGATGCAACCTGACACCCCGTCAGGCAGGGTGGTGGTAGCAGTCGGATTGAATGGTGGCTGCAGTCCTGTTGAAGTGACAGATGTGGTTCTGTTGATGCAGTGATACTGTAGAAGGGTCGAGTCTTCCTCTGACAGTCCAGTGGTGGTTATGTAGCTCTTGTCCTCTGGAAATCCAGCAGGTAAGGCTGCTAGTGGTGTTCCAAACCTGAGATTATATCCAGATAGGGATGCTTGGTTCCTCCCCCTGGGCAGAGCATCTCACAATGGGATGATGTAATTTTATGAGCCATGCAGTGAGGCTTGATGGCCCATTAGCAGAAGATATCCCCTGGAGGGAGTTACCAGGGATGAGTCATGGAAGAGCTAAAGAACGCTGCCCCACCTGTTTTTAACAGCTTATGAAGATGGTGCTAGAATACATACTTTTGTTTACATCTTACATTGTAACCTAAGACACATGGTCATGTTTAAATTTCGAATAGATGAGTTTATCAGCCGAAGAATATATCTTCCCCTTTATTCTTTGCATTTCATGCAAGATTTTGGTGTTCCTCTAAATTTCTTTCAGCTCAGTCTGTATTCTCAGTCTGATGTATGCATACAGAGCAATTGCTGTTGATAACTATGGAAGCCCAAAGGAAATCCAAAGGGATTTGATTTTGTTTAATTCCCTTTGAAAGGTTGGTAAATTCATGTTTCAAGGCACTGATTCTATCATCAAGTTTTGTTGTTCTGTGGAGATTTGGATTGTCTCTCCTTCCAGAAGGAGCATCTCTCCAGCTGGAGGAAGACTTTTAGAGAATATTGATACAAGGGTCTTGGGATTTTAGGGGTTAGTCAATGATCACTGGTATTGCCAAATTTTGCAGCTGCTTACTGGACAATATACACCATTTGCTCACGCTTGCCAAGCAGAAAAGAAAGATGTAAGGGAGGATGCAGGCCACTGATGAGAGGAAGAAGACCGTGACAAAAGATCCTGCTTTTGGATCCTGAAACTGGTTCCGGCCAACTCTAAGGTTGGGAGTCAGGCCAGGATCTCAGAGAGTATGTGCAAGGAGGCAGAGTGAAAAGTTCAACCCCAAGGAAGACTCATTACTTCATCCCAGAGACCCCAGCCCACGACCACTAAGAGGCACTGAGCAGGCGCAAGCGTATGAAAATGACTTTTGAACTCATTATAATATGAAGCGGAGATAGGTAATGAATATGTATGAATGTATTGTGTAATCTAATGCATATGTAACCTGTAACCTAATATATACCATGCTAAGAGCCACCGACAGTGAGCAAGTTTTTGGAGGAGCAATTCCCCCTTGTGCCCAGCGCCGTATTAAAACATACCTACCCTATAACTACTGAGTTGTGGGGTCTTTTCTGTGCCTCAATATGTTTGGCGTGGAATTCTCACCATTTGAACACTTACATGAAATGAATGGGAGACTGAGAACAAATCTAGCAATTGTTGCAGTTTTCTATCAGTGTCACAGCTTGTACTAGCTTTATGCGCAGATTTCCCTTCCAAGGGTGAGGTACCATTTGTTAGTTTTTGTTGGGATGGCTGATTAGCCATGCTGCACTGTTGCAAACATTGATTTTTAAGCATAAAAAATGTAAAAAATACCGTAATTAACATTTCTCGTTATAGCAGATTCATTAGTTACTGTGCAGTCCAGTATGGTTTCTCTGTGTCTGGAGCTGGCTTTATTTGCTTACAGGAGTCCAGGAGTAGTAGCCTTCACAGCTGTGCAGGTAGTGAAAAGTTCTTCCCACGGCTGCTTGAGTAGCTCTTTGTCCCACATCTGGATATACACCTAGTCTTTTGTCTAGTGAGGGTATACTTAAACTTTCAAGGTTATTAGAAAAACCAAAACAACAGAACTTAAGCAGTAATAGACGTTTTTCCCACAGAGAGTTATGGCAGCGGTTCAATCTCTGGCCTCTAGTTGCAAACACAATGCTCTACCCACTGCTGCCAGCTGGGGGCAGTGTAGGAGCAGTTTGCAAGGTTTCATTAAGAAACTTGTTTTGTTTCAGAGCAAAATCAAACTTGTACAGAGACAAAAGTGTCACTCTATAGAGTTTAGGACAGGGAGACTGGAAAACCAGTCACTGAGTCCTGAAACAGTAGTTTTTTGCATCAGCATATCTGCTTTTAGTGGCAACTAACAGTTCAGCTATCACTTCCCACCTGTTAGTATGTACTTGTAAGTATTAGGTCTTTTTAGCGGTTTAATATAATTCATTTGCCAAGTTGATAAGAGGGCTTTGTTACTTTTGATATGTAAAGATAGTGCCAGGTCTGAATGGTCTTATTCAAGTTTCAGCTGGCACTGGGGACACTGTGTGGGAATACCTGTACACATATTCCTGGTCAATAGCCTCTACTTCAGTGAATTAGATGTCTCCAGAGTTTGAAGTGAATGCAGGGGCACCCATTATAGGGTTAGGTTTTGTTATGTTAACATGTGTGGAGAGGGGAGAGGGATGTGTGTGTTCTATCCCTACCTTTGGAAGTTTTACAATATTTTCTGCTTGCTAGTTTTATTTTGTAAGGTAATCAATTCCGTTGCAGAATGAGATATCACCAGTATCAGCTTTGACTTTGGTATGTAAATTTCATCTTTGCAAGCAGGCAGAGTTTGGGGGTTGAGAGGCCAAGGGACTTAGCTCAATTTCTCCGCCAGGCAAGAGGATTTTACATTGTCCACACATTCCTTCAGCAGTGTTAATTTGACACAATATCTCCAACATTAAACATGATAGTACACACTAAAACCCAACAGATATTCAGAAGTTACATTTCAGTATTGAAAGATGTGTGCTAATGTCTTTACAAATAATTTGATGGGTGAAGGTATGGGTGTTAACATCTTTGAAATGGGTCTTAATGTCTCTACTGACTTTGGGCAGCAGGTTCATTACTGGGCCAAGAAAACTTGGCTCCTGAAATAGACAAGGGTCTGCACAAGGCTGAACTTCTAAACTTTGGGGTAAAATGACAAGTTCAGGGGTGGAATATGTGGAAAGCAGTTCGGGAAGGCTGTACCTTCCTAGTACCTCAGCCAATGGGGAAAGGAAGAGGGCAACATGTGGCTGAGAGTTTAGGATAAAAGGAGGCTGTGCCCTCCAAAACCCTAAGAGAGAGGGAAAACCCTGCAGGCATGTGCCCCAGTGGACTCCCTTTATTCGAATAAAGTTGCAGGACTCCTCTGTCTCCTTTTTGGACATAAACCTCTGGCGTTTGTGGATTTTCCTGACAGCTGGGGACTCGCTCCGGGATCCTTCTACTGTCCAGGGATGGCACACGGCAAGAGGAGCTGGAGGCACGCCTCACCCAGTTTTGGTGACCAGCTCCCTTCGGCACTGGCTGGCACCAGCTGATTGATGGGGTTCCCGAGACCGTCCAGGAGACAGATGAGAGGCAGACCATGGAGTCCCATGAAGAGTCCATAGGAAAGGACCACTGGACATGGATGCCCAGAGGGGGCAGTAATGGAAAGTAGAGAAGGGTCTTGGCAAATCTCACCAGTGAGTGCAACTTTGAGGAGTAAAACATGCCACGACGCCCAGGGTGGGTGTTGCGGTTAGAGGTTTGGGAAACCGGGCAGAAACACCAATTATGTAGTGGTTTCAATTCGCCTATTCGAGTTTTTGGTTAAACACCAGCACCCTTACTAAAATTACTCAATTTCATTATGAGATAAGGATTAGAAGTAGGTAAAGCAGGTTCAGACTTTAAGGAATATAAAGAGAATTTATTAACAGACTTTTAAAAAAAAGCAATAATAAAAATCAGGGACCAGAACAAAACCTTTAGAACACCCTTCTTTCCCCCCCCAACTCACCATTTCTTTACAACTGACCATACAAAAAGACAAAAGACAACACTTTGACTTTTAGTTAGTTTACCACCTCTGGAATAGTCTTTTCTCAGTTCATGTAGGGGAGAGAAGTTTTCTCTTGCTTTACCATGTTGATTCCCCATAGGAAAAACAGTTCCTATGGTTTTCAGCCTCATAACAAGTAGCTGCCCAGAAGGAAAAGAACTGCTTGTTCTGGAAAATCCCTCCCACTTTAGTAGCTTTCCTAGAACTACTACGGTGGGTATATGATGATCACTGAGGTACTCTTTTGAGGATGAGCAGTTCTACTACAGCGGCAACGAAATCTGCTTTTCTTATTATTGGCAACATAAGTCTTCTATTATTCCCAGGGCAAGGAATCTTTACACAGGAGCCTTAGTCCACTGGCTGCAGCTAGAACATTACATCCCCCTTTTTCACTCTTTTAGACCATTGCTCATATATTACAGGGTATATTATAGCTGAGTTTATCAACATATCTTTACAAGAGAAGTTTCAGGCTCAAAGTTGGGGCACTCCTCATCTCCTCCCTCTCTGGGTATAGGCTTTGCTTTGTTTATTAACTTGGAGTATTTATGTTGTATTTTTTGCAGGTGTCCTCACTTTTTCTGTGCAGGGGAAAAACAGATGTTTTCAAGTCCCATCCTGACATTGAAAAGGTTAATTTGTCTCTAGGCCCAGTGATGGTCACATAACCTCTACCTGCGTTGTTTAAGTGCAGCATCCCCAGCGCCCGAGATGAGGAAGAGGAGCCTGCCTGCATCGCTCTCCATCCAAGCCACTTCTGAGTCACAGGGGGCCCAGCTCGAGCCCTCTCCTGCGCCGGGCTGGGCCACGGAGCTGGCCAGGCCCGGCCCAGCAGGGCCGATGGGGCTGAGTCAGCTTGGCCTGGGGCAACAGAGCAAGGCTTTCTTGGCTAGGCTGGAGCAGAGCGAAGCTCACCTGACTTTCCTCACCCACAGCTGCCGTGATGAACTGAAGGCCAGTCCAGGCTCTCCCACTCCCCCTCCCCCTCTGCGCCATCTCAGCCGGCAGCCAGGCTGCGTGGCTTGGCCAGACCTCACCATGTGGCACGGAGGGGGGAGAGTGACGTCTTCTCTCAGTAAGTCAGAAGTCTAAGAGACCTTCCTCAGATTCTCTCTTGGTATTATGAGTTCTGGAGGCAGAAACTGTAATACCTCCTTTTGAATACGCCATTTCCTGCTCTACCTCTTTCCTTCTGTACCGGGTACTTCAATTAATGTTACCCCACGACAGCGGGCAACAAAGGAAAGTTGAAAAAAGGGTCTCGACTATAGGGATGACCATCCCAAAATACCTCCAAAGGGTCATTTGGGAGAATGTTGAGATGGTTTGCACATTCTCCTAGAGGTAGTTAAAGGACATGGACATCCAGAGGGGGCAATAAGAGGCACTGAGAAAGGGTCTTAGCAATGCCTGCCCAGAGGGGGCAATATGGGGTTGGTTTGGGAAAGGATTGGTCAAAGCAGAGTGTGGAGAAATTTGGTTTAGGCAAACAGCAGTGGGAGGCTATGTGATAAAGAAAGACTGGGAAGTTCTCTGCCTTATCTTCAAAATCTGCAGTCTAATACAGGGCTGGCTGCAAGTCTTTTGTATTCCCTGCTTCCAGGATAGGGAAAACAGGGAAGTATTGCTCCTATACCCCTACCCCTTCCCGGGTCATTATGGAACCAGGGTGGAGGATTTGGGTTTGTAAGGGGGTTCCTCTATAGTGAGGAGTGCCGAGGCTGGGAGTGAGAGTGCAGGACCGGCAGCACGGGCTGAGGACCTGGGGGGGAGGTGCGGGACCAAGCCAAGGCTGTGGGACAGCCAGAGCTCAGCACCGGGCGGTGCCCAATGCTGCCACCTATGGAAGATCAGACAACTACAGAAGCTGAGCTGGGTAGTGCCGCAGACCTCCTGGCACTGGTACAATGGAAACCGTGGGAGAGATAAACTCAAGGCAAGAACAAGAAGTGAAGACACCATGTCTGACCACTCTGATCACTGACAAGAGAAGATGAAACAAGGACATTGCTGCCACAAGAGAATGTAAAAGGAACTTGATAACCTAAAAGATTGTGTTCCTAAGCGAACAGGGGCAAAGGGCTCCGAGTGGAAAATTTTGTACGAGGTTTGAAAACTATGAATACTAGTGATTAGTGTAATAAGCTAACTTTGCTTTTGCTTGCATAGCAGAGTCCATGTCTTCAATCACTGCAAATGGTGCCTCCATGTGAGGAGCAATAATTTGCCTAGCTGGCATCTGGCAGTGAGCCCCACGGAACTGAAGTGCTGTTCAAAGGAAACAGGAAAGCATAGCAATGGGGAACAAAGACACGGACGTCCTTACTTTTCCCGAAGAAGATTAATGTATTGTAACAAGCCGAGCCCTTTTATATCCTAAACTTAACCCCAAACAAGCACCCATTGGCTGCCTGCCACTGCAGGGTCACTGTCCATGCATCCCTGTACCCAACCAGCTCTCTGATCATGTGCTGTCCATGCGCCTCCCCAAAAAATCCCTGCCTCACACACGAGGCAAGCACATGCCAGCCATACAGCCCATCTCTGTTTGGTGACAGTTGGTGATGGAAGAGATGGGGCAGATTGCTTGGATGCAATAAGTCGATTTTATTGATACAGAGCTGAGTATTTATACCTTTTCAGCAGTTACTAAAAATAGATCCTTATATAAGCAGTAATCACTATAGCAACCATATCTGTTTCTTAATAATACTGCAAAACTAAAAGCTAGCACTAACCAGCACAGAAACATACCAAACATGCCTTTTGCTTATGCTAACTATTTTGTGGTAGGTCGCACTGCCTGCCATGGTTTGCAGCCTAGCAATGTTACCGTGTCCACTTCTGACATGAGTTTAGCGGTGCTCTTACTTATGCTTTCCAGCTGTACCTCCACATATCTCTGGTTACAGGACCTGTTTTAGACCTGGCTGTTAGCTGAATCCTTCCCAGAGTGCTTCTAGGGTGAACAGGATTTCTTGTCACCCACATCTCCCCCATCTGTATTAATTAAAAAACACCCCAAATATAACTATGAAACTGACAAGGAGACCTACAGCACAGACAAACAAAAAGATGGTGTCCAATGTCCCAGGGAAGACAGTTGCCTCTTCTGTATTTGGAAATAGTGTTCTAGAGGTCTTGTGGCCAGAGCTTGGAGACTGTGCTGTTAAGGCAGGAGGGAGTCCATTAACTGGAAATGCTGATTATGCTGAATGTTCCTCTCACTGGGCTTTGTCTTGATGCCTTTTTCCTGATGTAGTAGTTTGAAAGCAAATCAGTGAGAGACTCCAAGTCAGAACTACAATTTAATAGAAAAATTAAAAAAAACGCAATAGTACAAAAACAATGACAGAGTCAGAATACAACCTGACACCCTGTCGGTCAGGGTGTTGGGAGCAGTCCACTTAGAAGGTGGCTGCAGTCCTGTGGGAGTGATAGATGTGGTTCTGTTGAAGCAGTGATCCTGTGGAAAGGTGTAGTTCTCCTCTGAAGGTCCAGTGGTGGTGTAGAAGGGTCTGGTCTTCCTCTGGGAATACAGTGGAAAAGGCTGACTTGTGGTGTTTCAAATTCCAGATTATATCCAGATAGGGATGCTTGGTTCCTTCCCTTGGGTGGGGCATCTCACAATGAGATGATGTAGTTTTACCAGTGGGACTCAATGGCCCATTAACTGGAGCAATCAGGGACGAGCAAAGCAAAGTGCCCCACCTGGCTCCAACTGCTGACCCATTAGAAGACATGCCCTGGGGCCATCAGGGATGAGCCAGGAACACTGCCCCACCCAGCTCCAACATCCCATGAAGATGGTGATAGAATACATACCATTGTAACCTAAGACACCTGGTCTTAGGAAGTGAGAAACTAGACATGGTTAGAGGGTTGGGGGTCTTTTACCTCGGTATTTTAATAGGATCCCATTTGATGCATTGCTTCACCCAGGTGACACACGTTGCAATGTCCCCTCACCTCCCAGTCGAGTATACAATCAAAGACCTTACACATAAGCATATCTAACAAGAGGGCCAAATAATGGGACTGGGGTGGGCTAACTTCTAGTATACAGAATCTGTCCTACTAGCGGACCTTGAGTTCTTACGGTAGTAGAATATTTGGACTTCTAACTCTACAGTTCTGGGATGTTTAGTCTCCCGGTCTACCAGACACCAGGAAACCAGGCTAAGTTATCAGACCTAAAGCATTACAAGTATGCATGCAAATACCTGTGGATACAGAGAACTGTGTTGTAGTGGTTTCAATTTGTTTATTCAAGTTTTTGGCCAAATGCCAGCACACTTAGCAAAATTTACCTGATTTTGTTGTGAGATAAGGATTAGGAATAGGCAAAGCAGGCTCAAACTTTATAGAATATTAGGAAAGTTTATTAATAAACTTAAGACAAAGAGAAAAAAGCAAGAAGAACCAGAACAAAACATTCAGACCACCCCTCCTTCCCCCACCTCTCCATTTCTTTCTCCTTGACAACACACAAAAAGACAACACTTTGACTTTCAGTCAGTTTACCACCACTGAAATAGTCTTTGTCTCAGTTCATTTAGGGAAAGAAGTCTTTTTTGCTTATACCATGGATTCTCTGTAAGAAAATACAGTCTTTTTATGGGTCTTCAGCCTCACCACCAGCAGACACCCAGGAGGAAAGATCTGCTTGTGGTGGATTCCTCCCACACCAGTAGCCTTCCCACAGCCACTACTATGGGTCATAAACAGTCCACGGGGTACCTTTTTAAGGATGAACAGTTCTGTTGCAGCAACAAAGAAAATCCCCTTTTCTGTGTTTAGCAACACAGGCTCTCCTGACAACACAAGTTCTCTGGCATTCCCCAGTACCAGGCTTCTGGGTCACAGCCTCTCCTCTGTCTTGGTTCAAGTTTTTTATCAGGCTGCACTTACTTCAACACCTACTTGTCTTTACCCAGGTGTTTTGTTTCACTGGCTGCAATTAGAACCTCACATCCCCCCTTTGGACTATGTCTTCATATATTACAGTGAATTTATTAGCTCAGTCCCCAACCATAGTTCTCCAAAAGAATTTTCATCTTCACTCTCAAAGCACTTCTCATACACCTCCCTCTAGGCATCGGTTTTGCTTTCCTCACTGACTGTAAAGTCTCTATGCTGCATTTATGTAGATGTCCTCACTCGTTCCTCTCTCTGTGCAGGGAAGGATGGGTGTCTGCAAGTTTAGTCCAGACATGGAGAGGGTTAATCTCTCTCTCCCTCTCCAGTAGTGTGACGATCACGTGGTCTCTGCCAGGCTGTTTGAAAAGGTCCGAGCCCGATGGTAGAAACAGCCAGAGTCTGGGTGCCCTTGCTCTGTGAAGCTGGCTTGGACCAGTGGGGCCATCTGGAGCAGGAGGGCCCTGGGGTGACAGAGAAGGGCCCGGCCCAGAGCAGGATGGAGTCGGGTCGGCCCCTGCCTGGCCTGGAGCATGAGGGCCCAACGCTGCCCACTGTAGCTGGCATATCAGCCTGGCTGAAGTGTATTTGTAGAGCCCAGGCCCGTTCCGCTCCCATGCCCAGCTGCAGCTACACGGCCCCTATAAAGCTCCCTTCCCCCCGTCCTTCTGGGAGGGAGGGGCAGGAGGGAGAAGAAGGCCTAGTCTTACTGGGAAGAGAAGCAGAGGAGTTGCTTCACTCTGAACAGCAACAGGCCAAAGAGGAAGAGGCTCAGAGGTCCTCTGCTTATATATGATTTTTTCCTCGAAGGCAGATCAACTTTTAATTGGTTTACCTGCATATCAATACTTAAAACTACCTGGTTATTGGCTCTCTCTCTCTCAGAAAAGAAGTTGTATTACTTCCTGCAGCATGGGTCAGTTCTAAGATTGACAGCTCCTTGGCCAACCCAGGACATGTGTAAAAATTATATAGAAGGAAAAGCAAAAAATCCTTCAGGCATCAGTCTCCTCGGAGGTGATTGATGTTGTCCACATGAGCAGGTAACCAGTTTGGACCTGTTGGTGACAGAAGACACACATACCTTCTCCCCCAGGTTAGTACATCAACTGGACCTTGCCATTGCACACCCAGCTGTGGATCTCTACATAAACCTTTTGGAAATTGGTTCTGCTCACACAAATTTCCCGAGCAGTATCGCTCTGCTGGGGATTGAAATTGATGATTTGCATTCAAAAATTTAGTGTAATCTAAATATTCTTAAGGAGCCATATTCCCCTTTTTTTGGTTTTTGATAACATGCACTTCTCTTACCTAAAACAGTAACACAATCTATCTAATTAACTGCCTAAATACTTACCATCACCCAGAGTCTGCAGCAGATGGGGAGCCCCATTTCTCAGCAAGGACCTGGAGAGCTTTTCCTGGGCAAAGTTTCCAAGTTTACCTTGAAAGGGGGTCCAGCTTTTATAAGACCAAATCTGCAAGTCGAAGTGACTTGATTTCATTTTTAGCACAGAAACACCTGGATTTGATGGTATATTTCCCCTACCAGTCAGGGCCAGGGCTTGGCCAGAGCCAAGACCTTGACTGGAAAGGCGTCCCTAACATACGCTACTAAGAAACTTCTGTTAATATCTGCTGAGAAACTTAACATGAACCTGTGAGTAACCAAAGGAATGCCTACCAGCAAAACTAAATAATACCTTATGGCTAGAACTCTCAATGTATTAATATATTCAAAATCACTGATCATATTAACTGCTTTTTGTGTAAAAATCCTTAAAACTAATACTATTGCACAAAGTTTATCCTGTTGAATGGCACCACCTGTTTGAGTTACCGCATCTTGATCTTCTTGCCACCTCTTTATTTCATATTTCCATTAATGATCTTCTTTTCATGTAATGACTCTCTTCACTGTATGTCCTAATCTGTATGGCACACAAGAGTTTGTTAGTGTTAAAAAGCAAGTAAACAACATTTCTGCAACAGTTTGTCTAAAGGTAAAGAGCAAAAAAATCTGTGTCACAAAATCTGCCAGTGTTGTATGAAAATACCCGAGTTTTGTCAAGAGACAGTGGTTTGGTATACAGACAAACACAAATTACAGCTTCCAGTCTATGATATTTTAAAGGGACATTATCAACTATAAGCTAAATTATTTTGTCTGGATAACAAATGTATCAATTTAGTTTTGGCAAAGGCAAATTTTTGGTTCTATTGGTGTACATGGCTTAAGCACAGGTCTTCTGAAGGCACTAGTACTTTTATATGTGATAGCAACAGGGAAAAAGCATTCATTGTTGGAGGACAAAAGTCAGTGGAAGTTAAGGGTAACAGCCAGAGAGCTCTGAGTTCAGTTTTTCTCAAATGATTAGATTCAAAGTTTTTTGAATTTTAATTCAAAATTAAAGCCCCTTTAAAGTTTTCAGATACAACAGAATTTAACTCAACTCTTGTAGCGTTCCCTGCTTCAGTCCCACCCTGGTACCGGCAGCGGAGTCCTAGCCCTATCCTAGGATGCCGTTCGCCCTCAGGAAGGCACCCTCGGAGTGCTGACTATGAGCACAGCTGGCCCGCGTTCGGTCCGGGGAGATGTTGCCCCCGGAGCGTGGTGAAACAGCAAAGAACTACCAGAGAAGGAGGTCTCTTGGTATGTGATTTCGGTAGGTTTATTGCCTCCAAAGGGAGCACATGGACCAAGAGCAAGAGCAGCTTATTACATCGGTATTTAAGGGAGGAACAACACCCAATAGGATGAGGGCAGGGGACAATACAGGGGAGGGGCTGGGGTACATGATCAAATTGGGTTTAGGGAGGGGAGGGGAACAGAGAGAACAACGAATGAACTATGGAGTGACAGGGAATTTCCCAGAGCGGGGAAACATAACAGACAAGTCCAGTAACCAATAGCAGGAGCTTGGGTCTGTGGATTGGTGGTCCAACTGCTGCCCCTGGGAGCTCCGGGGGGAAACCCTCTGTCCGTGGAACCTGTCCGGAAGTCCTCTGGTTCCGAACCACCGCAACATCTCCCCCTATCTTTTTACTTAAAGAAAGTGATTTGTTAGTACAATGAAGATAATAACTAAAATCCAAAGCAAAGTCTTGAAAATCTGCAATAGAACAAACAAACATTGTTAAAGTATTGTCTCTCAGCAGGACTGGGGATATTAGGGGTACGGGAGGTTCATGGGGCAAGTTTAGGGGGAATCTAAGGGGAAGATATTAAAAAGAGGGGTGTCAGCGAGGAAGAAAGGATCTGGTTGCTCGGAGGGGGAATTCTCACGAGCTGGGTATAGGTAGTAAATTTGAAAGTCTCTTCCTTGCACTAAGTTGATCTCTTCTTGTTCTCCCTCATCTTCCTGATCGCTGTTGCAGTCTGGAGTTTTCTTTCTCCTTCTCTTCCACGCTGATCTCTGTGGAGCAGTGTCTGTAGGAAGAGTCGTCTGGGTCTGCTTTGATGGGTGCTCTCGGTAGGGCTTGATGTCTCGGCTGGGGATCCAGCACGGTCCCTCTGGAGTGGAGACACAAGCATATCCCCTCCCCCACACGATGAGTCGAACTGGTCCCACCTTTTCCCTACTTTGCGGGTCCTTGAAGAACACCAGTGGTTGTTCTTTTAATTTAGCTTGGGTCGAATTAGTGAAATGCCGGAATACGGGGGGAGTGGGCTCTTTTGCTGAGCAATTTAAAAAATTGAGGGTAAAAAGAGCTCTACAGAGGCGCTCAATGGGCGTCTGTCCTTCTGTTTCTCCCCGTTGCTGTTAAAGGATCCGTTTTATATCTTGGTGTGTTCTTTCGACAATTGCTTGGCCTGTGGGAGAGTGGGGTATGCCTGTGAGGTGTTTAATTCCCCACTGTTGCAGGAATTCTTGTACCTTTTTTGACCTATATGCTGGTCCATTATCTGTTTTGATTTCTTTAGGGGAGCCTAATACTGAGAACGCCATTGACCAGTGCCTAGTCACGTCTTTGGATTTTTCTCCGGTGTGTACGGAGGCGTACACTGCACCGGAGAATGTGTCAACAGAGACGTGAATGTACTTTTGTTTGCCAAAGGGGGCGAAATGTGTAACATCGGTCTGCCACACTTGGCAGCTCTCTAATCCACGTGGATTGACTCCGGGGTGAAGCGAGGGGATTTGGTACCTTTGGCAAGAAGGGCATGTTGCTACGATTGCTCGTGCCTGCTCTAGAGGAAGATGGAACATTCTCCGGAGGGCAGGAGCGTTTTGATGGAAGAACTGATGAGAGAGCTTGGCTTGGTTAAAGATGTCTGGCGTGTTGGCCATGCACACAGCCATGGCCAAGGCATCAGCCCTTTCGTTACCCTCAGCAATGAAGCCTGGCAAGGCAGTGTGTGCTCTTGTGTGCATAACGTGATATGGCTGCTCTCGATGGGACAACAGGTGAATTAGTCTCGAGAGCAAGTTAAATAACTTCGGGTTGGCAACTTCTTTTAAAAGGGCATGCTCTGCTCTGAGGACTACTCCGGCTACATATGCCGAATCAGTGACTAAATTTAGGGGTTCTGAGAACCTCTCAAACACTCTCACGACGGCAGCTAGCTCGGCAATCTGTGGGGATCCTTCTATTACACTGACATCAGAATTCCATTTCAAAGTCTTTGGATCTTTCCAAGTCAAGACTGACTTGTGAGAGGATCCAGAGCCGTCGGTAAAAATGGTAAGGGCGTCTCTTATTGGTGTTCTGCTGAGAAGAAATTTGGGAGCCAAATGAAAGTCAGTATTAAAAAGTGGATGCTTTAACTTGTGACCACAAATTTGACCGGTATAGCTGTCTAGAGCTAACTGGAGGGATTCATTGGTCTTAATTACATCTTCAAAGTCCTCCAGCTTCCAAGGTACATGTATGTATACAAAATCGCACCCTGCAAGGGTGTGGAGTCTGGCTCTTGCTCTTTTGATAAGTTTTGACACTAGTTCTTGTGGGGTTGAAATACTCTTGGACGGTTGATGTGGGAGGAAGACCCACTCTATTATGAGTAGTGAGTCTTTTTGTCCCTCGTCCCACTGAAATATTAGACCATGGTACCTGGGTGTCTTGCCGAGTATGACTAGACGGAACGGAAGGTCCGGGTCCGTTCTGTGGGCTTGTCGGGTGGAGAGTGCATGTTGGACCTTTTGGATGACTCCCTTGGCTTCCGTGGTGATGGCCTTTGGAGTGTCAAGTCTATCGCCACCACGTAGCAGTTGGAAGAGAGGGGCAAGGTCAGTCGTCGTTAAACCTAGCAGTGGCCGGATCCAGTTGATGGATCCGCACAGTTGATGTAGTTCACGGAGAGTCTTTGGATCGTCCTGAATCTCTAGCTGCTGGGGAGCGACGGTCGTCTCGGAGATGCGGAAGCCAAGGTACACCCACGGACAAACACGTTGAACTTTGTCCGGGTGCACTTCCATCCCGGCACCCTCGATGGCTCTGATGGTGGCTGACAGGGCTTCTTCTAGGTACTGTCTATTTGGGGCACAAACTAAGACATCATCCATATAATGCAGGATTCTGGCTCCCGGAAACGACTTTCTCACAGGCGAGAGCACCTCAGCGACGTACCATTGGCAAAGCACCGGGGAGTTAACCATTCCCTGGGGGAGTACTTTCCAATGGTAGCGCCGCATGGGGGCTTCCCTGTTGACGCTGGGAACTGAGAAAGCAAACCTTGGAGCATCGTCTGGATGTAATGGAATAGAAAAGAAGCAGTCTTTTATGTCGATGACTGCTAAAGGCCATTTTCGGGGGAGCATTGTGGGAGATGGAAGGCCAGGTTGGAGTGGGCCCATCTCAGAGATCACCTTATTGATCTCTCTTAAATCATGAAGGAGTCTCCATCGGTCCTTGCCAGCTTTGCGGATGACAAAGACCGGGGAGTTCCACGGGCTATCTGTCGGTGTTATGTGCCCTTTCACAAGCTGTTCTTTTACAAGTTCCTCAAGGATGCGCAATTTGTCAGCAGGAAGGGGCCACTGCTCCACCTTCACCGGCTTATCGGTGGTCCATTTCAGGGGTGGGGTGGTGCGCACAGCAGCGGCCTTTACTGAAAATCCTTTGGTATTGAGGGGATTTCTAGTTTTGTTCCCCACTGGGATAAAACGTCTCGTCCCCACAGGGTGAACCCAGAGGGGATTACATAAGGTTGGACAGTGGCTATCCTTCCTCCAGGTCCTTCAACGGTAATGTTCCCTGTGCTTTGTTTCGAAGGAACTGATCCTCCTACTCCATTTAGATGACCTGGGACTGATTTTAAACCCCAGTGTGATGGCCACTCAGTTTGGGAAATCACTGTAACATCTGCACCAGTATCTATAAGTCCATTCAGGTATGTGGTCATGTTACCATTCTTCAACACACAATCTAGGTGTGGTTTGTCTTCTCCCACTACTTGTGTCCAGTAAATGCAGGGTGTTCTTACATTTCTGGGGAAGTGTGATGGAAGGATGATGGCTTGGGCAACTTCTGTCCACTTTGAAATATAAAAAGGTGGATTGTTGCAGTATGCTGAAATTAAAAAGCTTTCTCCCGGTCTGATGGTTATTATTTCAGGGAGAATAAAAAGCTCGGGTGGACCCCTCAAAGAATTACCCACTACGAGAATGTCTGTCCTTTCTAAAATGTCCTCCTTGGTGGTGACTTTCATGTGGGTGAATGCTGTGGTGTTGAAGTGGGAAGTTGTGACACTTACCAACTTCAGCCGTAGTGGTCTAAGCGATTGGTCATTCGGGGTCACCTCTGATGGTGTCTCCAGTGGTGTGGGTGGTGGAGGACAAGACGCAGTAGATTCAGCATTTAATTTCTTTGAGGAGCGCGGCACTGATCCGCCCTCTCCAACGCGTTTCCCGAATGGGGTGGAGCACGTGATGTCCAGGAGCCTGTGGAAGACTTAGGTGGAGGATGGTTAGAGGACTTCATTGGATGAGGGCACTCTCTTTTCAGGTGATCTGGGGAACCACAATTAAAACATTTTAACCTGCCTTTAAATTGTTCATAGACTGAAGCGGCTCCAATTATTCTGTTAGGGGAGTGGTCTGGTGGGGTTGGCCCGACTCTCATACACATTTCTATCATATGTTCAATGGTAGGGGGTGGATCTGGGGGGAGGAGGTTTAAAAGTTGTTTGCAAGTGGCATTGGCATTTTCTTGGGCCACTGTGCGTAATAGTTCTTTTAAATTATTTGGGTCTGAGACCTGCCTGCTCATGGCCTCTCTGAGTCTTTCTACAAAACTCGCAAAATTCTCATCTGAGCTCTGCCGGATGGTTGAATAACTTTGCACAGGGGCAGTGAGCAAAGGCATACTAAGTAGAGTCTTTTTTGCTGCTTGGCTAATGTCTCTTAAGACATCCTCAGGGATGTTGGTGGCTTGATCTATTGGTTTAGTTTGTTTTCCCTCCCCACAAAGGTGATCAAGGGTGAGAGTGGCTTTGTTTGGGTCCCTTTTGTAACTGTCCAGCAGGTTTTGAAGCTGCCGCTTCCACATCTTTTCCCACACCCAATACTGAGCTTCTACTAAAATACTTGTCATGATTGTTTTTATATCAGATGGGACTAGCACTACTGCATTGAAGGTGGAATTCAGTACACTTTTGAAGTAAGGGGAATTTCTCCCGAACTCTCTCTCTACCTTACAAAGTTCCCGCAAGGCTGCAGGTGACAGTGGTTCCCATTTGGGATTGTTACCCTGAGAGCTGTGGACAATCGAGGCTGCTGCAGGACTTGATTGACTGACCGCATCGCAGACTGCAGCCCTTTCACATTCATGGGAGCTGAAGGGGAGGGTGTGGGGATCTGGAAGTGGGCGGTGGTTAGGGGCGGGACTGCAGTTGGTATGGACAGTCCGGGCCCGTGGTGGGGGGGGGATCTCCCTCTGGCTGGGGCAGGGATCTCCGGCGCGAGGGGAGGGACCCGACGCGAAGACATCATCGGCCGCGGGGGGAGAGCCCGACGCGGGGCCAATCGACGCGAAGGGGAAGGAACTGTGGGAGTGGTTGGGAGGATTTGCGGGCTTTTGGCGTGAGTCTGCGCAGTAGGTGCACGGCTGGCGACACGGTGCCACGCAGCCGCGGCCATCTTGGAAATCACGGCCGTTTTGTAGAATCGAACAATGGGGGAGTGTAACCGGCGAAATTTGGGCTAAGGGTTCGGAGGAAGGGTTTGGGGTGGAGTTCGCTATGGGGGAATCGGTCCCATAGCGGGGAGAACTGAGGGGTGCACTTCCCTGCAACGGGAACGAGGGATTGGGAAAAGGGGAATTAGGAACATGGGATGGGTGGGTCGGGGATTCTAAACTTTCCCAACCGTTACGTAAAGCCTCACGAATTAAAATCAAAAACGGGAAAAATTTTCGAACAGAAATATCACCCCCCCTCTCTACTGCCTGTAAAAGTTTTTCTACTACGTCCCAAAAACCCAGAGTTTTAACAAAAGAAGCAGAAGCAAAAGGGACGTTAGCAAAGATCCACTTGACGAAACGTTTCCAAGCCTGCTTGTTAGCGTTCCCTTTTTTGAACTTTAGGGTCTCTTTAACTTGGATATAAAACTCCTGCTCCATTCGGGACAGCTTAATACCCATTGTCTCCGAATAAAGCCTCCTTGCTCTTTTTATACGACACAAAACTCTCCCCCCGAGCCTGAATCCCGCCACGCCCCGCGGCACCCGAACCGTCCCGCCTGCGCTCGGTTCCCGGTGGCTTTCTCGCCGCTATCACGGGCACCGAGCTTCGCCGCCGCACGCAGACTTCGGTTCCTTTCCCGCCGCTTTTTCGCGGACGCCACACCTCACCGCTCCGTTGCGGGTCTTGGTTCCTCGATCCCGGCTTCAGTTGCCGTCACCGGCTCCGGAGGGAGAAACATCCAAAAAAGCAAGGGTCTCTGGTCTCGTCAGTCCGCTCAGCTAGCGTACACACTTCAGACGCTCCAGAACGGTTGCTGACGGCCCCTGCCAGCCCCCCGCTAAAACGCGGAAGTTCTCGCTAGGGGAGCGACGTCCCGAAGGCGCAGTCCGGACCGCTGCTGCGTATCCAGGTCGCTCGCAGGGAACCCCGAGAGGTCGGAGTCTCTGTT
>JAVTVJ010000943.1:0-13296 GCA_034509425.1 Eopsaltria australis
TGCTGTCCCTGTGACATTCCTTCCCCCACTGAAGGAGATGGGGGTGGGCAAGATCCTGGGAGGGGACACCAGCAGGCCAGCTGACCCCAGTCAGCCAAAGGGATATTCCATACCATATGACATCAGCTCAGATATATAAGGGAAGGAAGAGAGGAGGAGGGGGAGGCATTCGGGACTTGTCCATGTTTGCCTTCTTGAGCAACCATCATGCGTGCTGAAGCCCTGCTTCCCAGGAAGTGTCCGGACATCGCTACTGATGGGAAGTAGAGATTGATTGTTTTTTCCCCTCTGCTCTTGCGCGCACAACTCTCAGCTTGCTTGTTCTATTTTTTCCCCCCGCTGTAATAAAACTGCCTTTTCTTACCCTGGTAGTTTTTCCATATTATTCTCTCCCCTCTCCCAGTGGGAGAGGGAGTGATAGAGTGACTGAGTGGGCACCTGGCACCTGGCCGGGGTCAACCCACGACAGTCTCTTTTGGCGCCCGAACGTGGGGCGAGATAAAGGCAGTTTTATATATATATACACATATATTGCATGCTCTAGTAATTATCAATAGCAGCTCTCAAGTAGTAAGCTCCTGCGTGGCATACGGCCTTCAGCTGCCACACTGCTTATCTTTGTTTTGCTAAGTTTGGGAACATGTTGAAACAAACAATGACTGTGAATGAATATAACTCCTTCTCTCTGCCCTGGGTGAATTTGAGTATAGATGATCTTTTACTGCAGGCTCCTGTGATTATTGCCAGCCCTTATATAAGCTTCCTGATATTATTAATAATATTAGCCAACGCTGTTACCTTATGGAATTCATGGAAATTGTCATCTCCCTGGTACAGAAGGAAACAACCCTTGGGTGAGGAGCTGTTAAAATCTGCCCTGAGGTACCCAGTTCCTGGGTGGAAAGGTATATGGAGGGATTTGGGCAGGTTCCTAGGGCAGTTATCACCTCCCATTGCCTGGGAGTTTACTCCTGAAGAGGTAAATAAGCCTAACAAACTGGCCCGTTGACTGACAGAAGGGTGCCTTGTTTACTCCCAGGAATGCGAGCAGCTTCTTGCCCTGTACTGGGGGCTGGCCTGGGCCTACCAGGCCTCTGTTCAATACTCTCAGAGGACTGTAGTTGAGGCAAGAACCCAAACTGTGTCTGAGGACACTATAGCTGAGACAGGGACACAAACTACAACTGTGGCTGAGGCAAGGATACAAAGCATAACAACTATGTCTGAGATAGGAACCCAAACCACAGCAACTACAGTAATTGCCCCAGAAGTGAAACAAAAAAATGGACAAGGCAAGTTTCAGGCCCAAGCTGCTGATTAGTAAGGGAAGGAGAAGAGGAAGAAAAAGAGGTGGGGCCAGATCAAGAGGCAGGTCCCTCAGCAATGGAATCGAACAGAGTGAGGCAGATTAAACAGGAGACTGAAGTTACTCAGTCCCTGAACCCATCAGAACTTCAACACCTGCTAAAGGATTACAGCCACCAGTCAGGTGAGAGGATTCCTCCATGGCTGCTGCAATGCTGGGATAATGGGGCCGATAGTCAGCAGTTAGGAGGTCATGAAGCCCAACAGCTGGGATCCCTTGCTAAGGATCAGGAAATTGAAAGAGGACTTGCAAAGAAAGGAGCAACTTGTAGCCTCTGGAGATGGCTTCTCTCAAGCGTGAAGGCAAGGTATCCTTTTAAGGAAGATCTTGTAAAGTCCCCAGGGAAGTGGACCAATGTGGATGAAGGTATCCAGTACTTGAGAGAATTAGCAGTGCTGAAAATTGTCTATAGTGATCTAAAGGATGATAGCATCACCAAAGATCCAGAGGATGTCCCTTGTACACTTGCCATGTGGAGGAAGGTGATTCAAGGCGCCCCGGCATCATATTCCAGCAGCTTGGTGGCACTTTATTATCCGCAAATGGATACACCAACTGAAGAGGTGGCGTCCTCCTGGCTCCGAAATGCAGAAGAAACTCTGGGTACTCCCTCATCTCTTCGAGCCACCACCTCAAATTTTAGGGGCAGCCCAAGAGATCACTCCTCTCTAACCCCAGACAGAGGGAAAGGAATCCCCAAGAACAGGCCACGTAACAAGCTCTGTTTTTTTCTGCGTGAGCATGGAGAGGACATGAGGAAATGGGATGGTGAACCCACCTCTAAGCTGAGAACTGAGGGGGAAGAGACCTGTTATGAAGGGGCCACCCAAGAAGACTGTCAGTGTAGTTGCCACAGGGAGACCAGAAGACAATCAGCGATCTCCCAGATATAACAAAAATAAAACCATTTCCTACAGTCCTCAGGAGGGAACCTCTGATTTGCCATCAGAAAGGTCAGACAGTGAATACTCTGACCAAGAACAGGAACAGAGGGTCCCTGCCTCCGGCCAGGAGGAGGAAAGGGATGACCGGGTATACTGGACGGTGTGGATTCGATGGCCTGGCACATCAGATCCACAGAAGTACAAAGCTTTAGTGGACACCGGTGCACAGTGTACACTGATGCCATCGAGGCACAAGAGTGCAGAAGCCATCTGGATCTCTGGAGTGACAGGGGGATGCCAGGAGTTGTCGGTAATAAAAGATGAGGTGAGCTTAACAGGGGACAGATGGCAAACGCACCCCATTGTGACTGGCCCAGAAGCCCCCTGTATCATTGGCATCAACTACCTCAAGAGGGGGTATTTTAAGGATCCAAAAGGATATCGATGGGCCTTTGGCATAGCTGCGGTGAATACAGAGAAGATCAAACAGTTATCCACCCTGCCTGGCCTCTCAGAAGATCCCTTCATCGTAGGATTGCTGCAGGTGGAAGATCAACAAGTACCGATTGCTACCAGGACAGTGCACCGGAGGCAGTATCGTACCAACCGGGACTCCGTGACTCCTATCCATGAACTAATCTGTCGACTGGAGAGCCAAGGAGTTATCAGCAGGACCCGCTCACCCTTCAACAGCCCCATATGGCCAGTGCGGAAGTCAAATGGGGAATGACGGCTGACAGTGGACTATCGGGGCCTGAATGAAGTCACCCCACCTCTAAGTGCTGCCGTACCAGACATGTTGGACCTCCAATATGAGCTAGAGTCAAAAGCAGCCAAATGGTATGCAACGACTGACATAGCTAATGCATGTTTCTCAATCCCTCTGGTGGCAGAGTGCAGACCACAATTTGCTTTCACTTGGAGGGGTGTCCAATACACCTGGAACTGACTGCCCCAGGGGTGGAAACACAGCCTCACCAGCTGCCATGGACTGATCCAGACTGCCCTGGAACAGGGTGGAGCTCCAGAACACCTGCAATATATTGATGATATCATTGTGTGGGGTGATGCAGCAGGAGAAGTTTTTGAAAAAGGGAAGAAAATAATCCAAATTCTTCTGAAAGCGGGTTTCACCATAAAACAAAGTAAGGTGAAGGGACCTGCACAGGAAATCCAGTTTCTGGGAATAAAATGGCAGGATGGGCGCCGTCATGTGCCTACAGAGGTGGTTGACAAAATTACCAACATGTCTCCACCAGTTAATAAGAAGGAAACACAAGCTTTCCTGGGCCTTGTAGGATTCTGGAGAATGCACATTCCAGGCTATAGTCAACTTGTGGGCCCCCTCTATCGAGTGACCTGGAAGAAGAATGACTTCAAGTGGGGCCCTGAGCAGAAACAGGCCTTTGAGCAAATCAAACAAGAAATAGCTCGTGTGGTAGCTCTTGGGCCTGTTCGGACAGAGCCAGATGTGCAAAATATACTCTACACTGCAGCTGGGGAGCAGGGCCTCACCTGGAGCCTCTGGCAAAGGGCTGCAGGAGAAACCCGAGGTTGGCCATTAGGATTCTGGAGCAGGAGTTATCGAGGATCAGAAGCCCACTATACTCCAACTGAAAAAGAAATACTAGCGGATTATGAGGGGTTTGATCCGCCTCGGAAGTTTTTGGGACAGAAGCATGTCTCTTGGCGCCACGATTGCCTGTCCTACACTGGATGTTCAAAGGAAACACTCCCTCCATGCATCATGCAACCAGTGCTACATGGAGTAAGTGGGTGGCCTTAATTACACAACGAGCCCAAATGGGAAAACCCAATTTCCCAGGAATCCTAGAAGAGATTTTGAGTTGGCCAGAAGCCAGAGATTTTGGAGCACTGTCTGAGAAGGTGACTCGTGCCCAAGAAGCACCACCATATAATGAGTTACCAGAAAACGAAAGAAAATATGCTTTATTTACTGATGGATCCTGCCGAGTGACAGGAAACCATCGGAGGTGGAAAGCTGCTGTGTGGAATCCCACACGACAAGTCATTGAGACTGCTGAAGGGGAAGGAGAATCAAGCCAGTTTGCAGAGGTGAAAGCCATCCAACTACCCCTAGAGATTGCTGAGAGAGAAAAGTGGCCCATACTCTATCTCTATACTGACTCCTGGATGGTGGCTAATGCTCTATGGGGATGGCTGCAGCAGTGGAAGAAAACCAACTGGCAGCGCAGGGGGAAACCCATCTGGGCTGCTGCATTATGGCAAGACATTGCTGCACGGATAGAAAACATGACTCTGAAAGTACGCCATGTAGATGCCCATGTGCCCAGAAGTCGTGCCACTGAGGAGCATCAAAACAATGAACGGGTAGATAAGGCCACCAAAATTGGAATAGCTCAGGTGGACCTAGACTGGGAGAGAAAGGGTGAGCTATTTATAGCCCGATGGGCCCACGAAACATCAGGGCATCTTGGAAGGGATGCAACATACAGATGGGCTCGTGATCGAGGGGTGGACCTGATCATGGAGGCCATCACACAGATTATTCATCAGTGTGAAACATGTGCTGCCATCAAGCGAGCAGCACGAGTGAAGCTTCTTTGGAGTGGAGGGCGGTGGCTGGGGTTCCAGTATGGTGAAGCCTGGCAAATTGATTACATTGGGCCATTGCCACGAACACGCCAAGGCAAGAGTTACATCCTCACCATGGTGGAGGCCACAACTGGCTGGCTGGAAACGTACCCAGTAAACCACGCCACTGCTCGGAACACAATTTCAGGTCTTGAAAGACACATTTTGTGGCGACATGGAACCCCAGATAGAATTGAGTCAGACAATGGGACTCATTTTCGAAATAATCTTATTAACTCCTGGGCAAAGAGGCAGGGCATTAAGTGGATATATCATATTCCTTATCACCCACAGGCCTCTGGGAAGATTGAAAGATATAATGGACTGTTAAAAACTATGCTACGGGCACTAGGTAATGGGACATGGAAGCATTGGGATGTGAACTTGGCAGAAGCCACTTGGCTAGTCAATACTAGGGGATCTGTTAACTGCCCTGGTCCCGCCCAAACTAAACCCTTAGACACTGTGGAGGGAGACAAGGTTCCTGCACTACACATAGGGAAGTGGCTGGGGAAGTCAGTGTGGGTTGCATCCCCCATGGGGAAGGGCAAACCTATTTGTGGGATTGTCTTTGCCCAAGGACCTGGGTGCACTTGGTGTGTAATGCGGGAGGATGGGGAGACCCAATGTGTACCCCAAGGTGATTTAACCTTGGGGTAAGAATAATGTATTTTGGAAGTTGTATGTTGCAGGATGTAAAGTAGCAGAAGGGACATGAGCTGACGCAGAACGAATTTCGGCGAGGAGCAAGAAAAAGGCCACAATGAACAGGGATGGTACCAGTCCTCGACAATCAAGTTTACTATTCCTCCTGCCCTGACCCCACATTCTGCTGGAAATGGAGACCACATGGAGGGATGTGAAAGGACAGGAGATAGTAGTTAATGTTATGGGGATGGTTTAAGGATGTAGCTTAAATTGCATGTGTGAGTAGGAAAGGATTATATAGGATCTGAGCATGACACAAATGGTATGGAATAAGGGCTGGAGATTGTATTGGGTCTTACTGGGGTTAAAGCTCACAGCCCTTACAGTGCTGTGCTTTGTATTGGTAGCTGGTGTTGATAACAGACCAGTGTTTTGGCTACTGCCAAGCAGTGCTGTCCCTCTGACATTCCTTCTCCCACCAAAGGGGATGGGAGTGGGCAAGATCCTGGGAGGGGACACAAGCAGGCCAGCTGACCCCAGTCAGTCAAAGGGATATTCCATAACATATGACATCAGCTCAGATACATAAGGGAAGGAAGAGAGGAGGAGGCACTCAGGACTCATGCATGTTTGCCTTCTTGAAGAACCATTACACGTGTTGAAGCCCTGCTTCCCAGAAAGTGTCTGGACATCGCTACTGATGGGAAGTAGAGAGTGATTGTTTTCCCCTCTGCTCTTGCACACGCAACTCTCTGCTTGCTTGTTCTATTTTTCCCACTGTAATAAACCTGCCTTATCTTACCCTGGTAGTTTTTTCCCATATTATTCTCTCCCCTCTCCCAGTGGGAGAGGGAGTGATAGAGTGACTGAGTGGGCACCTGGCACCTAGCCGGGGTCAACCCATGACATCATCTAACCTGTCATCTTAAGGAATGTGCCAAACAGAGCCAGAGGAAGAAAAAAAAAAAAAAAAGAAAGAGAAGAGATTGTTAACCAGAGGTTTACCTCCCAGATACCTAGAATTTCTCTTCCCATGAAAGAGGATACAATAAAGGATACAATAAATGACTACCAGGAAGTCATATTTCAGAGTACAACATGGAAGAATATCTTTATGTGTTTTATAATTCTCCCCAGCCCCCAACATGGTTGAAATGTATTTAATTTCATTTAAAATTCATTTTATCAGTGGTCCTGGCTCCAAAACACTTGAAATTATAGTAGATTTTTTTTCAGACATAAATCGGCATAAAGAACTGAACTGACAAAGCGATTATCTGCCAGACCAACTAGAGCCCTTTAAAGATATTATTCATGTTCTCTTAAATTTTGTTAACATTTGTTGTAAAACATTGTTCTGACATGCTTTCTTAATTTGAAAAGCCTCCCAATTTCTATTTCTGTCATCCTGATTTAAAAAAAACAGTCTACAAGAAGGTCTGTGTAATAAAATCTGTAGGGACCGTGCTCTACCAACTTTCTATTCCGTTGTTGATGGTGGGCAGAGAAAAACAACCAATCAAACAAAAAAAAATCCCACAAACCAAAACCACACAGCAGATCACATCCCAAATACTCTTTACACCTCAAACAGTTATATTCTTGGGGAGACCATTTGTATGGCCAAAACATTTTGGAGATATCAAAGTTTATCAGAAGCACACATGTTCCACACTTAAATGTATGTATTCAAGAAGTTTCCTCAAAGTGCTAACTATTTACTAAACAAAACAAATTTTAATTCCTACCATTCCATCATAACGGTCTCCAGGTCTACCTCTTCGGTCGTAAGACATAAGATCTCTAAAAGGAGAAAAAGCAGCAACACATGACTCATGTTATGAACTGGTTTATATATTCTAATTCGAGTTTTAACAATTTGCACACCATTATGAATTTCTGAATGCTTTAGCCTAGTTCTGAATTACATAAAGTTACAGAACTACTAGTCCTGATAATACTGCAGAAATAATTAAATTCAAATATTTTTCAAAATTTTCTGGTGCAATACACACTCAGTCCTGTGTAATCACTGCCAGCATGGAGTGTGAAACAAGTCCTGGAAACATGAGCACAATTCAATAAATGTTACTCAACTTGTATAATGCATTTATGCAACAGCTTACCCGCCACGAGGAGGTGGTGGAGGAGGAAGCGGAAGATTACGAGCTCTGCTGCCACCTCTGCCACCACGGCCTGGCGGCGGCGGTGGAGGTCCTCTGCGAGGGCTCATATCATCATAATCTCTTCTTGATGGAGGCATGGGTCGCCCACCACGACCAGGAGGCATTCGATCAAAGCCTCCTCTTCCACGCATGGGAAAGCCTACTGGACGTCCCCTTCTATCATCAAACATCATTGTGAAGCCACCATAGTCATATGTTTCATCATAGAAATTTGGATCATAAGGCTGGGCTCGTCCTTTAATTGGAGACTAAGACACACAGAAAAATAAAAGCAACACCACCCCTCCCACCAGTTAGCACTGATACAACTATATTTCATTAAATTAATATATTAAATATATAAATATGAATTTATACATGCTGAATATGTTCTTTATTTAACAGTACTCATAAGCAAGGCAGGGGTAGTGATATGCTTCCTGAGAGCTTAACTATGATAGAGAAATTGCTGTTATCGATGGGTGGCACATACATTTGTCTCACTTCCTCCCCAATTTAAATTTTCTTATTTTACGGATATGTAAAGCATGACTAAATCCCTTGGTACCAAAAATGTCTTCTCTCTCCAATAAGGTACACTTCAATTCTAGCCAGCAGGAATAATTTCAAAGGGTGCTAACAGTCCAACACTTATTTTGTTACTGGAGAAGAAGCACTGAATTAAAAATAGAAATGAAAAGACAATTTTCCAGCCAAATCATCCTGACTTTCATGAATACCAATGAAAGAATAAGTTTAAGATACATTACCTCAGAGATAAGATCCAAGACAATCTTGATACATTCCACAACTCTATCAGGTTTTCCACCAATAAGCACCACTCTATCAGTGGAATGAGGACAACATTCTTGAAAGAGCTTAATCGTGGTTTGAGTGTTCTGTTGAATAGAAGAAAAGCAACCCCCAAAATCTTCAAATAGAAGTATTTTAAACAATTTTATTGACAATAAAATGGGTAAGAAACACACTAAAACATTTTAAAAGAAACAATCAAACTAAATCATTCAACTTCTAGTCACTTTAAGTGAATGCTTGGCTTCTGAGTTCTTACAAAAAATTTAATCTTAAAATATTATATTTTTAAGACCTGCAATGGCATCAGTTTGTATGAAATGCTAGTGAAAAATTTAGATTTTTGAAATCTTTCAATTATGGCTCATCTACACAGTTATTTAATCAAATACAAGCAAAAGGACCACATTCATTATAAGTTTACAGGTTATATAAGCCTTCATATGCCATAAAAACATGGTTTGGATGCAAGACAGCAATGTTGCTAGGATTATGTCTATTCATCTTGCCTTCCCCTCATTCCACACAAATAGTAACTTATGCCTAAACTGACCTGGAACTGCCTTTGATGCAATGTGAGGAAAGGACAGAAAAGAACATTCTAGATTGATAGAGACCACTAGCTTTTTAAAACAAAACCTCATTCCTTCACAGAGGAAAAAGTGGCCTTCAAGGTAGTGAAATTAAAAAAAACCAAAAACTAAACAAACAAAACCCCAAGAAAACCCCACCATTCTTTTTTATAACAATATTCAAACATCTATTAAATTATCAATAAACAGTTTATGGAGATGCATCCATGCTTAATAGTTTTCCATGCCCAACATCATTGATATAGCCTATTCAGCAGTTCATTCCAGAAGGCATGATGAATGGCATTTTAATTTTAAAAAGTATCCTTTATTTATAAAGATTACTGCTAATATGCTTAAAAGCATTATAAGTAGTTCTGGGCTCTATAACCAACAGCTACTTCATTTATGAAATATGTTCTTAAATATCATAGATCACAGATGAAGCTTACACTCACTGCTTATGAACACAATTAATTTCTTTATAGAATAAAAGCAGAATCTGAAAAGAATAGGAAACAGTACCTCTCTGAGTTCTTTGATTTTAGCACCTTTGACACCAATAATTCCTCCTGCTAGACTTTGGTGAATTAGAAGTCTTAATTCACAGTCAAAGTCACTACCTTTGTAGTGCTGGTACTGTAAGATGCATACAAGAATAAAATATTAGTCAGGGGAAAAATAATTGAGAAATCCAAATACTAATTTTGATTTTCTTTGTTACGATTTTTGTCTTAACAGCATGGTATGACTTATTTTACTGCTGAGCTGTAATACAGTATTTGCTATAAAAAAAAAAAAAAATCACATATTTTAAAGTAATTTGCCTCAACAGAAGGTGATGTCAAATTAGCTTTCTTTATTTCTTTTATTATTATTGCTGTTGTATAGAGTTTTAATAAATCCAACAGTGCAACACACTATTACAAAGCAAAGGCAGAATGGAAATTACAATAGAGCTACTTCAAATTGGGAACTAGCCAGGAAACAGGTGGTTTGAAGGGGAGGAGGCTGTTCCAAATATTAATTTTCTAAGAAGAAATTTTCTCTGTCCCCTATAAAAAAAAAGGCCAACACATACATTGAGAGCTGTAGGTCTTCTTTCAAAAAAAGGCTGGGTTTTACTTTCTAATTCAATATATTAAAAATAGGATGCAATCATCTAGAATTATCTTGTTTTAAAATCTAAATTTATACCTCTGAAAAAGAAACAAACCTAAGAGACATACCTCTTCCAAAGTAGGGATAATCTTCTTCAAGATTTCTCCAATTGTCTCTGTATCTGCACTTATACTCAAGATACTGTTAGAGGCCATAGTGTCAGAAAACATAGAGAAGGTGGAAAGTAGCAGAAATAATTTTAGTATTCATAATCATACACAAAATTCTAACAAGACTGACTACACAGAAGACCTTACAATTAATATTTCCCATTTAAAGTAAACCTGTTCACTGGATTTACAACACATGCATCTTTGTTTATGTCCAATATATATGCATGATGAATATAAGAATTTAAGGCTAGGTAGGTCTTGCAGAGAGAGCGAGAGAACTCACAAGAGCTTTTGGAAGGGCTCAGACAGATTAACCAGGCAAGAAATCAATGCAAAACTTAAAAGTATGAGTGAATATTCACTTTCCCCACCACCACTAATTCAGTATACCTTTACCATTACATTGATAAAACTAGCACACCTTTTTGTAGAAAAGGTGGGGATATGTAAGTAGTCAACATCATATCTGGAGTAAGGTTGAGACACCAGTTAGAAATTAGATTACTAATGGGCTCTGCAAAAAATGGAATATAAATACAAGGGGGAAAATCCCAAAACAAACAAAAAAAAACCAACCCTACAAACAAACAAAAATATAACACAAATGAGAAGTGAAGAAAAGTGAACTAAAGTTAGTATTTCAGCAGAAATAATTATGAACGGACAATACTGGGGGAGAAAGGTGGGCCACAAAGACCAGAGCAGGAGACTCCTGAAACAATTTGATTTATAATACAGTAAATATACAACACTTGAAGCTGTGCTCTTTCCTTTGAAATAAAATTAGTGGATTGTTTGGGTGGCCAACTCACGTAAAAGTTCAGTGACAAAAAGACTTAATGGGGAAAATAAGACAGAAAACCTTAAAAAAAACAATACACGGTCTATAAGGGGATACTATTTTTATCAAAGGCAGGTAATAAAATACATTTCTCTCTTTCTAATCAGGCAGTGAGGCATAAACTGTTGGGACATACCGCTCAGGGCCACTGCTGTCTGGGACTGAAACACTTGCATTGTACTGCATTGGTCATTGGCGTTCGTGGATGTTGGCATTGGGCATGGGCATTCAATCAGAAGTTGTCAAGTATGGTACCCGTTTGGCAACGAGCACATTTTTGGGCATAGCCAACCAGGGTTTTCACATGGGCGTTCAGGGGCGGATGGGCCAACGTCATGGTGGGCAACGCAGGGGCAAGTCGATCCAGTACATGGATAACGGAGATATATGGCCAAAAAACAAGGAGAGGGAAAAGGGGGAAAAGCAATAAATTTTAATTTAATACAAACTATATTTATTACTCTCAGTTAATGAAGCAAGTTTGTTTTGAAGACTAACAATAATGGATTGCTACATCAACTGTGGCTTAACAGTATGGATCTTCACAAGTTACATTATCTGACTAAACTACATTTTACTTTTAACTATGATGTTTCAGTAGCAAGCTGGCTCATGAACATAGACACAAAAACTGTTGAGATTCATATTACTGAAACCTTGGGCAAGTTGGGAAAGTTAGTATTCCAGACCAGTTAAATTATCTGGAGTAAGGTGATGTGTTTATTTATTTAAAACAAACAAACAAAAACACTAGCTGTCAAAGTTTGTTTGCATGAGTCCTGATCATTCAGCTTAATCCTCAATTATAGTTGCAATAGTTTGTGAACTGATTCTGTGATGATATATTAGCAAATATTGTGTTGAACAGTTTTGCTTGAAAAAAAAATTGCCAAAATTGTAGCTGATCCTAAGTACAGGAGTGTAAACAAATGGAATTTAAGAAGCATTGCCAAGTTTTATAAATACATAACATTTACACTGAATGCGTGTCTAATCACAAGTCAACCCACAAAAAATATTAAAAGGTAAATAAGTTATGACCATTTAAAAATGCTTCCAAGTCAAATGAAATGTTTCTTTACTGTTCTATACGTGTATCTAAATCATGCAACCTTAACATCAATGTTTTTGTCCTTTATGACCACACCGTTAAAGCAAAAACAGATGGACCATTATGCTTTGTTTTTTTTAAAGGAAGTTCATGAATTCTTTTATCACTGGGTTAAGCCAGCCACCAGAGATAGTTTTCAATAGCACTATTATGAATTCACATATATGGGAAATGGTATAGTTACAGGTTTTATGTTTTGCCAATATTTCCAATTATAGATGCTAACTCATTAAAGTGTGTAATTTAGAGGAATCCTATTTGAAAGCAAAGAGTTTTAATATAAACCTCTCCTGCCACATAACTTGAGCTGGGTTTCAATTAAAACACAAATTGAAAACCTAAAGTTATCTTCTCCAACAATCATCATAAGCGGTTTATTTTAGATTATTGTTGTCTAGGTTTGAATTTCTCAATTTCTAGAAATGTATGCAATCAAGTTTTCAATGCAGTGCCCTGGAAGAATTGATGTTAAATTAATTCAAACTCATGTATACTCACATCTGTACGAAGTGCCTTAATATTTTTGCCACCTTTTCCAATCACTGCTCCAGCATTCTGGAAAATAGTTTTCAGAAGTTACGTTAGGCTAATACAGCACAGACTATTTTTTTGAACCGAAGACTAAGAACAATGTATCTATTTCTGCATTACCTTGTGGGATGCATTTAAGGGTGGGGTGAGGCTTGTTTACTTTTGAAAGGTTCAAATTGAATCAAAACAAACTGACATGGTTTTACCATGGGGAAAAAAAAGTCAATGCAGAGATAAAAATACTCTGCAATATTTTTTCAATTTCAAATTTAAGTTTCTATGCAATTCTGCCTGTATTCTCATAGAATCATAGGTGGACAAGCAGATGAATAAAAAACTGGTTGGAGGATTGGTAATAGTTAATGGATCTTATTGCACCTAGAGGCTGGTAAGAAGTGGGGTACCACAGAGGTTTATCCTCAGATTGGTCATGTTTAACATTGAATGATTTGGGTTGGAAGGGACCTTAAATATG
>JAVTVJ010000943.1:13316-68829 GCA_034509425.1 Eopsaltria australis
CCCCCCCCCCCCCCCCATGGACAGGGATGCCACTTGCTAGATCAGGTTGCTCAGGGTCCCAACCATCTCATAGTTAAAATATGACTGAAAAAATAACTTATGGGATTCCATGCATATTATGTAGGTCAACAACTTTGCTAGTTTATTTGATCACTTTTTTAATCTTTGCACATTTCACTTTCCCACTCCAAATATTTGAGCAAATGTTACTTTTGATTGAAACCTATGTAACTCAACTGACCACTCAGGTAGGTACAGTCTGAAGAATGTAAAACCAGTATAAACAGTTGCTAATATCAAGAGGCATAAACTCAAGATATTCAAGAGAAGAAATCGTAAAACTAATTTTTTACCAGGCTATTTCAAGAACTACATGCAAAATTATTGCTTTTACTATGCAGTTCATACATGATGCCAACACCACAAATATTCCGCAGCACTCCACATAACTTGACTGTTCATTAGAAATGCCATGTAGAGTTAAGGTAACATTCCCCTACCCCAGGACTGAGTTACTTCAGACAGCACAAACATCTGCATCAACTGGAAATACTAAAGGAGATTAATAAATAGCAGTTGTACTGTGACAATTTATATTTATACTAGTCAATGAAGCAATTGCAATCCATGAAACATTACTCCCTTATTTCCTACTGTTGATACATACAGATTTACTAAATCTGGAGAAATTACTAAAATCTTGAGGAAGTCCTCATCTTGCCTCTCATGTTTAATTTACAGTCATAAGCTGATCATTCTCTAAACTGCTTGCTTTCTAAAGACTAATACACAATCATTCCCCTGGAAACAATTATGTTCTATTCAAACATGAGAAGTGGCTTATAATTTCTGTCTTTATTTTTTCAATGAGTACATTTTTTTAAAATCAAAGAAGTCCCAAAGATTGGTAAACTCATCCTTGAAAAAAATTATTGAAGGCTGCAATACATTTCTACTATCATTCATGCACACTTACAAATATTCCTAATAAATTTTAAATAAAGCACTAGTTCTTTCTAAACATACACCACAACATACACTGTCACCACTGTCTTAAGCAATGGTATAAGCAGGAACATAGTGATAGTAAAAGCATACTTTGCTTTGAAGCAAAATGCGCAATTCAACCATCTCATCTGTATTCCGAGACCTTTTGAAGGCCTGTTCTTCTTCCATATCTTCCGCAGGGCGTTTGCCTGTAGACAGGTCCATAGGGGGGAAAACACAAATATATATTTAATTTTCTAAGTCACGATAAAACTGTATATCAAGTTATGCACTGTATTCCTAGTGAAGCATTCCCTCCCATTAGCCCAATGCTAACTTCTGACATCTACCCTGAGCATCTATAGCATAGAAACAGGTTTTTACTTCATCAGTCTACATTTCAATTAATAAGTGAAGACTTATTCAAATCTATAAACTACAGTTGAAATGAGAATTTTGCAAATTTCGTGAAAAAATAACACTGTTTACAACAGTGCTGCATCATCTACTTAGTATTTCTTTTAAAACTGGGAAAACCTTAAAGCACAAGATTAAAAGAAGCTTGTCCAATACTGAAATACTGGTGAAACAGTAGGAAAGCGGTATTTCAAATCACTTAAAAGAAATGGCCTGAATCAATATTAATGCTCTAACTCTTCTTCACTAATTATGTCCAAAAAGTTTTTCATTTAGCTAATATTTAGAGATATTTCACATATATATATACATTCCTTCAAACTAACAACTGCAATAAATATACAGTGATATGCCTAACCGTATCTTTACATGATCATGTTGTCCATACAAGTACTGAGTATTTAGCTATCAAATATTTTCAAATCTTTACTTATAACTTTTAATTACTTATACCATGGCTAAAATACTCTCAAAGAAAAAAATACATAGTCATGTAAAAAAAAAAAAATCACATAAATCCACATGGGACGTTTAAAAATTAAAATATTAAATAAAGCATTTGATACAGTTAAAGCATTCCAAAATAGTTAGAAACACCAAGACTCAAAAAATTTCCTTCTCCCCAAAATAAAATAGCCCTTTAAAAAATTTACCATTTGCCTCTGTGTTGGTAAAGGTCTCCTCTTGTTGTTCAGTCTCCATCACCTTTTATTCTTAGGAGTGAAGGTAAAACCTGTTGCAGAATAAAAAAGAGCTAGTACATTATTTTGTGGGGGAAAAGGCTAATTGTACATCATACTAATGGGGAAAGCAAGAAGAAATGCCTGGTTTTAGAACTTACCAGCTTTATATATACTTGCAGAGCAAAACTCAAGTGTTCTGGGCAGGATCAAAACCCTACTGCTTCAGAAGCCTATGAAAACAGCATAGTTCAGCCTCTGTTCACTTATAGGTCTGATTCTTGCTACAGCTGAAAATGGGGCTTTGACCTGAGATTTTGCTGCAAGGTTTTTCTTTATAAATGAAAAAGCAAGGTCAAATACATCACTAAGAGTAGAAATAATAATCAAGTACAAAAGCTTACAGATACACAGTTACACTGAATTATTCCAGCCTTGCTAATTTTCAAGCATTTGCTAGTTTTAAGCAATCACATTTATTGATAATGATTTTCAGATATTTAAAGTGAGTAATTATCTGGTTCCTACTTTTAGGATGTTATATGACATATCTTGAATTTCCTTTTTAAGAGACGCTATGTTTCAATCTGCGAATTGTCTAGTTCTAAATTTAGACTAAACAACTTAGAGAAAAAGTTATAAAATTAATGTTAATGATTAGAATAATTTTTCTCTCAACTTACTAGCATGCCTTCCATTCAATATAACAGATGAACAAAACATTACACACAAACCACACTTAAAAAAATTGTTAAAAATAGCACACTATAATGTATAACCTCTGCATACATGTATGAAGAATCTCAAAAGCAGACAAACTTTTTTGACCTTGTGAAACAGGCACCTCTTACAAGATCTATTTTTGCTAAGTCCACATAAGAATACTTGTAAAACAAATTAGAAGTCCAGGCAGAATAATTTTGCACCTTATTACAAATTAATTTGTACAGATAACAGCCAAACAAAGAACGCTATTTTCCCTCCTTTGGATTTTATTGCTCAACTTTCATAGCCCGAACAAACGGTTGATAAACATATCCACGAAGAAAAAGTAAGGTATGTTTAAGTTTTTAAAGCATCCTTTTAATCATCCGTTAATTTGTAAGTTACTCTGGTTTTGCAGGCTAACAGCAAGCACTGCCGGTAGGTATGCACTCTTTTACAGTCGGTGTCATTGCCGAGACACCACCTTCCCAGCTCATGCTAGTATTTCTAGACCCCTAATTTGAGCTAATAGAAAAAGCAGAGCCTAAAGAATAGCCAAGTCTCAAAACAGACGCTGCTAGAACGCAGGGATGGGGGCAGGAAGAAAATTTCATCAAGTTTAAATGGCTAACCCTTCCAGACCCTATTCTATTTACGACTCTCCCAAAACTTCTAGAGCTGCAGGGGGAAGAAGTGTAATATACTGTTCAGGACAAGATGCTCTCAACTAGTTACTGTGCTCTTTTGTGCAAATCGAGTTTGCAGGATTAAACTGGCTAACACGACATTTTTAAAAAGTCTAAAGAATAAAGCAGTCACGGACATGAGTAGAGGACTGGGAGATGCCGGTGTGTCTCTACTCCGCTCCCTCCGGAACTAAGAGCCCTTCCCGCCCGGACGCCTCCCCTTCCGCAGCCCACGCGCCAGTGTGCTCGGGCTGACGTTCAGCTTTACCCCTCGCACAGCTTCGAAAACCAGCCAGCCGCCGAGCGCTCGAAATCCCAGCTCACTCCCTAGGTGTGGGGGGGGGGGGGGGGGAAAGGCGCCGTTACGTAACCCCGACAGTCCGAGACCCACCTCCGTGGTGGCGGGGACCAGCAGAAATGGCGGCCGCTGTGATAGCGCCTACCCACTGCTAGGCGGAGCCGCGAGCAGAAAAACCACCACCACGCGGTCGCAAGAGTTCCCCCACTCTGACCAGAACGACACAAAGGAGGCACTCAGAGGCCCTCGCCCCAGCTCAAGCAGGGCCAACAGAGTGCAACAGCCCCGCTACGAGAACTCCGGCATGGCCCCTAAAGCAGGCTCTGCTGCAGAACGCTCCCAAATCGTTTTGATACGGCTGCTTCCTCACAGGCCGCAGCAGAGTGCCCTCATTCGTCTTCCTCTCTGCCCACCATAATTCCCAAAAACTCACCCCATCCACAGTTACCCAAGGTAGGAGCCAGAAAGGGGCGGCGACCGCCCCCCCCCCTCCCCCCCCGCCCCGGCCTTAGCACGCACCCGCTAGTGCGACCTGCCTCCAACACATCGCCACTCCGGGAGCAGTACCAGTTGGGCCGCCGTGCTCGCACTTAGGCCACCGAAGCGCGACAGCTGCCGGCAGAGACACAAATCATCTTTTTCGCCCTTCCCTTAAGGCAGATGGGGCCCCTTGGGTCCGCAGGTTGCGCAAACCACTCCACATTAGCTATAGAGTCATCACTCCCCGCCCCCTCCTTCTCCATGCAGCAGTCCCCAGACCTACCCAATTCCACCGCCCCGCGCTGCCCTTGCGAGAGTCCAAGAAAATCCTAGGGCCCGGCGGCGACAGGCCTCCCGCGTTTTTGTGTCGCACAACAGGGTTGGGAAGGGTGCGATCAACAGCTTCATTTCCTTCAACCCGGCTTAACCCATCCCCAGTGCAAGCAACACCCCCTCCAAACCGCGCTTACCTGCACCCACCACGTACAGGAGAGAAAGGTGAGCAGCTCCTACTACCAACACATACATTCACCAGCACCGCCAGATGACTGGCCCAACCACCTCCTCCCCTCCCCCCGTGGGGGATCCACTGCGGCCCCGTTGGGTAAGGGAGCTGCTCATCAGGGCAGGGATGGCCTCTAGTTCGCCCCGCCCTCCGTGTAGACCACGGCGAGACAGGCCTGAGTATCACGAGAGGAGTACTATCCACCCTGCACTCCCGCAGTGTGCCTAGGTTGTTTGTTTGTTTTACCTGCCTGACGGGAGCCACGAGAAGAGCGGCAAGAACAGTGGAGACAACAGAAGGCAGTAAAGGAGAGCGATCTCAGAGGGATTTTTAAAAAATGGCGTCTGCGAAAACTCCGTCTTGTGCTTGTTCCCTAGCACTGGAGGAGGCGGGGCAGTGTTCTTGCGATGCTTAAAGCCGCGCGTGGCGCTACACCTCCTATTAGCTGTTGAGTTGCGCGGTGTTTTTGGGGGTTGTGTACAGAGAGCAGGTATATTCTCGTCTTCCTTCCTTCCTACCTACAACTCAGGTGATGGGAAGTAGGTTGCCCTGCTGGTTCTGCCCGCCCGCTCGTTCGGCACCGCCCCTGCCTCAGATAAGTGTATGAGGTGGCTCGACTGAGGGTAGGGTGCGGGAAAAGGGGCTTAGGCTCTAGTCAGCCTGTTAGAGGAGTAGGGAGGCATGTATCGTCCTTAATGTGACTGGTGGAGTGGGCCATCTCGTCTTAGCATCCATCGCTGTCCACTGCAGCTCGTCGGTGTCCGCAGGGATGTGGGGTGACAGCTGGCTTTACCGACCCCGGGGATCTTGGCACAGGGTAGCAGCGCTAAGGGGGTGACAGGCTAAGGACTGCATGGACCACATGAGAAACTTATCGAAAATGGCGTGACATGCTAGGGATTAGACCTGTTGAGGAGTAAACAAATGGGTTATTTCCTGTAAGTAACTACCGTTTTTTTCAAGTGGTAGAGTTTTATGGCAAACTTAAAGGCAGGGTATATTTTTCTTAGCTGCGGGTTATAATATCAGAAGACAAAAACTGTGGTTTTTTTACTCTTCTTATAGTAATTTTTCTTTGGTGTAATTCTGTAGGGAGGTTGAGTTCCTTGGTCATCCCCCTTTAGGGGATAAATAGGTTCCAAGTGCAGTTATGCAATTTAAACGTGCATAGATGCTTCCAAAACTACCAAGAAGCTAGAGCTTATTAATCACTGATGTTCTTGAGCCAATGACCACCAAAATTTGGTTCTATTGCAGCCAAATCCTGGATTGGGTCTCTAGATAACATTGATAGATCAGGCTAGCCTTCTGTTGTCAGTTCCAAACCTTTAACATCATTAAAGTGTAAAAATCACCTCTATGATACAAATACAGCCTCCAACCTGTTTATACTATAAATGAGGCTTCTCACTTGTGTTCTTCACAGTGCTAATGAGATGGGAGAATAATTTCCAATTCTGAAAGTTAGATGTTTTATTTTAACTCTTAATAGAAACCTCACAAGCAGCAATGGGTCCGGGGTATAAAGACAAAAATTTCTGATGGTTCAGTTTATCTCAAAGTAGATTTTGCTGATGATGTTCTAACAAGTTTGATTGGATTTTCACTGCCTGAAATGAATATGTTGAAAAAGATACCATTTCACATCCAAAGCTTAAGCATGGTTTAGAGAAATGTCAAGGATGACTGATAGGTCTCTGATGACTATAGAGCTGAATCATTTTTCAGTCTAAAGCCACTGTATTAATTTTACAGGATTCAGATGCAAGGCATCTAGAACAATTGAAGAATTGTTTGAATAAATAACATGTGCAAACTTGTAGATTATGCACTGGGAAATATTTAAGGCAAAATTTTCCCTGAAAGACTATTGAAAATTAAATTTTAAAGTTAAGTGGTATGCCTTTTTTCTCTCAAACATTAGTGGAAAAGTGAGAGGAGATGTCTTAGCAGGTAGGAGTTTATGAGTTTGTTTCTTATAGTGATAATACTGAAATAAACTTTTGAACTTTTTTGGCTTGATTTAAAATATTAACGTATCACTCTTATTCTGCAAAATCCTCTATCTTCTTGACTGGTGATCTGGGTTAAGAGACTGTCAGGAAACAGATAATAAAGAACAAATCAGGTCATTCTTACACTTTTTTCAAGGATGATTATTTACCTGATTTTTAAAAGGTAGCTATAGGACATGACCAGCCTTGTTTTAAAGTGGTTGAGTACATTTAAACAATTATTGTTTAGATGCAGTCACTTGCAATAATGCCAAGAACCTAAAGTGTAGAGAAATTAAAGATTATTTCCTAAATATTCATGTGAGGAAAAAAGTGTATGTATAAATGGAATTAAAAGCTATGTACTTATTTAAAAAAACAAACCTAACCCTTCCAACTGTTTCTAACATCACTTACTATCAGAAAAGAATGATTGTATCATACAGGGGATCTGTTTTTTGGCATGTTAAGCATTACTAATCATTTTGAACCCACAGCCATCCTTATTCATTAGCTCTTCATGTTTACTAGTCTAACCTTTCCACAATGTAGTCAAATAGTTGCTGTGTTCCGAATATGATGTACATGTATACTTACATTAGCCTTAATTTTGAATTTTTAAAATTTCTGCTTTTAGATTGTATTAAAAAAAAAAAAGCCTAACAAAGTATAAATGAAAACATTTTGGTGGAAGCTCTTTAGTCACTTTCAAAGGATAATCTACACCTTACTGTGTGTATAGAGTATCAGAAATGGTTTGCTTGGGGTTTGTTCTTTCCTTTCCTTGATTTTTTTTTTCTTTTTTTGCAAAGAATGTAAAATTGATAGTTAGAAGAGGAGTTGGTTTGGGGTTTTTTTTTTTTGGTTTTTTTTTTTATTGGACTGTATCTTCTTTGGAAGCCTTTTCGTCATCCAAATAATAGATGCTAGACCATGGAAAAAATGGAGGGAAGTAGAAGAGGGGAAAGCTTTGTAAAGCATGAGCCTTTAAAGGTTTTATTTCATACAGGTAATAAATATATGAATTCCTTGGTCTTTTACCTTCTCTTGCCTTTCTCAAAAGAAAACCTGAGCAAGCCATGACTCTGCAAGGCATCTTTGGGTTCTTATTTTCTGAGAGGCTATATTGGGTCTGGCTGGGATGGAGTTAACTTTCCTCATGGTGCTGTGCTTTCTATTTGTATCTAGAATGGTATCCATAACACACGGATGTTTTGGCTACTGCTAAGTAATGCTCACACACCATCAAGGCTGTCTCTATAACCCTGCCCTGCCCCCAAAAGCTGATAGGCTGGGGAAGGGATTGGGAGGGGACAGAGCCAGGCCAGCTGACCCAAAGGGATCTTTCATACCAGATGATGTAATGACCAGCATTAAAAGTGAAAAGGAAGGGAGGGGAGCATTCTTTATTAAGGTGTTTGTCTTCTGAAGGAACTGCTATACACAGTAAAACCCTACTTCCCAGGAAGTGGCTGGACATCACCTGTGTCGGTGGCGAGAGAAGTAAGATGCCGACTCAGTGTGAATCATAAATCAAGCTCGTTTATTGTCAGAAAGTGCACACTCTTTATAGTGCTGTCCGTGCTCAAAACGTTATTCCCCACAGAAGTTTCCCACAGGAGCTTTCTCTATTCTAATTCAAACACCAAGCTGATATCAGAAGGCAACAACAGTAACAGTTTCTTCTGCCAAGTTAATCTTTGGACACCTGCAGCTTGTTTTCAGCTTTCATGTCTCTGTTTCCCACAGTTGTCTTGAGAATAACCTTGAGCAGAGGCCTAGCTTTTGTCTAAGGGGCCTGGATTGCTCACCCACTTTATGTCTGAGCAGCTGGAGAAGGATATTCTCCAACACACCTGCTCATGGGAAGCAGAGAATAAATCCTTTTGTTTCCTTTACTTCTGCATGCAGCCTTTGCTTTTCTTCATTAAACTGCCTTTATCTCAACCCAAAAGTTTCACCATCTTATTTTCTCCCCATCCAGCAGAGGAAGGGAAGTGAGAGAGTGGCTTGGTGGGCACCTGGCTGCCAGTGAAGGCCAACCCACCACAGAGGCTGTTGGGATCTGTGCATGATTTAGAACTGTAACACAAAAAGCTTTTGTCTGGTGAGAGGTTTGATTTCTTTAGACTTTTTTCCATTTGGCTGGACATCCAGCAAGGTTTACTATTCTTCAGTCATTAGCTATAGAGTAGAATAGTTCAGTTGGAAGGAACCTACAACAGTCATCTAGTCCAACTGCCTGATCACTTCAGGACTGCCAAAAAGTTAAAGCATGTTCTTAAGGACGTTGTCCAAATGCCTCTTAAACACTGACAGACACGGGGCATTGACCAGCTCTCTAGGGAACCTGTTCTGGTGTTTGACGACCCTCTTGGCAAAGAAATGCTTTTTAATGTCAAGTCTGAACCAGGTGCAGATTGAACCATTCCCACACATCTTGTCACTGGATACCAGACAGAAGAGCTCAGCACCTGTCTCTGCTTCTCCTCAGGAAGCTGCAGAGAGCCATGAGGTCACCCCTCAGCCTCCTTTTCTCAAAACTAGGCAAACCCAGAGCCCTCAGCAGCTCCTCATAGGACATTCCTTTCAGCCCTTTCACCAGCTTTGTTGCCCTCCTCTGGATGCATTCAAGTACCTTCACATCCTTTTAAAATTATACAGCCCAGAACTGCACGCAGTACTCAAGGGGAGGCCAAAGCACTGCTAGATACAGAGGTGATAATCACCTCTTTTGACCAGCTGGTTATACTGCATTTAATGCACCCCAGAACATGGTTTGCCCTCTTGGCTGCCAGGGCTCACTGCTGACTCCAATTGGGCCTGCTGTCAATCAGCACCCCAGATCCCTTTCTGCAGGGCTGCTCTCCAGCCATTCGTCTCCCAGTCTATACTTGTGCCTGGTGTTTCTCTGTCGCAGGTGCAGAAGCCAGCATTTGTTCTTGTTAAATTTCATGCCACTGATGATTGCCCAATGCTCCAGTGTATCTAGATCCCCCTGCAAGGCCTCTGGTCCCTGGCAAGAGTCACCAGCACACTTGCTAACAGTGCATTCAACTCCTGCATCCAGATAATCGATAAATATACTGAACAGAACTCGGCTTAGAATTGAGCTCTGACGAATGCTGCTGGTGACCAGTCACCAGCCATACGTAGCCCCATTCACTACAGCCATTTAAGTCCTGCCCTTCAGCCAGTTCTTCACTCACTGCTGTGTGTACCTGCTCATACCACAGTTGGACAACTTGTCCAGAAAGATGCTGTGAGGGACAGTATCCACATCCTTCCAAAAATCAGAAAAACTGCATCTACCACATTCCCTTCATTCTACTAGGCAGGTGACATTATTGTAGAAGGATATCAGATTAGTTAGACAGGACTTTGCCTTTGTGAACCCATGTTGACTGTGCCTGGTGATTGCATTGTCTTTTAAATGTCTTTCAATAGCACCCAGTATGATATTTTCCATAATTTTTCCAGGTACTGGGATTAGCCTAACAGGCCTTTAGTTTCCTGGATCTTCCCTCAAGCCCTTTTTGTAAATTGGAATAATGCTGGCTAGCTTCTAGTCAGCAGAGACCTCCTCAGACTCCAAAGACCTTTGGTCAGGGTCCTGCTGCTCAAGAGGGGTCCTGCTCTAACATCCACTAGCTCTTTCAGTACTCTGCGATGAATCCTATCTGGCCCCATGGACTTATGAACACTCAACTGATACAGCTGGTACCTTACATTTTCAGTGTGCACAAATGGAAAGTCACTGTTCCTGCAGTTGTGGTCCTCTGACTCAGAGGACTGGGCAGCCCAAGATATATGAATATTATTAAAGACTTATCATTAAATGTATTCACTCTTGAATTGTAAAATAAGGCAGTGGCTAGACCAAAGATGTGGTAAGATTCCAAATAAACTAGGCTGGCCCAACCAACTTGAGGATTAGCCTAATCCTTCAAGATACCAATTTGGCCACAGTGATACATGTGTTGATAACCCAGTAACTTGTTTCTTGTTGAATGAAGGTAACATCCTAAGGAAGCAACAGTTAGTTGTAATAATATCATATTAAAGTACCAGTTAGGAATACTGAAGGATAAGGGGTTTCCAGTCTAGGACCATTGCTGTGATTTTGCACTTCAAAAAATATAATTTTTTAGGTCATATCAGAAGGAGAATCTTCACAGAAGTTGAGTATGGAGCACTTTCAGATAGAACATTAAATATAACATTTATAAAGAAATATAATCCTATTTCTTAATATCTTTTGTGTGGGATGCATCACAAGCTGATTCCTTATATACCCTGCACCAGCACCAATCCCATGAGCAGTTGTATGAGGTGTCTCAGCCCTGCCTTGGAACCATCCCTCTGCCCAGCTCTGCTGCCCAAAGGTGGCCTCTGAGCACTTACATTCCAGGATGGCTACAAGACAATGCTGTGGCTGTTTATCTCATCACCAGGGGAAACTTCACTTCCTTACAGGGAGTCCTTCTGTCTCTGGCATTCCTGCTTCCAGACAGTTCAACCCCTTCTGCAGTAGGGCCTTCTTGCCCTCCATGGAAGATAATTTCTTGGTCACAGATTATCGCTGCCAAGCAGTTACAATTTGACTTTCCCCTTCACTTGCTATAATAATCTCAAGTATTTCTGTTTAGAATAAAATCTCAGTAACTTTAAGCTTTTCTTTGTAGGTAGAGTGATTTACAGTACAGTGGGTTTGAGTTAACTGATATCAAGCAAACTTAAATATGTTTATCTGTGAGGAAAGGGCAAAAAGGACTTTAATAAGTAAATACTACTTCTTATTTCTAATCCAATTCTATTCAATATCATCCTAGAAGGAACAGAGTGCTGGAAATAATGTCAGCAAACTGAAGATTAAGGGCAGCCTGACATCACAACTCTTTTAATGCAACATAAGAGGTAAAAATTTACTACAATTCTGCTTTTCATATAAATGTACATGTAGCAGATTTTTGTACCAGTGTATCACTTTTTAATCTTCTGTCCATGAGGAATTTTTCCCTGTTCATGTCATGTTTTCTAACAGTGTTATATACAAAATACACTTTATCTCTGTAGCTAGTTAGTAGAAACCAGGAGCCGCAACCCAAAAAGCAAGAATAGGATGGCACCAGAAATCCAACCAAACAAGGAGATAATACAGTAACAAGCTGCTAATAAAGCCAAAGAAAAACTTTATGTGAACTTTGTGATAACCTTTAATCACTGACATAGTAAAATACCTGCCCATTGGCTGTAGAAGCCCCATACTCACATAAGCCCCTTCCCCATAGAGCACAGGCAGTAAAATACTTTTGTACTGTATCTTTAAATGGAGACAAAGCCAATGGCTATAGCTTTAGATTGTGGGTATAGGGGAAATGTTAATCTTTCACTGTTTGTAGTATATAAAAGCAGGTAGCTGGCATACTGAGGGTGTGCTGGCTTTGTGGATTCACCACCTAGCATCATTCTTTTGCAAACCTCCTCACTGGCAGAGCCTGAGACAAGAAAAAAGTCCTTGACTTAAAATAAACACAACTTAGCATAAAACTAAAACATTGGTGTGTTACCAACACAATTCTCATTCTGAATCCAAAGCACAACACCGTAACAGCTACTGAGAAGAAATTAACTCCATACCAGCTGAAACCAGGACACCTGCATATCCCCCCAGTTAGGGTTATGAGTCAGCACAACAGTTTCTGAAAGCTGATACATTCCTTCAGGATTCTTTTGGTATGAAACAACAGATCCTTTCCAATTCAATAAATCCTAAGTAGTAAAAGGAACATGTACATAGGTTGCCTTTCTATTCCTACAGCCTGTCTTAAGGGGCCTGTATAATTGGACACTGTCCCCTCTTTATATACCAGATATAGGGTTAAAATCCTCACTTCCCCTTTCTGCCCTCTTTTGTTCCTTTAGTAAGGAGGTGGCACACTCTAGGGGTCATTCAGAGGAGCTGTCAGTACCAAAAACGGCACATCCTCTCCTTCCCCATCCTCCCCGCAACATACAATCCCTTTTCTCCTTCTCTTTGATATATAGCATTAACATATCTCCTCCCAATTTGCACTCTATCTGACTATTTTAATCTCTGCAATTTCATAAAAGCATCAACATAAAAAGCCTCATCCCATTTACCAGGTCAGTGACAAAACAACATTAACCGTAACATAATATTAACTGCATCAACACATTTTCCCTCTCCTCCAATTTATAAGGTGACCACCTGTAGTGGTTTTAGTTTGTTTATTTAGGTTTGTGGTTAAATGTTAGCACACTTACTTAAATTTATTTGATTGCTTGTTGTGAGATGAGGATTAGGAGTAGGTAAAGCAGGCTCAAACTTTATAAAGTATAAAGAAGTTTTATTAATATATTTCAGACAAAGGGAAAAGGAAAAAAATTAAGAAAAACTAGAACAAACTTTTCAGACTACTCTTTTTTTTCTTACTTTTCTATTTTATTTTTTTTGACAACATACAAAAGACAACACTTTGACTTTTTAGTCAGTTTATTACTTTAGAAATAGTTTTTGTTCTAGTTTATTTAGGGAGAGAAGTTTTTTTTGTTTACACTATGGATTTTCTGTAAGAAAAATACAGTTTTTATGGGTTTTTTGCTTTACCATTAGCCGCCGCCCGGAGCAAAGTCTAGTTTAATGGTGGATCCCTCCCACACCAGTAGCCTTCTCACAGCCACTTGGGTGGGTTATGAACAGTCTACAGGGTATTTGTTTTAAGGATGTTTAGTTAATTGTAGTAATAAAGAAAATTTCTTCTTCTGTGCTTAGCAACACAGGTTCTCCTGACAACTCAGGTTCTCTAGCATTCTCCCCGGGACCAGGGCTCTGGGTCACAGCTTCTCCTCTCTCTTGGTTTTAGTTTCTTATTAGGTTGTACTTTTTTAACATTTACTTGTCTGTACTTAGGTATTTTAGTTCATTGGTTGTAATAAGAACCTCACATCTCCCGTTGGACTACATTTTTATATATTACAGAGAATTTATTAGCTCAGTCCCCAACCATGGTTTTTTAAAAGAGTTTTTAGCTTTACTCTTGAAGTACTTCCCATGCACTTCTTTTTAAGTATTAGTTTTGTTTTTTTTATTGACTGTAAAGTCTCTGCGCTGCACTATGTCGATGTTCTCACTCGTTCCTCTCTCTGCGAGGAAGGATGGGTGTCTGTGAGTTTAGTCCAGGTATGGAGAGAGTTAATTTCTGTCTCTCTCTCTCTCTCTGGCAGTGTGAGGATTACGTGCTCTTTGCCGGGCTGTTTGAACAGGCCCGAGCTGGATGGAGTCTGGCCTGGTCTTTGCCTGGCCCGGAGCAGGGCCTGGCCCTGTCCTGTGTAGCTGACACACTGGCTGAGCTGGATCTGCTGAAGATTCCAGCCGTTCCTCCCCCATGCCCGGCTGCAGCGGCACGGCCGCTCTAAACTTCCACCTTGGAAGGAGGGGGGGGGGTGGGGGTGGGGGAGCTGGGGCCTTACCAGCGAGAGAAGCAGGAGCTGCTCTTTTCTACACAGCAGCAGCAGGTCTAAAGAGGAAGAACTTTAGAGAGTCTCTGCTTATATATGGTTTTTTCCTTGAAGGCGGATTAACTTTTTAATTGGTTTACTTACATATCAATTTTTAAAACTCCTTGATTATTGGTTCTCTCTCGCAGGAAGGAAGTTGTATTTTTTTTTTTAGCACAGATTACTTCTTAGATTTTGACCTCTCTGGCTTAACCCAGGACACCACCATTGATTATAGTATCTCAAAATTTTATCTTTCATCATTGGATCTCCCCAAGCTAATTCCAATTTTTCAAAACACAACCCAGAGGGCTACAGGGAGGAATTGTGGACTGGTTCAATCCCACATTTAATAATATTTTAGTTACCCATTTTTTTTTACCCTTAGGTCCATGTCGGAGTTTGGATCTAGTGTGTTTTTGTTTGGTTTTTTTTCTCTTCAAGAATTTTTCTCCCATGGGTTGCTAGGGGACTAATAGCTGGGCTAATGACTGGGTACTTAAGAGAACAAAAGCACATGGCTAGGGCCTTTCTCCTTGGCAGGGCAGGGGAGAATCCCTCTCATGGAAGCAGGGACAACGGGAGATTTTGGGGACTGAAAAAGCAAGGGCGGGGATAGGGCTGGTCTCTTGCTCGGGACCCTGAGAGCCGGACGGTTGGAGCTGCTGTCTGCTGAACCCACGGCCACTGAGAAGACAGCACGGAGCTGCCAGTCTTTCTGCTGTGAGTTTTTTCCCACTACCCCCATTGGAGCCGACCTGCCTGCCACCAGCCTGTCTCTCCCCCGCTCTACTCGGCGCTGCTCGGAGTTTTTGCTACACTGTAACTGTTTCCGAGGATCCTGCTGCGGCACCGATACCAGCTGCCCCCCGAGGGTCTGTGAAACAAAGGCTCTCCTCCATCCCTCTCTGCCTCGGGCAGCCGCCATTGCTGTTGCGCTACCTGAACTCACCCCAGAGCGCCCCCTGCAGCCGCCGAGGAATCATCACACCTAGAGCGCCCCCTGCAGCCGCGAAGGAACCACCGCACCCGGAGTGCCCCCTGAAGGCTGTGACTGGAACTGCACCAAAAGAGAAAGGTGCCTGAAGCCAAGCAGGCTGCCACTGGGTTTCTGGTTCTATTTGTTGGTTAATGCCATAGTTGTTGTTATTTGTTAGCCTTGTTTTAGATATTAGTAAAGAACTGTTATTCCTATTCCCATATCTTTGCCTGAGAGCCTCTTGATTTCAAATTTATAATAATTCGGAGGGAGAGGGGTTACAGTTTCCCATTCCAAGGGAGGCTCCTGCCTTCCTTAGCAGACACCTGTCTTTCAAAACCAAGACAGTCCAGACCTCCAATTGTTACACCACTCTGATCCCACTGATAGGTTAAGGCCCACTGCTAAGCATATCTCTGCACTGCACACTGCTGCAATCCCACTGATCGATTAAGGCCCACTGCTGAGTGTTGTCATGTGGCTTTCTTATGTGAGGACTGAAGCCTATAGACCTATACCTTTTGAATTTTTTCCCCCTCTGCAGAAGAAATGAAATATGATACTCACCAGTCCAAGAATTCACCCCCCTTTCACCCTTGCTCAAATATATCAGAAGTGTTTCACCTTGGATTCACTTACTGTTGCCCCAAATCTGGAGAGGATTTAGTGGAGTCCCTGATCAACTGGTCAGTGTGCACTGGCATCCTGTCTGATCTGATTCTCCATTGCCTTAACATTTAGGTGGAATTTGGTTGACTGGAAAAAAAAAAAAGAAAGACCTGATCATTTCCTGCAATAGTCCCACATTTCATGCAATACCCTAACATCCATATAAGTCAGCATTGCCATTGAATGAAGCCATTAGATTTCTCTTGCCCTGTTTTCATGCTTGCACACCATCTTCTTTGTGCTGGGCTAAAAATCTATAAAACATCACCATAATGCTGCCAGGTTAAAAACTTTTAGTTGCTGCTGGTGGTTTGTCTTTTAGCCTGGATCAGTTCCTCAAGGTCCAAAAGGTGCAGGGGATGAAAAGAAGTGGGGATGAAGGCAGTGGGGTGTCCCCCCCAGGTATATATGCTTGTTTAAAGCATATGAAACTTCAGCCGTAAACACAATTCTGCTGATGGTCAGCAACAGGTCTCTGGAACCAGCTGGAGGAAGGTCAGATGAAAATATAGGAAGAAGCCAGATAAAGAACACAAGACAAGGAAGCTAAGTTGCTCAGCATTTGAATATAACAATGAGAAAAAGCTTACTGTATTCTCTTTTTTCTTCCATGAAGGAAGCAATGGTTTGTCAAAAATAGTAAGGAATAATAAACAAGGGAGGAGGGGAAAAAAGGGAAATTCTAAACTGTTTGAGACAGTGGAAAACAATAAGTGATTATAGAAAGCCTGATCCAGCTGTAAAAGATGCTTAAAAAGAAAATCATATTGATATATTTATATTAATGTGGTATGTTGACCTTGACTGGCCAATAGGTGCCCACCAAGCCATTCTATCATTCCTCCTCTATCAACAGAACATACAGAAAATACAATAGAAAAGCTCATAAGTTGAAATAAGGACAGTGAGATCACCCACCAAATACCATTATGTAGAAAACAGACTCAACTTGGGGAAATTAATTTATTGCCAATTAATAACAGAGTAGCAAAATGAGCAATAAAACCAAATCTTAAAACACCTTCATAGAATCATAGAATACCCTGCATTGGAAGGGACCTACAAGGATCATTGAGTCCAACTCCTGACCCTGCACAGGACCATCTCCAAGAATCCCACCACATGCCTGAGAGTATTGTCCAAACGCTTCTTGAAGTCTGTCAGGCTTGGTGCCGTGACCACTTTGCTGGGGAGCCTGTTCCAATGCCCAACCATGCTCTGGGGGAAGAATCTTTTCCTCATATCTAGCACTCTAATAGCTTTATATATCTGTTTTATATTGTTGTAACCAAAACTGCCCCCAGGACATGAGGTGAGGCCACACTAGTGCAGAGTGGGACAATCACCTCTCATGACTGGCTGGTGATGCTGTGCCTGATGCCCCCCAGGACACAGTTGGCCCTCCTGGCTGCCAGGGCACTGCTGACTCATATTTAACTTTCTGTCCACCAGGACCCTTTCCACAGTGCTGCTTTCCAGCCACTGGTTCCCAAGTCTGTTCACACATCCAGGGTTGTCCCATCCCAGGTGAAGAATCCAGCACTTGTCTTTGTTAAACATGCAGTTTGCATATAATGCCACTCCATCTGCCTTTTCTGCCCTGCATATCTCCCCTGAGAAGCCTGTAACCATCCACCATGGCACTCCAATCACAGGACTCATTCCACCAGGTTTCACTTATGCCAATGATGTCATATCTCTGGGACTGGGCCAAAGCTTTGAGCTCATTGAATTTGTTCCTCATGCTGCGTGCAATAGTCTAGAAACATTTCAGGTGTGATTCGTTGTAGCCAACACCTTGTGAAGCAGATTGAGGGAGCCCATTAGCGCTTGTTTCCTCAAGTTTTGGCAGATTCTCCCATCCCTTAGCACTGCCAAGCCTGGTATTTTCTCTTCTCCCCCTTCCAAGCTAGTTTAAAGTTCTGTCAACAAGCCCCACTAGCTCCTGTGCTAGAACCTCTTTTCCGCTCTGAGAAAGGTGCATCACATCAGGTGTCAGTAAAACAGGTGTTGAGTAGATCATCCCATGGTCAAAAAACGTCAAATTTTTCTGATGACACCAGCCTCAGAGCCACATGTTGATCTGATGGATCTGCTGGCTCCTTTTAATATTATTCCTTGCTACTGGGAGTGTTGAGTAAAACACTACCTGTGCTCCTGATCCTTCAACCAATTGTCCCAAGGCCCTGAAATCCCTTTTTATTGCCCTCAGACTTCTCTTTGTTATTTCATCACTACCGACTTGAAGAACCAATAATGGATAATAATCAGAGTGCCTTACTAGACTGGAAGGTTTTACAGTAATGTCCCTTACCCCAGGACATGTGAGACAGCAGACTTCCCTGTGAGTTGGGTCTGATCTGCATATCAGGCCCTCCATTCCCCTTAGAAGGGAGTCTCCTATTACAACTACCATTCTTTTCCTCTTAACAGAGGAGGTTCTGATGCAGGGGCTTGATTGTGCTGCCTTAGGTAGTCCCTCTATCCCGGAAGGACCTTTGCCCACGTCATCAGTTGTATGGCCTTCTAGTTCCAGAGCATCCTACCTGTTGTAGAAGGTACCAGTCCTACTTGTCATCATCAAGTTTTCAGGAGGAGGAACCTTCCTCCTGTTGATGCCATTTGGTTTCTGCCTTTTTTCTTTTATATGTGCTCTGTACTCTTTGCACATATATTTGTAGCTCTGTAGCCTATTCTATTAATAGCTAGTTTTCCCAGTACTTTTCCATGGCCTTTCCCTAAGCAGAAAGACAAAACAAATTCCAGAGCTCCGAGCCCCAGAGGGTAGAAGGCCCTGTCCTATCTTGGTTCTTCCTGGGAACCAAGGCCGAGAACAACTCTGAGGTACATTTTCCTAAACAAAGTACAGCCGGTGCTGAGAGGGGGGCTCCAGAGAAGGGGCTGGACCTGGGGGGGAATTGAATCACAACTTGTTCTCCTTATTGGTGCTTTTAATCAATTATGCTAATTTCCTAAAAGCTATAAATATGTACTCACCCCTGGAGGGGGTGGGCTTTTATGGACACCTTTCCATAACTGCTCCTGAAGACCTTCAAAATAAAGATCCCCTTTTATATTACCTCCTTGCTAAAATGATCTCGAGTTTCTTTTCCAGGTTGGGGGGAAAGGCAACACTGTGAGGAAAATTAATCCATGAACACCAGAGGTTTATGTCCAAAAAGGAGACAGAGGAGTCCTGTAAATTTATTTGAAGTAAGGGAGAGGTCATGGGGCATTTCCCCTGGGGTCTCTCAAATTTTGGAGGACGCAGCCTCCCTTTTATCCTAATTTCCTGACCCACAGGCCCTTCTCTCTTTCCCCATTGGCTGAGGTATTTGAGAGGTACAGACTTCCCGGAACGTCTAATACCTAAGATCCCCCTGTAATGTATAATCCCCCCCTTTGTCCTTCCCGTGTATCACTCAGTGGAATTCCTTATGGAATTTTATCGTCCTTCTCATTGTTTCTTTCATCTTCCAATATTCAGTTTTATTTATTAGCTGACCTGTGGTTTGTTTGTAAATGCAGATCTCCCGTTCCATTCATCAATCAATGGAATCCTTCCCATTGTTTCTTTTATCTCTGTGTGCCAGTCTTATCTACCAGCCACTCACAGTTTGTTTGGGAAGAAAAGTTTCTCATTCCTTTCACTCCTAATATGGGCTTCCAGCCTTCATCTTCAACAGACCGTTGACTAACTTCTTGACAGGATTCCAAGTCCACCTGCATCTCCACTACAATGGAGTTTCAAGACTCCTGAGACTATAGGATCTCTGAGAATAACCTATCAATCCCGCACTCTCTTTCTCTAATACCGCATAGCACATTCACTTCCTACCGTAGTTCCTTCACCTGGCAACATAAATCATTGACAACAGCACACCACATGCAAAAGGAATGACTGGCAGGCCCAGCTTCAATCACGAGTCTCTTTGCTGCATCTATTGGCTGCTCAGCGAGGAGCCCTTCCTGCCCACACAAATTGCCTTAGTCGCTAACACTCCGCAGAGCTGTTTAAATCTCCCATGCTGCTCCTGTCAACGCCTCTTGCTCGCCTGATTTGCTCGTGAGGACTTTCAGGTCCTGATGGGGCTCGAGGCTTCTGCTCGGGTGTCCCTGAGCTCAGGAACCTCCCTGTACAGCTCGATCTAACCCTTGCCCACGGACTTACCTCAGTCGCTGCTGCTGCTGCTACCTCACCGACTTCCTCCCATCCACACCTTCTTCCCAAGCTCAGCTTCACTCCTGACTCTTCTACTTCCTCCCCTGAGAAGCGCTGGGGGATGAGGAATGGGAACTGCAGTCAGTTCATTAAGTGTTGTGTCTGTCACTCCTTCCTTCCTCATGCTTTTCCCCTGCTCCAGTGTGGGGTCCCTACCTCAGGATACAGTCCTTCACTAACTTCTACAGCGTAGGTCCTTCCCACAAGTTTCGGTTCTTCACAAACTTGTCTAGCACAGATCCTTTCCACAGGTTGCAGTCCTTCAGAAAGTCTGCTCCAGCATGAGTCCTCTACAGGGTCAAAGGTTCTGCCAGAAAACCTGCTCCTCTGAGGGCTTAAAATATGGACTGCACTTCTGTGGATGAGTGCACAAATAATGTCTGTATAATAATAATATTTATATCTGAGTCCTAACAAGATATTACCCTATTTTTAAAATAGTCTCGAATGGTGGTGGTAACTTAATTTTTAATTTTTTTCCCTAGTGTCATGGGTTGACCCCAGCTAGGTGCCAGGTGCCCACTCAGTCACTCTATCACTCCCTCTCCCACTGGGAGAGGGGAGAGAATAATATGGAAAAAACTACCAGGGTAAGATAAGGCAGGTTTATTACAGCAGGAAAACAGAGCAAGCAAGCAGAGATTTGCACGCGCAAGAGCCGAGAAGAAAAAAAATCAGTTTCTACTTCCCATCAGTAGCGATGTCCAGACACTTTCTGGGAAGCAGGGCTTCAGCACATGTAATGGTTGCTCAGGAAGGCAAACATGGACGACTCCTGAGTGCCTCCTCCTCCTCCTCTCTTCCTTCCCTTATGTATCTGAGCTGATGTCATATGGTATGGAATATCCCTTTGGCTGACTGGGGTCAGCTGGCCTGCTTGTGTCCCCTCCCAGGATCTTGCCCACTCCCATCCCCTTTGGTGGGGGAAGGAATGTCAGAGGGACAGCACTGCTTGGCAGTAGCCAAAACACTGGTCTGTTATCAATGCCAGCTACCAATACAAAGCACAGCACTGTAAGGGCTGTGAGCTTTACCCCAGTCAGACCCAATACACCCAGTAAAAGAACACATGGTTTGTCTCAGCATAGTTAGAACCCAATTTATCCCACAGCACTAAATTCAACTCAGTGAGTACAGGTCTAATTGTAGTAGTTCCCCCCATTTCTGTTAGGAGCATACCTTCCTTTTACATATATGTATCCTAATTTCTGTAACTTGCATGTGTAAAGAACCAACTAATTCTATATAAGCAGTGATGCCTTTTTTCTGGTCTTAGGAAATAAAGGCTCAGACACAGTGAAAGGGTTGGGGGTTGTTTACCTCGGTATTTTAATAGGATCCCGTTCAATGGCTTCTGCCGTCCAGGTAGAACACGCCGCAAAAGCCCCTTCCCCCTAATCCAGTATACAATTAAAGACTCTACACATTAGCATTTCTACCAGGAGGGCCCAATAAGGGGCCTGGGTGGGCTAACTTCTAGTTTACAAAATCTATTCTACTAGGAGACCTTGAGGGCTCACGAAAACAGGGTGTTTGGTCTCTAACTCTACGTGGCTTCAGGGGTGTTTAGTCTACCGGCCTCCTAAACACCATGAAACCAGGCTAAACTATCACCTAAAGCATCACAAGTATGCATGCTAATACTTGTGAATATAGGGAACAGGGTACGACATATTCAGGAGAAAAAGCAGAAAAAATCCCTCAGGCATCAGCAGTCATTACAAGATAGATGACCATGCTAGATTTTGTAGCATTATTTGCAACTGTGAATAATAGCTATAGGGGACAAGAAGGATTCTGCTCAGTGCTGAGTTTTCTTTGCCCTGATGCTTTTTAAACGATGTATTTATCTATTCTTCATTTTTCAAAGTATCTTCCCCAGCTATGCAGTTATAATTCAGCAATATCATGTAGCATTCGTAAATACATAGTAATTATAATTGTGGCCTGAGTATTCAATTATGGTTAGAAAAAAACCTTCAGTATACTTGTTGACTTTATCACAGCCTCTAAATTTGGATGACAGACATCATGTGAGAAATTTTTGTCCTTTAATGAGTGGACCTTGACTCTGAGAAGAGATTTTTCAGAAACATTTGGAAAAGGGTAGTGACAATCACTGTATATAAGGGGTTGGCTGGAGCTGAAACTGCAGATCTGTATTATATTACACCTGTTTATTCTAAGCTATTTCAAGGAGAGGAAGTAGATAAGTAGGTGAAAACAGTATTTAGTACCAGTATAATGGCAGCTTTTAAAATAATACTTGATATGTTGGAGTTCATGTTAGATACAGATGTAGACTAAGCTTAGTTGCCACCACATTTATCAGCACGTAAATGCTGATTTATATATGTACAAAAACAAAGCTGTATGTGTGTACATCTGTATATAAATACAACTCCCTGTTGTTCATAAAAAAATCTTAATAAATTAAAATTTGTTGGTTTACTGAGATTATTAATTTAATAATTTTAAAATAGAAAGGAAAAGCAATGCAAAATTTGCATTTGAAAATTCAGCAAAATATAAACTAGCACGTATGTTATGACAACTGTTTTTAATTTTGGCATAAGACATCACTCAGTTTCCACAGCTGTGAAAATACTTCATTGCCTTAAGGGGGAATTATGAATATTAAGTAACTACCATTAAATACATTGCTATGAAATACCTAAATGGGGATATCATAGATACCTAGATAATTTATTTTTAGGCTTGGGATTCTTTTGGTTTTTAGATTTTTAGGTTCAGTATTTCTCATGATGCCTGAAGGATTTTTTCTGCTTTTCTCCTGAATATTTCTTACACTGTTCCCTACATTCACAAGTATTAGCATGCATACTTGTGATGCTCTAGGTGATAGTTTAGCCTGGTTTCATGGTGTTTAGTAGACCAGTAGACTAAACACCCCTGAAACCACGTAGAAGACCAAACACCCTGTTTTCGTGAGCCCTCAAGGTCTCCTAGTAGGACAGATTTTGTAAACTAGAAGTTAGCCCACCCAGGCCCCTTATTGGGCCCTCGTGGTAGATATACTAATGTGTAGAGTCTTTAATTGTATACTCGATTGGGGGGACGGGGCTTTTGCGGCGTGTTCTACCTGGACGGCAGAAGCCATCGAATGGGATCCTATTAAAATACCGAGGTAAACAACCCCCAACCCTTTCACCGTGTCTGAGCCTTTATTTCCTAAGATCAGAAAAAGGCATCACTCACAATAAGGTTTTTCAGAGTTGTCAGAATTCATTGTGCAAGAAAATCAGCCAGCTCTCAACCCAAGGGAGTATGGGCTTTGGACTGGGTGTTCAGATACAGTAGAGTTTAGCTAATGAGTGCAAAACTGCAGTGGTTAGAATGTTATCTTGGTTTAAAAGACAGATGTCTACTGAGGGAGGTGGGAACCTTCCTGGAATGGAAAGACAACCCCTCCCCCCAAATTACTGTAACTTCAGAATTACAGGGCTTCTAGGCAGAGATGTAGGAAAAGGAATAGCAGTTCTTTACTAGCAAATATATATATATAACAGAACAAACAACAAAACAATAACAGAAGTTTCCCACCCATTAAGCATTGTTTCCCCTTTGGTGTAGTTACAAACAAAACCGGTAGGGGGCGCTGGTGGCTCCAGTGAGGCGGCAGCTGCAGTGACTTACTTGCAGCTGGCAGAGGGCATTAGCGGGCTCAAGCAAGGCAGAAGGCTGCTCACTCAGGGCCAGCAGGGGGCACTCCAATGCAAGAACGGGACCTCCCCAGGTGGTGATGGCAGCTCAGATGAGAGAGGGGAAAAAGGATGACTTCCCCAGGCAACCACGCAAGCCGCAATCGGTCTTCGGCACCGCTAACGGCAGCCGGTACACGCTGGGAAGAGAGGCGGGGCGTGCAGAAAAGAAATCCGGCGGGAGCTGCTTCGTCTTAAGGGGGAAAGCTGCTTCGGGGCAGGGGGAAGGGGTGACTCCCTCAGGCACTCATGCTGTACGGAAAATCACGCAATGAAAAGCCAGTGTCTGTAAAGGAGAGAGCGGCGTCCTGCAACTTCATTCGAATAAAGGGAGAGAGGCCACTGGGGCACACGCCTGTGTACTTTTCTCTCTCAAGGTTTCAGAGGGCGCAGCCTCCCTTTTATCCTAATTTCCTGCCACATGCTGCCCTCTTCCTTTCCCCATTGGCTGACATACTAGGAAGGCACAGACTTCCTGAACTGCCTGCCACGTATTCCCCCCTTGAACCTGTCATTTTACCCCAAAATTCAGAAACTCAAGCCTGTGCAGACCCACTTGTCTGTTTCAGGAGCCAAGCTGTCTGAGCCCTGCAACAAACCTGCTGCCCAAAGTAGAGACATTAAGACCCATTTCAAAGACGTTAACACACATACCTTCACCCATCGAATTGCTTGTAAAGACATGAGCACACATCTTCCCTCTCAACCGTGGACCTGTGCTGGTCTCCCAAGACAGACAGTTGCCAAAGTCTCAGTCAAGACAGTGGGGCAGCCAGGACTCACTCTCTTGCAAGCAGTGGGCTTACAGGCAGGTGGCAGGGAGAGCCCCACAGCAGTGTTGAAATCGCTGTGCAGGAAAAGTTCAAGGCCCAAACCCCATGACTGTCTCCGCTCCCAGCCGGGAAAGAGTGCTAAACCCCTGTTCCCCTCCCCAACCTAAGCCATTACATTGTCAGAGCAATCGCCTACGCCTTTTATTCACTCAATAACCTACCATTTACCCCCAGGACATTCCCCTCTCCTCCCCCACAGTGCCTTTTCAAATGAGAAAAAATTCATTGAGACAACGTAACCCACAACAAATAAATCCCAATACAAATAATTAGAATAAATAAGGCCTAATATGACATCAGGATCTTCTGGTATAGCGGCATACTCATTGTGGGTTTAGGTACTTAAGCTAATGGCAGAACACATATTACAGGTAACACCTGACCGAATGGCTGATGTGAGAAGACATCTTAATAGCTAGCAGTGTGATGCCTTACAGAAAAAGCTACTATGCCTAAGCCCCCTGATGGCAGATATTATTAGAAATATTGGACACTGCCTTAATAGAAAAAGTCTGTAATAGTCACGAATATCCACAAACGCCAGAGGTTTATGTCAAAAAAGAGACAGGAGTCCTGCAACTTTATTGGAATAAAGGGAGAGAGTCCACTGGGGCACATGCCCAAGGGCTTTTCTCTCTAGAGATTTCAGAGGGTGCAGCCTCCATTTTATCCTAATTCCTGGCCCCATGTTGCCCTCTTCCTTTCCCCATTGGCTGAGGTACTAAGAAGGTACAGCCTTCCCAAACCGCCTTCCACATATTCCTCCCCTTTGATGCCTGAAGGATTTTTCTGCTTTTCTTCTAAATACTTCTTACACTGTTCCCTATATTCACAAGTATTAGCATGCATACTTGTGATGCTTTAGGTGATAGTTTAGCCCGGTTTCATGGTGTTTAGTAGACCAGTAGACTAAACACCCCTGAAACTACGTAGAAGACCAAACACCCTGCTTTCGTAAGCCCTCAAGGTCTCCTAGTAGGACAGATTTTGTAAACTAGAAGTTAGTCCACCCAAGCCCCTTATTGGGCCCTCCTGGTAGATATGCTAATGTGTAGAGTCTTTAATTGTATACTTGATTGGGGGGACGGGGCTTTTGCAACGCGTTCTACCTGGACGGCAGAAGCCATCGAATGGTATCCTATTAAAATACCGAGGTAAACGACCCCCAACCCTCTAACCGTGTCTGAGCCTTTATTTCCTAAGACCAGAAAAAGGCATCAGTCATTGGCAACCCAGATGGGATGATAGAGACCCCGAAAACTTGCCGTTTTGGACTGAGAATATCTCGCCTAGCTCCTTCACCGGCACCCTACGGGGCTCAGGTGGCAGTCCAAGGCTGTGACCGGGCTCTAGGACCCAGTGCATGAAAGCACGGAAGAGGTGAGTGGAAGCGGGGGAGACGTGTTTCGGTATTGTGCTAGCACCAGGAGGGAGGTTGGGAGGTTGGGCGGGGGGGGTCTGAGAGACCCCTAAAAGGGGAGGAAAATTAACCCCCTTCCTGTAAAATCGTGGTAAGGGGAGGACACTCTCCGGTTAAACCACAGGAGGTTGGTGGGGGGGGACCACAACTGCAAGGCGGTTCAGTGGTTTAAGGCGCTGATCAGAAAACTGCAAAGCCGGTAGTTGCGGGTTCGAGTCTCGGTTGAGATAACTTTAAGAAGCTTTCTCATGCGTGGAGTTTTGCTGTTTAAAGCTTGTTTCTAAGCTGTTACCACTAGTTAGTGATTGTAGTTTGCAGGCTAGGCAAGTCGCCGGGGCGAGACGTTTTTTTCCTGGCCGATTTCTCTGTTTATAAGTAAAATGGGGTGTAGTTTTTCTGAGGATGTACAAGTCCCCAGAGAACCTCCGTTAGATCTGGTATTGAAAAACTGGCAATATTTAACTGGAAAAAGGACCCCCCCTGGACACGGGAGCTGATAAGACTCTGTACACGGGTCTGGCCGACGTTAAAATTAGGAGGACAGAGAGTGTGGCCACGTTTTGGGAGTCAAGAAAATGAAATAGTCACAGAGCTAATGGTAGAATTGCGAGCTCTGCGCAGGTTTGATGAGTTAAAATACGCACAACTCTTTACCATACTACTGAATAGAGAAGAGGTGTATGAGGTGCAGAAAGGCTGTTTGGAGATGGTTGTAAAAGGGAAAGGAAACGTGAGGAGGAGGAGAAGGAAGCTAGTGACTAACGAAATGGAAGAAACAGACATTATGGACATGGCGGCCCCAGCTTTGCGTACAGGCATGGGGGGGTCCCCCCCGCCGTGCCACCGCCGCCATTACAGCCAGTGCAGTCTGGGGCGGGCAACGGAGGTGCGCAACCGCTGCCACCGCCGCCCCCACTGCCGCTGCAGCCACAGCCGGCACCACCACCCCCACCGCCGCCGCAGCTGGCTCCACAGCCGGCTCCACCACCACCCCCACCCTGACCACACAGGGGGCGGGCAAACGGGTGGAGGGGGGGCTGGCTGCTTGCCAGCTCCTGACTGCCCCCGGCAGGGGATTGGACCGGGAGCGGAGCCTAGCTGGCCCCTGCCACCCGACCGGGCCAGAGCCTGGGATGAGTGGAGGTACCCTCGATCTCAGCTTCGCCACTCTTTCAGCGTCGCGGAGAGGGGCAAAGCCACCCTGACCAGAAGAGGGTGGGACGTGCCTGATCCAAATTACTATTCCAAAAGGGGGGACAGAGTCAACCATCCCGGATACCCCCTCCGCCACTCTGCCAGTGCTGGGATTAAAACTTGTCCTGGTTTGAAGGACAGGTGTCTGTTAAGGAAGGCAGGAGCCTCCCTTGGAATGGGAAACTGTAACCCCTCTCCCTCCGAACTATTATAAATTTGAAATCAAGAGGCTCTCAGGCAAAGATATGGGAATAGGAATAACAGTTCTTTACTACTATCTAAAACAAGGATAACAAATAACAACAACTATAACGTTAACCAACAAACAGAACCAGAAACCCAGTGGCAGCCTGCTCGGCTTCAGGCACCTTTCCCTTTTGGTGCAGTTCCAGTCACAGCCTGCAGGGGGCGCTCTGGGTGCGGTGATTCCCCGTGGCTGCAGGGGGCGCTCTGGCGTGAGCTCAGGTAGCACACGGCAATGGCGAGCTGCCCAAGGCACGGAGGGATGGAGGAGAGCCTTTGTTCCACAGACCCTCGGGGGGGGCAGCTGGTGTCGGTGCCGCAGCAGGATCCCTGGACACAGGGAGCTGGGACGGTAAGAGGTCCCACGTGCAGGGGAAGTCACGCTACAATGTAGCGAAGAAACTCGGAGCGGCGAGGAGGAGCAGGGGAGAGACAGGCTGGTGGCAGGCAGCTCCTGATGGGGCAGAGGGCAGAGACTCACAGCAGACAGACTGGCAGCTCCGTGCTGGCTTCTCAGGGGCCGTGGGTTCAGCAGACAGCAGCTCCGACCGTCCAGCTCCGAGGGTCCCGAGCAAGAGAGCGTGACCTCCCCCCTGCCCTTGCTTTTCAGTCTCCAAAATCTCGCGTTGTCAAGCCCTGCTTCCATGAGGGGCAATTCTGCCGCACCCTGCCAAGGAGAAAGGCCCCTAGCCTTGTGCTTTGTTCTCTTAAGTACTCAGCAATTAGCTCAGTCATTTGTGTCTTAGCAACCCATGGGAGAAAAAATTCCTGAGGAAAAAAACTAAATCCAATCTCCAACATTCTCCACCCCAAATTTTTTTCCCATGCAAACACCTTACATCAAATTTAAACCTTCGAAGTATATACATACATGCAGATACAGATACAAGCACAGTGTCATAAGTAGTTCACCCTAAAACAAGATCTCCTTGAGGTATGCATCGGGTCTCTCCATCCCTTTGCATCACCCACCAGGTGCAGCCTGGTCCCTGAGCAAAGACAACCCCACGGATGGGCTTGTCTTTACTTGAGGCAGAGTTAATACAAACAGTCTTTCCCAGCATACCTCTCATGTGTACTACTGGAACCTTATCTCCATCTGTTGTTCGCAAGGGGTCAGAGTGGGCAGGCCCTGCTCGGTTGGAGGACCTCGGGTGTTCACTAACCATGTGGCCTTTGCCAAATTAGTCTCCCAGTTCTTGAATGTCCCCCCACCCAGTGCTTTCAAGGTGGTTTTAAGCAGGCCATTGTACCGTTCAACTTTCCCAGCTGCTGGTGCATGATAAGGGATATGGTACACCCACTCGATGCCATGTTCCCTAGCCCAGGTGTTTATAAGGCTATTTTTGAAATGAGTCCCATTGTCGGATTCAATTCTCTCAGGGGTACCATGTCTCCAAAGGAACTGTTTATCGAGGCCCAGGATGGTGTTCCGGGCAGTGGCATGAGGCACAGGGTAGGTCTCCAGCCATCCTGTGGTGGCTTCCACCATTGTGAGAAAGTAGCGTTTGCCTTGGCGGGTTTGGGGCAGTGTGATGTAATCAATCTGCCAAGCCTCTCCATAATTATATATGGACCACCGTCCACCATACCATAGAGGCTTTACCCGCTTGGCCTGTTTGATCGTGGCACACGTCTCACAATCATGGATCACCTGGGAGATGCTGTCCATGGTTAGGTCCACCCCTCAGTCTCGTGCCCACTTATAGGTGGCATCTCTGCCCTGGTGGCCTGAGGCATCATGGGCCCATCGGGCTAGGAACAACTCCCCTTTGTGTTGCCAGTCTAAATCTATCTGTGCCACCTCTATCTTTGCGGCGTGATCTACCTGCTTGTTGTTCTGGTGTTCCTCGTTAGCTCGGCTCTTAGGGACAAGGGCATCTATATGGCGGACCTTTACAGGTAGCTTCTCTACCCGAGTGGTAATGTCTTTCCATTCATCAGCTGCCCAGATTGGCTTTTCTCTACGCTGCCAGTTGGCCTTTTTCCACCTTTCCAGCCAACCCCATAGAGCATTGGCTACCATCCACGAATCGGTGTAGAGATAGAGCTTTGGCCACTTCTCTCTCTCAGCAATGTCCAGGGCCAGCTGAACGGCTTTGAGTTCAGCAAATTGGCTCGACCCACCCTCTCCTTCAGTGGCTTCTGCAACCTGTCGTGTGGGGCTCCACACAGCTGCTTTCCACTTCCGGTTCATCCCTATGATGCGACAGGAACCATCAGTGAAAAGGGCGTAGCACTTTTCTTCATCTAGCAGTTGATTGTATGGTGGAGCCTCCTCAGCCCGGGTCACTTGTTCTTGCTCCTCTTCATCAGTGAGACCAAAACTCTCACCTTCTGGCCAGTTCGTAATTATTTCTAGGATCCCAGGGCGGTTCGGATTTCCAATGCGGGCGCGCTGTGTGATAAGTGCGATCCACTTACTCCATGTGGCATCAGTGGCGTGGTGGGTAGAGGGAGCCTTTCCTTTAAATATCCACCCCAGCACTGGTAGTCGAGGTGCCAGGAGGAGTTGTGCTTCAGTGCCAATTACCTCCGAGGCGGCTTGAACTCCTTCATAGGCGGCCAAGATTTCCTTCTCTGTGGGGGTGTAGTTGGCTTCAGACCCTCTGTAACTCCGGCTCCAGAATCCCAGCGGTCGGCCTCGAGTCTCTCCAGGCACCTTCTGCCAAAGGCTCCAGGACAAGCCATTGTTCCCGGCTGCAGAGTAAAGCACATTCCTCACCTCTGGTCCCGTCCTTACTGGGCCAAGCGCTACTGCGTGAGCGATCTCCTGCTTGATCTGGGCAAACGCTTGTTGCTGTTCAGGGTGCCAGTGAAAGTCGTTCTTCTTGCGGGTGACCAGGTAGAGAGGGCTCACAATCTGGCTGTACTCAGGAATGTGCATCCTCCAAAAGCCTATGGCCCCTAGGAAAGCTTGAGTTTCCTTTTTGTTAGTTGGCGGAGACATCGCAGTGATCTTATTGATGACCTCCATGGGAATCTGGCACCGTCCATCTTGCCATTTTACCCCCAGGAAGTGGATCTCTCGAGCAGGTCCCTTGACTTTGCTCTTCTTGATGGCAAAACCAGCTTCCAGGAGGATCATGATGATCTTCTCTCCTTTCTCAAATACCTCTGCTGCTGTGTTCCCCCACACAATGATGTCATCGATGTATTGGAGATGCTCTGGAGCCTCACCCTTTTCCAGTGCAGCCTGGATCAGTCCATGGCAGATCGTGGGGCTGTGCCTCCACCCCTGGGGTAGCCGATTCCAGGTATATTGCACACCTCTCCAGGTGAAGGCAAACTGGGACCTGCACTCCGCTGCCAGAGGGATAGAGAAAAATGCATTGGCAATGTCAATGGTGGCATACGATTTTGCTGCCTTGGACTCCAGCTCGTACTGGAGTCTAACATGTCTGGCACGGCAGCACTCAATGGTGGAGTCACTTCATTCAAGCCATGATAGTCCACAGTCAATCTCCATTCCCCGTCAGACTTGCGCACAGGCCAGATGGGGCTGTTGAAGGGTGAGTGAGCTTTACTGACCACTCCTTGGCTTTCCAGGTCGCGGATCATCTTGTGGATGGGGATCACGGCGTCTCGATTCGTCCGGTACTGCTGGCGGTGCACTGTTGAGGTGGCAATTGGCACTTGTTGCTCTTTTACTCTCAGGAGTCCCACTGCATTTGGATTTTCCGATAGTCCAGGCAAGGTGTTCAGTTGCCTGGTGCCCTCTGCCTCCACAGCCGCTATTCCAAAAGCCCACCCGAGTCCCTTTGAGTCTTTGTAATAACCATTCTGGAGGAAGTCTATGCCCAGAATACATGGGGCCTCTGGACCAGTCACAATGGGGTGTTTCTGCCACTCCTTCCCGGTCAGGCTCACCTCGGCTTCCAACAAAGTTAATTGCTGTGATCCCCCTGTCACCCCGGCAATAGAAACAGGTTCCGCCCCCACATGTCCCGATGGTATTAAGGTACACTGCGCACCAGTATCAACTAACGCTTCATATTTTTGTGGCTCTGATGTGCCAGGCCATCGGATCCACACTGTCCAAAAGACCCGGTTTTCCCGTGCCTCTTCCTGGCTAGAGGCAGGGCCCCTCTAGCCCTGGTTAGCATTTCTTTCTTGGGCGTACATGGTAGACGTCCCCTCGAGGGGATCTAACAGATCGTCCTCCCTTCTGTAATATCTGGCATCGTGGTCACAGGAGGCTGAGGCTACCTTCACTTTAGTAGACCCCCCGCCTCGGTTAGTATTTCCCTCCTTGAGTTGCTGTACCCGTGCTGCCAGGGCAGCAGTGGGTTTCTTATCCCACTTCCTCATGTCTTCCCTGTGGTCACACAGGAAGAACCACAGCTCAGATCGTGGGGTGTACCCTCTCTCTCTGGCTGGGGGGCGCTGGGCTCTGACTTTGGGGCTTGTGACTCGCACTGGTGCCGCACTCATCATCCTCATCTCCTCCCTCACCTCCCTCATCATCTCCTCTCTGAGGTCTTTGACCACAGCAGAGACCTGAGCCTGTATTGGGCCACTGATCATACTATCATAATTCCTGAGTTTGGTGGCTATGGAGCCCACTGTCTCTCAGTTGTCATCAGCATTAATTGTTGCAATGAAAATGGTGTATTGGGAGGGCCCTAGCTTTGCCACATTCCACAACATTTGCCCTGTACACTTGACCTTGTCGGGGTCATTATCATGTTGTCCATCCCTCCCAAAGTGTACCTCCAATACTGCCACCTCCCTCAGCTGTTGGATTCCCTCCTCAAGGGTCTTCCATGGTCTTCTATGATGATACTCCTGCATTCTCTCCCTGTTGACAAACCTCTCTCTTACACTTATTAAAAGCCGTTCCCAGAGAGACAGGGGCCCGTCATCTCTTCCGAATACCTGATCAACCCCTGAGTCCTGGGACAAGGGTCCCAACTGCCTTGCCTCAACACTATCCAGCTGCATGCCCATACCCATAAGGTCCCAGACCCGAAGTAACCAGGTTGTAAAAGGCTCATGACCCCGTCGCACAATGTCTTTTCGTAGATTACGGAGACTGTCATACCCCAGGGACTCGGTAGTGATTTCAATCCGTGGCCTCCCTACTGGTTGAGAGGGTCCTGCTTCCCCATCATTACTCACTGGCTGCTCTGGTTTGACCTTAGTCTTCCTTTTTTCCACAGGGGCAACCGCTGCTCTCTGTGGCTGCCCTTCTGGTCTGACTGGAGCTTGAGCAGTTGTAACGTCCCTGGGTTCCTCTGCTGCCCCATTAGACACTCTCCTTGGGGTAGGGGGAGGGTTTCCCACCATCTGGGCAAGTGTATTCCTTCAGCACTTGGCCCATCTCGTGGATCTCCTTCACCAGGACTCCCACCCAATCCAGGTGTTTTGTTTCTGAGGTGGGTTGTGGGGCTGGGTCAGACTCTGTAGCAGTATCTCTAGTGTCTGGGGCAATGTCAGGTTCTGGGATGGTGTCCCTAGTCTCTGGGGCTATGTCAGGTTCTGTGGCTGCATCCCTAGTCTCTGGGGCCGTGTCAGGTTCTGTGGCAGCATTTCTAGTTTCCGGGGCCAGGTCAGTTTCTGTGGCAGCATCCCTAGTCCTTGGGGCCATGTCAGGTTCTGGGGCCTCATCCCTATTGTCTGGGGTAGGTGTCAGAGTGGCTATCCAAGTCAGACCCCCCTTATCCCTGAATGCTAAATAGAGTAGGACTATCAGCAACACCAGCCACTGTATGGTATCATTAGCTTCTAGAGAAGATTTGAACCCCTCAAAGATTGGCGGGATAGGCCCAAAGAGCTGGGTGAAGGGTTGTGAGAACATTTCTTTTGGTGTCACTTCCTCGCAGTAGGTACCATTATTAAAGTAACCCTGAAAACATGTCATTAGTGTGTGGTAGCTCTGAATCCACATGCCTGCCTTCCAGAGGAAGTTGAAAATCCATGAATTCCTCACCTTTTTGACCCAAAACACAAACTGTATAACAGCCACCGTAGCCTTAGTTATAGGACCCATGTTTAGATATGGGGCTGCAAATGGGAGAGAGAGAGCTGTGACCACTTGCCATACGAACCGGGATAAGCTAGACCACATGGTACAACCAAAGAGGCTCCTATATCCAGCACACAAAAACTGCGTTACTCAAGAACTGTTATCCTTTTTCCTCTCGACGCCCTCGTGCCCGACGTTGGGTGCCAAAATCTGTCCTGGTTTGAAGGACAGGTGTCTGTTAAGGAAGGCAGGAGCCTCCCTTGGAATGGGAAACTGTAACCCCTCTCCTTCCGAACTATTATAAATTTGAAATCAAGAGGCTCTCAGGCAAAGATATGGGAATAGGAATAACAGTTCTTTACTAATATCTAAAACAAGGCTAACAAATAACAACAACTATAACGTTAACCAACAAACAGAACCAGAAACACAGTGGCAGCCTGCTTGGCTTCAGGCACCTTTTCTCTTTTGGTGCAGTTCCAGTCACAGCCTTCAGGGGGCACTCCGGGTGCAGTGGTTCCTTCGCGGCTGCAGGGGGCGCTCCGGCGTGAGCTCAGGTAGCACACGGCAATGGCAGCTGCCCAAGGCAGGGAAAGATGGAGGACAGCCTTTGTTTCACAGACCCTCGGGGGGGGCAGCTGGTGTCGGTGCCGCAGCAGGATCCCTGGACACAGGGAGCTGGGACGGTAAGAGGTCCCGACGTGCAGGGGGAGTCACACTACAATGTAGCGAAGAAACTCGGAGCGGCGAGGAGGAGCAGGGGAGAGACAGGCTGGTGGCAGGCAGCTCCTGATGGGGCAGAGAGGGAAAAGACTCACAGCAGACAGACTGGCAGCTCCGTGCTGGCTTCTCAGAGGGCCATGGGTTCAGCAGACAGCAGCTCCGACCATCCAGCTCCGAGGGTCCTGAGCAAGAGAGCGTGACTTCCCCCCTGCCCTTGCTTTTCAGTCTCCAAAATCTCGCGTTGTCAAGCCCTGCTTCCATGAGGGGCAATTCTGCCGCACCCAGCCAAGGAGAAAGGCCCTAGCCTTGTGCTTTGTTCTCTTAAGTACTCAGCAATTAGCTCAGTCATTAGTCTCTTAGCAACCCATGGGAGAAAAAAATACCTGAGGAAAAAAACCTGAATCCAATCTCCAACGTTCTCCCACCCAAATTTTTTTCCCATGCAAACACCTTGCATCAAATTTAAACCTTCGAAATATATACATACATGCAGATACAGATACAAGCACAGTGTCATAAGTAGTTCACCCTAAAACATCTCCTTGAGGTATGCATCGGGTCGCTCCATCCCTTTGCATCACCCACCAGGTGCAACCTGGTCCCTGAGCAAAGACAACCCCACGGATGGGCTTGTCTTTACTTGAGGCAGAGTTAATACAAACAGTCTTTCCCAGCATACCTCTCATGTGTACTACTGGAACCTTATCTCCATCTGTTGTTCGCAAGGGGTCAGAGTGGGCAGGCCCTGCTCGGTTGGAGGAGCCTAGGGTGTTCACTAACTATGTGGCCTTTGCCAAATTAGTCCCCCAGTTCTTGAATGTCCCCCCACCCAGTGCTTTCAAGGTGGTTTTAAGCAGGCCATTGTACCATTCAACTTTCCCAGCTGCTGGTGCATGATAAGGGATATGGTACACCCACTCGATGCCATGTTCCCTAGCCCAGGTGTTTATAAGGCTATTTTTGAAATGAGTCCCATTGTCGGATTCAATTCTCTCAGGGGTACCATGTCTCCAAAGGAACTGTTTATCGAGGCCCAGGATGGTGTTCCGGGCAGTGGCATGAGGCACAGGGTAGGTCTCCAGCCATCCTGTGGTGGCTTCCACCATTGTGAGAAAGTAGCGTTTGCCTTGGCGGGTTTGGGGCAGTGTGATGTAATCAATCTGCCAAGCCTCTCCATAATTATATATGGACCACCGTCCACCATACCATAGAGGCTTTACCCGCTTGGCCTGTTTGATCGCGGCACACGTCTCACAATCATGCATCACCTGGGAGATGCTGTCCATGGTTAGGTCCACCCCTCAGTCTCGTGCCCACTTATAGGTGGCATCTCTGCCCTGGTGGCCTGAGGCATCATGGGCCCATCGGGCTAGGAACAACTCCCCTTTGTGTTGCCAGTCTAAATCTATCTGTGCCACCTCTATCTTTGCGGCGTGATCTACCTGCTTGTTGTTCTGGTGTTCCTCGTTAGCTCGGCTCTTAGGGACAAGGGCATCTATATGGCGGACCTTTACAGGTAGCTTCTCTACCCGAGTGGTAATGTCTTTCCATTCATCAGCTGCCCAGATTGGCTTTTCTCTACGCTGCCAGTTGGCCTTTTTCCACCTTTCCAGCCAACCCCATAGAGCATTGGCTACCATCCACGAATTGGTGTAGAGATAGAGCTTTGGCCACTTCTCTCTCTCAGCAATGTCCAGGGCCAGCTGAACGGCTTTGAGTTCAGCAAATTGGCTCGACCCACCCTCTCCTTCGGTGGCTTCTGCAACCTGTCGTGTGGGGCTCCACACAGCTGCTTTCCACTTCCGGTTCATCCCTATGATGCGACAGGAACCATCAGTGAAAAGGGCGTAGCACTTTTCTTCATCTAGCAGTTGATTGTATGGTGGAGCCTCCTCAGCCCGGGTCACTTGTTCTTGCTCCTCTTCATCAGTGAGACCAAAACTCTCACCTTCTGGCCAGTTCGTAATTATTTCTAGGATCCCAGGGCGGTTCGGATTTCCAATGCGGGCGCGCTGTGTGATAAGTGCGATCCACTTACTCCATGTGGCATCAGTGGCGTGGTGGGTAGAGGGAGCCTTTCCTTTAAACATCCACCCCAGCACTGGTAGTCGAGGTGCCAGGAGGAGTTGTGCTTCAGTGCCGATTACCTCCGAGGCGGCTTGAACTCCTTCATAGGCGGCCAAGATTTCCTTCTCTGTGGGGGTGTAGTTGGCTTCAGACCCTCTGTAACTCCGGCTCCAGAATCCCAGCGGTCGGCCTCGAGTCTCTCCAGGCACCTTCTGCCAAAGGCTCCAGGACAAGCCATTGTTCCCGGCTGCAGAGTAAAGCACATTCCTCACCTCTGGTCCCGTCCTTACTGGGCCAAGCGCTACTGCGTGAGCGATCTCCTGCTTGATCTGGGCAAACGCTTGTTGCTGTTCAGGGTGCCAGTGAAAGTCGTTCTTCTTGCGGGTGACCAGGTAGAGAGGGCTCACAATCTGGCTGTACTCAGGAATGTGCATCCTCCAAAAGCCTATGGCCCCTAGGAAAGCTTGAGTTTCCTTTTTGTTAGTTGGAGGAGACATCGCAGTGATCTTATTGATGACCTCCATGGGAATCTGGCACCGTCCATCTTGCCATTTTACCCCCAGGAAGTGGATCTCTCGAGCAGGTCCCTTGACTTTGCTCTTCTTGATGGCAAAACCAGCTTCCAGGAGGATCATGATGATCTTCTCTCCTTTCTCAAATACCTCTGCTGCTGTGTTCCCCCACACAATGATGTCATCGATGTATTGGAGATGCTCTGGAGCCTCACCCTTTTCCAGTGCAGCCTGGATCAGTCCATGGCAGATCGTGGGGCTGTGCCTCCACCCCTGGGGTAGCCGATTCCAGGTATATTGCACACCTCTCCAGGTGAAGGCAAACTGGGGCCTGCACTCCGCTGCCAGAGGGATGGAGAAAAATGCATTGGCAATGTCAATGGTGGCATACCATTTTGCTGCCTTGGACTCCAGCTCGTACTGGAGCTCTAACATGTCTGGCACGGCAGCACTCAATGGTGGAGTCACTTCATTCAAGCCACGATAGTCCACAGTCAATCTCCATTCCCCGTCAGACTTGCGCCACAGGCCAGATGGGGCTGTTGAAGGGTGAGTGAGCTTTACTGACCACTCCTTGGCTTTCCAGGTCGCGGATCATCTTGTGGATGGGGATCACGGCGTCTCGATTCGTCCGGTACTGCCGGCGGTGCACTGTCGAGGTGGCAATTGGCACTTGTTGCTCTTTTACTCTCAGGAGTCCCACTGCATTTGGATTTTCCGATAGTCCAGGCAAGGTGTTCAGTTGCCTGGTGCCCTCTGCCTCCACAGCCGCTATTCCAAAAGCCCACCCGAGTCCCTTTGAGTCTTTGTAATAACCATTCTGGAGGAAGTCTATGCCCAGAATACATGGGGCCTCTGGACCAGTCACAATGGGGTGTTTCTGCCACTCCTTCCCGGTCAGGCTCACCTCGGCTTCCAACAAAGTTAATTGCTGTGATCCCCCTGTCACCCCGGCAATAGAAACAGGTTCCGCCCCCACATGTCCCGATGGTATTAAGGTACACTGCGCACCAGTATCAACTAACGCTTCATATTTTTGTGGCTCTGATGTGCCAGGCCATCGGATCCACACTGTCCAAAAGACCCGGTTTTCCCGTGCCTCTTCCTGGCTAGAGGCAGGGCCCCTCTAGCCCTGGTTAGCATTTCTTTCTTGGGCGTACATGGTAGACGTCCCCTCGAGGGGATCTAACAGATCGTCCTCCCTTCTGTAATATCTGGCATCGTGGTCACAGGAGGCTGAGGCTACCTTCACTTTAGTAGACCCCCCGCCTCGGTTAGTATTTCCCTCCTTGAGTTGCTGTACCCGTGCTGCCAGGGCAGCAGTGGGTTTCTTATCCCACTTCCTCATGTCTTCCCTGTGGTCACACAGGAAGAACCACAGCTCAGATCGTGGGGTGTACCCTCTCTCTCTGGCTGGGGGGCGCTGGGCTCTGACTTTGGGGCTTGTGACTCGCACTGGTGCCGCACTCATCATCCTCATCTCCTCCCTCACCTCCCTCATCATCTCCTCTCTGAGGTCTTTGACCACAGCAGAGACCTGAGCCTGTATTGGGCCACTGATCATACTATCATAATTCCTGAGTTTGGTGGCTATGGAGCCCACTGTCTCTCAGTTGTCATCAGCATTAATTGTTGCAATGAAAATGGTGTATTGGGAGGGCCCTAGCTTTGCCACATTCCACAACATTTGCCCTGTACACTTGACCTTGTCGGGGTCATTATCATGTTGTCCATCCCTCCCAAAGTGTACCTCCAATACTGCCACCTCCCTCAGCTGTTGGATTCCCTCCTCAAGGGTCTTCCATGGTCTTCTATGATGATACTCCTGCATTCTCTCCCTGTTGACAAACCTCTCTCTTACACTTATTAAAAGCCGTTCCCAGAGAGACAGGGGCCCGTCATCTCTTCCGAATACCTGATCAACCCCTGAGTCCTGGGACAAGGGTCCCAACTGCCTTGCCTCAACACTATCCAGCTGCATGCCCATACCCATAAGGTCCCAGACCCGAAGTAACCAGGTTGTAAAAGGCTCATGACCCCGTCGCACAATGTCTTTTCGTAGATTACGGAGACTGTCATACCCCAGGGACTCGGTAGTGATTTCAATCCGTGGCCTCCCTACTGGTTGAGAGGGTCCTGCTTCCCCATCATTACTCACTGGCTGCTCTGGTTTGACCTTAGTCTTCCTTTTTTCCACAGGGGCAACCGCTGCTCTCTGTGGCTGCCCTTCTGGTCTGACTGGAGCTTGAGCAGTTGTAACGTCCCTGGGTTCCTCTGCTGCCCCATTAGACACTCTCCTTGGGGTAGGGGGAGGGTTTCCCACCATCTGGGCAAGTGTATTCCTTCAGCACTTGGCCCATCTCGTGGATCTCCTTCACCAGGACTCCCACCCAATCCAGGTGTTTTGTTTCTGAGGTGGGTTGTGGGGCTGGGTCAGACTCTGTAGCAGTATCTCTAGTGTCTGGGGCAATGTCAGGTTCTGGGATGGTGTCCCTAGTCTCTGGGGCTATGTCAGGTTCTGTGGCTGCATCCCTAGTCTCTGGGGCCGTGTCAGGTTCTGTGGCAGCATTTCTAGTTTCCGGGGCCAGGTCAGTTTCTGTGGCAGCATCCCTAGTCCTTGGGGCCATGTCAGGTTCTGGGGCCTCATCCCTATTGTCTGGGGTAGGTGTCAGAGTGGCTATCCAAGTCAGACCCCCCTTATCCCTGAATGCTAAATAGAGTAGGACTATCAGCAACACCAGCCACTGTATGGTATCATTAGCTTCTAGAGAAGATTTGAACCCCTCAAAGATTGGCGGGATAGGCCCAAAGAGCTGGGTGAAGGGTTGTGAGAACATTTCTTTTGGTGTCACTTCCTCGCAGTAGGTACCATTATTAAAGTAACCCTGAAAACATGTCATTAGTGTGTGGTAGCTCTGAATCCACATGCCTGCCTTCCAGAGGAAGTTGAAAATCCATGAATTCCTCACCTTTTTGACCCAAAACACAAACTGTATAACAGCCACTGTAGCCTTAGTTATAGGACCCATGTTTAGATATGGGGCTGCAAATGGGAGAGAGAGAGCTGTGACCACTTGCCATACGAACCGGGATAAGCTAGACCACATGGTACAACCAAAGAGGCTCCTATATCCAGCACACAAAAACTGCGTTACTCAAGAACTGTTATCCTTTTTCCTCTCGACGCCCTCGTGCCCGACGTTGGGTGCCAAAATCTGTCCTGGTTTGAAGGACAGGTGTCTGTTAAGGAAGGCAGGAGCCTCCCTTGGAATGGGAAACTGTAACCCCTCTCCTTCCGAACTATTATAAATTTGAAATCAAGAGGCTCTCAGGCAAAGATATGGGAATAGGAATAACAGTTCTTTACTAATATCTAAAACAAGGCTAACAAATAACAACAACTATAACGTTAACCAACAAACAGAACCAGAAACACAGTGGCAGCCTGCTTGGCTTCAGGCTCCTTTCTCTTTTGGTGCAGTTCCAGTCACAGCCTGCAGGGGGCACTCCGGGTGCGGTGGTTCCTTCGCGGCTGCAGGGGGCGCTCCGGCGTGAGCTCAGGTAGCACACGGCAATGGCAGCTGCCCAAGGCAGGGAAAGATGGAGGACAGCCTTTGTTTCACAGACCCTCGGGGGGGGCAGCTGGTGTCGGTGCCGCAGCAGGATCCTCGGACACAGGGAGCTGGGACGGTAAGAGGTCCCGACGTGCAGGGGGAGTCACACTACAATGTAGCGAAGAAACTCGGAGCGGCGAGGAGGAGCAGGGGAGAGACAGGCTGGTGGCAGGCAGCTCCTGATGGGGCAGAGAGGGAAAAGACTCACAGCAGACAGACTGGCAGCTCCGTGCTGGCTTCTCAGAGGGCCATGGGTTCAGCAGACAGCAGCTCCGACCATCCAGCTCCGAGGGTCCTGAGCAAGAGAGCGTGACTTCCCCCCTGCCCTTGCTTTTCAGTCTCCAAAATCTCGCGTTGTCAAGCCCTGCTTCCATGAGGGGCAATTCTGCCGCACCCAGCCAAGGAGAAAGGCCCTAGCCTTGTGCTTTGTTCTCTTAAGTACTCAGCAATTAGCTCAGTCATTAGTCTCTTAGCAACCCATGGGAGAAAAAAATTCCTGAGGAAAAAAACCTAAATCCAACGTCCGACAAAACTGAATGGGATGATGTGGATACAGATGGTCCCTGAGAGGACGGTGGGAGGAGGAGGGGAAGAATAGCCCAAGAAGCTATAGGTGTTGCTAGTCCAATTGCAGGGTGCACGAGATCAAAAAGAGATGAAGGGGGAAGGGAAGGGCCTGCTCTACAAGTGCCTCTGAGACAGGCTGTGAGAAACCAGGGAGTCATTTATATAAAGACACCATTCTCTTTTGCAGAGCTACAGCTGTGGAAAGACTCTGTTGGAAAGTATAGTGACAACCCAGAGAAAGTAGCCATATGGGTAGAGAGGGCTATAAGGGCTCAAAACCCTGATTGGGGAGACTTGAATGTGATGCTGGATGAATTACTAGATAGCACAGGAAGGGAGATGGTTAATAAAGCTGCCATAGATGCTATACAGGCCCAAATTGCAGCTGGAACTCTCCAAGGGATGCCTCATGACATATACCCACTTTCTGACCCTGGCTGAGATCCCAATGTCCCTGAGCAAATGGCAAAATTAAAGCAGTTTCAGAAATGGGTGGTTTATGGGTTGAGATGTGGCCTTCCTAAAGTAGTGAATTTTTCTAAGTTATTTGAGATCAAACAAAATCCAAATGAGACTCCTACAGAGTTTCTGAATAGGCTTAAAGAAGCTGCACGGAAATACACAACTCTGAACCTCGAAGCACCTGATCAGAAGTTCCAGCTGGCCTACATTTTTATGGGCCAGTCAACAGATGATATAAGGAAAAAACTGCAAAAAAGGGGGGTAATGGATATAAGTGAGATGCTGAAAATAGCCTGGCAAGTATATCAGAACAGGGATTCAGTAGATAAGGAGAAACAGAATAAGCCCCACCATAAGAAAAACCACAATGAGGGAAAGTCATCCGACTCACCAAAGAGGGGACCCCGTTTACCTCTAGCTGAGGACCAATGTGCCATTTGCAAGCAGAAGGGACACTGGAAAAATGAGTGTCCAGCACGAACAAAAAAGACACCCCCAGCTCCGGAACTAGCTGTGGATTATGATAGACGGCGACCAAAGGCATCTCCCCCAGCGGAGCCTTCAGTTATAGTTAAGCTGGGAAATGAGGATGTTGAATTTCTTGTTGATACAGGGGCGACCTATTCTGTATTAAACACTTTAAAAGGTAAACTGAGTCAAGAGACTGTGGATGTGGTAGGAGCCACCAGGGTAAGTGAAACAAGGCCTTTTTTCCAACCTTTAAAATTCAAATTGGGAAAAAACTGGGTGACACACCAGTTCCTGTATATGCCAAATTCACCAATGCCATTATTGGGCAGAGATTTATTAGAGAAATTAGAGGCAGAAATTAAATTCTCCAGAGACGGGGGGGGTGAAAGTTATAATTCCTGAATCTAAATTCATAGAAGCAGCAGCTATTCTTATACAGGAATGCCATGGAGGAATTCCCAAAGAAATAGAAGATGCTGTCAGTTCTGCAGTATGGGCCAATGATATCCCTGGGAGATCCAAAAGAGCTGAACCTGTAAGTATTACACTCAAAGCAGGAGCTACACCGGTAAGGCAAAAACAATACCCTTTGATATTAGCAGGTCGCAAAGGACTAGCACCTATAATTGAGAAGTTTCTCAAATTTGGGTTGCTAGTGGAATGTGAATCCAAGTATAACACCCCAATTATACCAGTGAAGAAAGCAGATGGTAAGAGTTATCGATTAGTGCAGGATCTAAGGGAGATTAACAAAATAACAGAGGACATATATCCAGTTGTAGCCAATCCCTACACGCTTTTGACTACACTAACAGATGAATTAGGGTGGTTCACTGTTTTAGATCTTAAGGATGCCTTTTTCTGCATTCCTGTGCATAAGGACAGCCAAGAAATCTTTGCCTTTGAGTGGGAAAACCCTGAAACAGGAAGGAAGACCCAGCTCACCTGGACAGTCTTGGTTCAAGGCTACAAAAATAGTCCCACGCTATTTGGAAACCAGCTGGCAAAAGAACTGGAGGAAACAGGAGACAGGAGGAGTTGTTCTTCAGTATGTTGATGACATCCTTAGTAGCAACCAGAACGCGAGATGAGTGTATCCAGCTAACCGTAAGTCTGTTGACCTTTTTGGGCGAGAGTGGTTATCGGGTCTCGAGAGAGAAGGCCCAGATTGCCAGGGAAACAGTAGTTTACCTGGGGCTGGAAATTTTCCATGGACACCGACAACTCAGCAAAGAACGGAAGGAAGCCATCTGTCGCCTTCCAGAGCCCCACACTGTGAGAGAAATGCAAGCCTTCCTGGGAATGGTAGGTTGGTGTTGCCTATGGATATCAAACTATGGACTGCTGGTAAAACCTCTGTGTGAGGTCCTTAAGGCAGCCGAAAAGGGAACAATCATGTGGACAGAAAGTGCAAGGGCTGCCTTCAAACAGTTGAAACGTTCCCTAATGTCTGCCCCAGCCTTGGGGCTGCCGGATTTGACTAAGCCTTTTGAACTCTTTACATATGAGTGACTGAATGCTGCTCTGGGAGTACTAGCACAGCACCTTGGGGACCAGCGAAGAGCTGTAGCCTACTTTTCAAAACAGCTAGACAATGTTAGTCAAGGGTGGCCTGGATGCCTGAAAGCTGTGGCAGCAACTGTCCTCCTAATACAGGAGGCCCGTAAATTCACCCTTGGGCAGCACATTGTCGTGTATGTACCCCATGCAGTAATAACTGTGCTGGAACAGAAGGGGAATCACTGGCTATCCCCTAGCAGAATGCTGAAATATCAGTCTGTGTTGCTGGAACAGGATGATGTTACTCTGAAAACAACATCTGTGGTAAACCCTGCAATGTTTTTGTCATCCACATTACTTGACAGCATGCCTGAACATGATTGTCTACAGACAATAGAGGAGACTTATTCTAGCAGACCAGACCTGAAGGACATTCCCCTGAAGAGCCCAGACTGGGAGCTGTATACCGATGGAAGCAGCTTCATGAGAAATGGTAAGAGAATGACAGGCTACGCTGTAACTACCACAGATAAAATCGTAGAGGCAAAAGCCTTGCCTCCTGATGTATCATCACAGAAAGCTGAACTCATTGCACTAACAAGGGCTCTAGAGCTGAGTGAGGGGAAGAAGGTAAACATCTGGACTGATTCCAAATATGCCTTCAGTGTTGTTCATGCCCACGGAGCTATCTGGAAGGAACGTGGCCTGCTGACTGCACAAGGTAATGAGATTAAGCATGCTGAACAGATTCTTGCACTTCTGCAGAGTATTTGGAAGCCAATGGAAGTAGCTATCATGCATTGCAAAGGTCATCAAAAAGGGAAGAAAGCCCCTGAACTGGGAAACCACTTCGCTGATGAAGCAGCAAGAGGGGTTGCAGAAAAAGGCATTTTTGCAGTGATACCACAGAAAGAAATAGATTTGTCAGACTTTACCCCAAAATACGATCAGGGGAATCACAAATTAATCAAGCATCTTAAGGCTGAGATCAAAGAAGGGGAGTGGGCTGTTACCCCAACAGGACAGGTTGTAGTTCCACCCTTCCTCCTTCGAGAAATAGCCGAGCGAGAGCATGAAAGTACTCACTGGGGAACAGAAAACCTTTTAAAAGATCTTAGAAAGGTGGTAATAGGGAGAAGGATGACGGATATCGTACAATCTATAACCAGCAAGTGCGATACCTGTCGTAAAAACAATCCTGACACAAGCAAACGGGTTGTGTTAGGGGTGACAAAAACAGGAGATCTCCCGGGAGATTATTGGCAGATTGATTTTGCTGAGATGCCACGCGAAGAGGGATGTAAGTATATACTGGTACTGGTTGACACCTTCAGTGGATGGCCTGAAGCTTACCCCTGTCGCACCAACACAGCAAGAGAAGTAGTGAAAGCCTTGCTGAATCATATAATTCCAAGATTCGGGGTTCCTCTAGGAATGTCATCTGATAGGGGAACTCACTTTGTTGCAACGGTAGTTGGGGAAGTCAGCAGGGCTCTGGGAATTGCCTGGGACCTGCACACACCATACAGGCCCCAGGCAAGTGGCAAAGTTGAGCATATGAATGGAACCCTCAAAACCCAGATTTGTAAAATCTGTCAAGAGACATCCATGACCTGGGTCCAAGCCCTGCCAATAGCCTTGCTGAGAACCCGCATACAGCCAAGGCGAAGGGACAATATAAGTCCCTATGAAATATTATATGGCAGGCCTTATCAAGCTCCACATATCCTGGGGGAAATTCATGTGAAAGGTAAAGCTGATTTGCAGAAGTACTTAATGGCTTTGAGTTCCACTTTGCAGAAGCTCCAGAGATTTGTTGTGTTGTCCAGGCCAATAGGACTGGACACACCTGCTCATCAGTTCCAGCCCGGAGACTGGGTCTACATCAAGTGGTGGGACGGTGATCCCTTGCAAGCCAAGTGGAAAGGACCGTTCCAAGTTTTGCTGACCACCCTCACTGCAGTCAAAGTTGCTGGCAAGGGACCGTGGATCCACTATTCCAGAGTGAAGAAGGCTTTGGCTCCCGAAACCATCAAGAAAACAAAGACTGATACAGGTCAGAAAGATGTGGTTTAAACTGTTCTTTACATGTCTATTATCTGCCCAAATGGTAACTATGATTCAGGGTTTGTCCCATGATTTACACAAGGCTGTAGTCTAAAATGTGTCCAAGGTTCTTAATAAGAACAATTGCTGGTTCTGTATCCAGTTGCCACCTCTAGATGGGGGTGGTCACTGACCGTTGATTGGCATTTTAAGCTTCCAAAATTGACACCTTAAAATTTGACCAGGTCTTTGACACCCTTACCTCATGGTTACCAAACTGGCCTTGGGTAAAAGAAACATTTATAGTAGCTGTAATTGTAGTTATTATCTGTGTAGTAGCCTGCGTGTCGGCCAGTCGTGTAAATTGATACTGTGGGTAATGTAGAATAGTGTAAGGTAGAGCAGAGACTAGACAAAGTAGAGTCTTGTTAGTCTCTAAAAGGGGGGAAATGATGCCTGAAGGATTTTTCTGCTTTTCTTCTAAATACTTCTTACACTGTTCCCTATATTCACAAGTATTAGCATGCATACTTGTGATGCTTTAGGTGATAGTTTAGCCCGGTTTCATGGTGTTTAGTAGACCGGTAGACTAAACACTCCTGAAACCGCGTAGAGTTAGAAGACCAAACACCCTGTTTTCGTGAGCCCTCAAGGTCTCCTAGTAGGACAGATTTTGTAAACTAGAAGTTAGCCCACCCAAGCCCCTTATTGGGCCCTCCTGGTAGATATGCTAATGAGTAGAGTCTTTAATTGTATACTCGATTGGGGGGACGGGGCTTTTGCGATGTGTTCTACCTGGACAGCAGAAGTCATTGAATGGGATCCTATTAAAATACCGAGGTAAACGACCCCCAACCCTCTAACCGTGTCTGAGCCTTTATTTCCTAAGACCAGAAAAAGGCATCACCTTGAACCTCCTAATTTACCCCAAAGTTCAGAAGTTCAGGCTCCTGCAGACCCTTGTCAGTTTCAGGAGCCAGACTGTCTGGGCTCTGCAACAAACTTTCTGCCTAAAGTTAGTAGAGACATTCAGACCCATTTCAAAGACACACATACCTTTACCCATCAAATTGTAAAGACATTAGCACCCATCTTCCTCTCAATACCATGACTAGGAAGATCGCTTGCAAAATTACCTTTATCTTCAACACATTTGATTCACAAAGAAGCAGCTTATGTTTTGTATAATAATTTGGGTTTTGGAACTGACTGTCCCCTACTCTGATATTTTGACTGTTTACTTGAGCTATAGAGGGTAATACACCTCAGATTCCTCAATTCAGGCAAAGCTCCTGAGGGAGGAATGAACTCCCTAGGTCTGGGGCTGCAGGCAGCGTCTGGTGCAGGTAGAAGTGATGTCCTCATCTGCAGGGAGGTTGTGCTGGCCAAAGACCTGTATTACCAACTTAAGGAGATAAGTGAATAGACTGCACAGCATGAGGGAAGATAATAATAAGGACAAGATTTTCACAGAAACCCTGCAGAGACCAAAGCCTGAACCCCCAACTGCACAAAACCAGAGATAGCCAAAGACTGCGTTCAACTGTGGGACAAATAGACATGGATAGGGCATGAAGCAGTTGACTTCTAGTAACAGGAGGATGACTTCCATTCTGGCAGCAGATCTGGAATTACAGACTAGGCTCAGTACCCTGGTAGCAGGTGAGGGGCAGAAAGCCCTTGTGAGAAATGGAGCCCACTCCTCAGTTGGATTTTTAAAAATTTAATAAAGGACAATAGGGGGCAAATCAATAAAGCAAAAGTAACAGCACTGAGTGCATAGCCGTAGCCAGAGGCCCGCCAGCTAACCATAGCAACTCTTCTTATATACCCTTTCTAATGCATTGATCAAATACATATTCATAAAGATTAGACATATTCAAACATTTATTTGAACTCGTTTGCATGTTCCAGGAACTCTTTACCATGATTCATCCCCTGATCCACCTTTTTAGAGCACATGCAGTAATCGTGGATGTGGTTTTGAGGGTTGTGTGTCACCTCCTCACAACGGCCCTCTGTTCTGTGGTTTCAGCAGGTGACAGTTATTGATAGTCGAAGTGTCAGCAGCAGGGGTCCTCATCACATCCGTTCCTCAAATGTTATCTGACTATGCAGACAGTTTTGGCTATTTCAGTTATTTATTTTAAGTTAACCACAAGTACTCTAAATCAGCATCAGCTACTTCACAAATATATCTGAGTTATTTTCATTATTGCCAATGTGAGGAAATTAATCCACCTACACCAGAGGTTTATGTCCAAAAAGGAGACAGAGGAGTCCTGTAACTTTATTCAAATAAAGGGAGAGGACATGGGGCATTTCCCCTGGGGTCTCAAATTTTGGAGGATACAGCCTCCCTTTTATCCTGATTTCCTGACCAGCAGGCCCTTCTCTCTTTCCCCATTGGCTGAGGTATTTGAGAGGTACAGACTTCCCGGAATGCCTAATAGAGACCCCCCCTCTAATGTATAATCCCCCCTGTTTTGTCCTTCCCTTGTGTCACTCAATGGAATTGCTTATGGAATTTATGGTTCTTTTCATCTTCCAATATTCAGTTTTATTTATCAGCAGACCTTTGGTTTGTTTGTAAATGCAGATCTCTCTCCATTCATCAATCGGTGGAATCCTCCCCACTCTTTCTTTTATATCTCAGTGTTAGCTACCTACTGGCAAGACCCACAGTTTGTTTGTAAAGACAAGTTCCTCATTCCTTTCACCAATTAGTTACAAAAATAAAAGCATGAGTTATTATTTCACAACTGCAGCTACTTCTGCAAAAGTTAACATTATATTATAATGCACAACACATAGCATCCACTTTAATATTTGTGAAAGCCAAAACTATAATATGTTTATCATACTCTGTCTGGAGAACCATCAGTAGCATCTGAGCCTGAATCCTGCAGGAGCACCAGGAGGAAGCAGTGAGCTGTTGCGGTGGTTCCAAGTCCCCAAAAACCCTTTTCCCGCCCTAGGAAGCTCTGGGCTAGGGACTCCCCTGGGGTGGAGCCCTGAGTAGTTTGCCCTGTAGATGGGCCGAGCTTCCTGGGGGCTGGCTACCCTGTCCCCACTTGCCACTCTCCTGTCTATTATCTTTAGGCTCCAGAAATTCAATGTTACTTAGTAGTTGATTGTGTTATCACCTTGCTGGTCTCCCCTTCTCCTCCCCCTTCCCTTCCCAGTTGGTTCCTGTCCCCTGATCCCTGCCTGGTTCCTCCCCCGAGCCCGTCAGTGATTGGTTTGTAATCCCTCAATAAAAGTCTGATGCAGAGGGTGCCCCGGGTCTTTCGCCTGAATGCCCAGAGAGCTGGTAACAGGGTGTCTCTATTATTCTGGGGCGAAAGAACCCTCCCGTGATACTCCGGCTCATTGGTTACAGTGTCCACCGTAAAGGGGGACGCAGCCTGTGGCCAGGGACATAAAGTCCTGACAGCAGTGAACCTGCTCAGGTCGGGGACACTGGCTTATAACTGCCGTCGGGCTGCTGTCCAAGACCCTGGTGGGCAGCTGGCCGGCTGTCCTGGTTTGAAGGACAGGTGTCTGTTAAGGAAGGCAGGAGCCTCCCTTGGAATGGGAAACTGTAACCCCTCTCCCTCTGAATTATTATAAATTTAAAATCAAGAGGCTCTCAGGCAAAGATATGGAAATAGGAATAACAGTTCTTTACTAATATCTAAAACAAGGCTAACAAATAACAACAACTATAACGTTAACCAACAAACAGAACCAGAAACCCAGTGGCAGCCTGCTCGGCCTCAGGCACCTTTTCCCTTTGTTGCAGTTCCAGTCACAGCCTGCAGGGGCGCTCTGGGTGTGATGATTCCCCGGTGCCTGCAGGGGGCGCTCCGGCGTGAGCTCAGGTAGCACTCGGCAATGGCAGCTGCCCGAGGCACGGAGGGATGGAGGACAGCCCTTGCTCCACAGACCCTCGGGGGGCAGCTGGTGTCGGTGCCACAGCAGGATCCTCGGACACAGGGAGCTGGGACGGCAAGAGGTCCCGACGTGCAGGGGGAAACTCCGCCACAATGTAGCGGGGGGAGAGACAGGCTGGTGGCAGGCAGCTCCCGATGGGCAGAGAGGAAAAAAAGACTCACAGCAGACAGACCAGCAGCTCCGTGGTGGCTTCTCAGGGGGCCGTGGGTTCAGCAGACAGCAGCTCCTACCGTCCCGCTCCGAGGGTCCCGAGCAAGAGAGCATGACCTCCCCCCTGCCCTTGCTTTTCAGTCTCTCCAAATCTCGCATTGTCAAGTCCTGGTTCCATGAGGGGCAATTTTGCCCCACCCTGCCAAGGAGAAAGGCTCTAGCCTTGTGCTTTGTTTCTCTTAAGTACTCAATCATTTGTGTCTTAGCAACCCATGGGAGAAAAATTCCTGAGGAAAAGAACTAAATCCAACCTTCAACACCTGCCCATGCCATCGGCCACAGTGAGCGATAGTGGGTGATTCCCTGCATCAGGGGACAGAGACCGCCATCTGTTGACCTAACTTGCTGTCTAGGGAGGTTTACATTTTGCTGGGGACTTATATCTGGAATGTTGTGAAGAGGCAGACAAGGCTTTCCCAGCCCTTGGACTATTCTTCCCTGCTGCTCATCCCTGTGGATAACAACAATACAACCAAGGGAGACCTTGAGCATATCGAGTGATTGCATGGCTCTGGGGAATGAGGGTGAAGGGCATGAGGGCCCAGGTTGCATCTCATCTATACTGTTGGTGAAGGGGAAAGGCTTGGACAAGAACTGATGGACCCTGCAAGTCAACACCTGGTTGCACAGCTGGTTTGGTGTTTGGCTTTTATGACCTACTCTGTGGACTGAGAACTGCTAGGAAGAGATGGTGTTGGAAATTATATAAAGTTTAAAATTTGTAATGTAACTTCAGTCAGTTTTGCTTGCCTTTGCCCCAGGGGAAGGGAATTGAAGTTTCTTTTCAGGGGACTAGTCCACTAGGGAAGGTCTGATGAGCTTAACATCTCAATAACCTGTGAGTAGCCCAGAAGATACACAAAAGATAACGACCATTAATGAACATCAACTCCAAACATCACCCCTGGCATGGTCAGAGACACCTGGTCTGGGAGAAGAGAGATAAGAATGAGGACCTAATTAGCATTGGAGGCAAATAAATCCTTATCCAATAGGACACCAAATACTAAGAACTGCCCAACTTTTGACCAATGAACATTGAACCAACGAATTTCTATGGGTTTTGACTGCATAAAATATGTGAAAAATCTAGTAAAACTTGTGTGTGATGGAACAATTTTCTCTGCACAACCCGGGCTATGTGTGCATCAAATTATTTCTGTTGCACATCCTGGCCAGAACAACATCCTGGCCAGAATAAAGTAATGCCTTGATTCTCTAACACTAAGTTTTGTTGGAGTGTTTTTGTTTTTCCTGCAGTTTCGGTGACAATGGGATCCACCTAGCAAAGTGGTGCAAAAGCATTTTGTCAACAGGCTGGCCAACCTGGTGAAGAGATCTCTAAACTAAGAATCATGTAGTGGTGTCATGGACAGAATGGGAGCTACAGACAAAGTTTATAAGAGAAGCCCTTCCATTGAGGCACAAGGTGCATAAAGGATCTCCTTGCTTTCTAAACTCCCTCTCAGAGAGGAGTCTGGGTGCATCTGGATCCAATCTGTTCACATTTGCGGACAACGCTAAGTTGGGTTATGTTGGGGAAGATGAAATAGGAAAGCCTTATAAATATGATTACCTGGCAAAAGATGCTGAGAATGTAGAAACTATAAGCGAGATTGAAATGAAGACAAGCTTTGAGATACCAAACCCCAGTTACTGAGCAACTAGAAAACAATGGCATGGCTGCCTGCAGGTAATCCCCCCTTTGATTAAACAATACCCTCTGCTTGCAGACAGGTCCAAGGGTCAGAGCAGACCCTACCAACTTGGCAGAGGGTCCAAAAAGCAGTTTTTAGGGTTTAAAATGTAACACTGTATGGTAATGCAATAGTTCTCATAGGCTGTATGCAAATGTTATAAGATTTGTAGTTTGTTCTAGACTGGTTAATGAAAATCAGAATATTCAGCACAGAAGATGATTTATTGTACTGTAAACGACAAGCTCTCTCTCTTCAATCCTCTCTTTGATCTCTTCTCTCCTCTCTTGCTTCTCTGACCTGCTCCGGGCTGCGTCTGGCAGCCCCTAGCAGGTCTCCTACACCTATGCCTTTTCACAATAAACTTCATGCTCTTCGACCCGACTTCAGAGATCTCTCATCTGTCCCGACCGTCCAAAACCGACCCACAAATTCTACAGGGTTAGCGTCAATCTGCTGGAAGGTAGGAAGGCTCTGTAGAGGGATCTGGACAGGCTGGATCAATGGGCCAAGACCAAAAATATGAGGTTCAACAAGTCCAAGTGCTGGGTCCTACACTTTGGCCACAACAACCCTCGTGCAGCACTATAGTCTAGGGACAGAGTGGCTGGAAAGCCATTCAGCAGAAAAGGACCTGGGGGTACTGGTCAACAGCCATCTGAACGTGAGCCAGAGGGTGCCCAGGTGGGCTAGAAGGCCAATGGCACCTGGTCTGTATCAGCAATAGTGTGGACAGCAGGACCGGTTCAGTGATCATTCCCCTGTATTCAGCACTGGTCAGGCTGCACTTTGAATACTATGTTCAGTCTGGGCCCCTCCATTCAGAAAGGACATTGTCGTGCTGGAGTGAGTCCAGAGAAGGACAAAAAAGCTGGTGACGGGTCTGGAACACAAGTCCTGTGAGGAGCGGCTAGGAGAGCTGGGGTTGTTTAGCCTGGAGAAGAGGAGGCTCAGGGGTGACCTTATCACTCTCTACAACTCCCTGAAAGGAGGTTGTAGCCAGGTGGGGGTCAGTCTCTTCTCCCAGACAACTAGTGACAGGACAAGAGGACATGGACTCAAGTCACACTAGGGGAGATTCAAGTAGGACATTAAGAAGAAATTTTTCACTGAAAGGGTCGTTAAACATTGGAATGGACTGCCATGTAGCAGCATGTATTTGCTGGCTCATAAACACTTCCAAGATTCCTGGATGACTGGGGTGACTATTTGAGCGTATTGTGTGATCAGTGTGACTCACTCTGTGTAGCATCAATTGCATGATGTGTAGAGGAGATAGAGGAGACCCTCCCGTTGAACATGGAAACCCAACAAAGGTAACTGGGGTGCAGGAGGAGCTGTGCTTCAGTGCCAATCACTTCTGAAGCAGCTTGAACCCCTTCATAAGCTGCCACTATCTCCTTTTCAGTTAGAGTATAATGGTCTTCAGATTCTCTGTATCCTCAACTCCAAAACCCCAGGGGTCAACCTTGAGTCTCTCCTGGTGCTTTCTGCCAGAGGCTCCAGGAAGGACCATTCTCCCTGGCCGTAGAGCACATTATTTACATCTTGCCCTGTCTGGACTGTCCTGAGTGCTACAGCATGAACTGTCTCCTGATTGGTTTGTTCAAAGGCTTGTCACGGCTCAGGGCCCCATTGGAAATCACTCTCTTTTTCTGGATCACTTGATAAAGATGGATGACAATCAGACTGTAATTTGGAATGTGAGTTCTCCAAAATCCCACAATGCCTAAGAAAGCTTGTGTTTCTTTCTTATTAGCTGGTGGAAACTTTATTATTATCTTGTTAATCACATCCATTGGGATCTGATGATGTCCATCTTGCCATTTTATTCCTAAAATCTGTGTCTCTTGCGCAGGTCCCTTTTAATGGTGTCCTGGGTTTGTTGCCTTTTCCCCCAGCCTGGAAAAGAAACTCGAGATCATTTTAGCTAGGAGGTAATATAAAAGGGAATCTTTATTTTGAAGGTCTTCAGGAGCAGTTATGGAAAGGTGTCCATAAAAGCCCACCCCCTCCAGGGGTGAGTAAATATTTATAGCTTTTAGAAAATTAGCATAATTGATTAAAAGCACCAATAAGGAGAACAAGTGGTGATTCAATTCCCCCCCAGGTCCAGCCCCTTCTCTGGAGCCCCCCTCTCAGCACTGGCTCTACTTTGTTTAGGAAAATGTACCTCAGAGTTGTTCTCGGCCTTGGTTCCCAGGAAGAACCAAGATAGGACAGGGCCTTCTACCCTCTGGGGCTTGGAGCTCTGGAATTTGTTTTGTCTTTCTGCTTAGGGAAAGGCCATGGAAAAGTACTGGAAAAACTAGCTATTAATACAGTAGGCTACAGAGCTACAAATATATGTGCAAAGAGTACAGAGCACATAAAAAAGAAAAAAGGCAGACACCAAACAGCATCAGGTTTGCCCAGGAAGAGTCAGTCTCAGAGGTGACCTATACCACAGGAAGTAGTATAGCTTCCTTCCTGGGAGACAGAACCAATAAAAAGCTAGTTTTGAGTATTGATAAGTATGCAAAACAATTAAAAGTAGTTCTGCCTTCGAGAAAATAACCTATATAAGCAAAAGACCCTTGGGAGTCTCCCTGTTGGTCTTTCCAGCTGCTGCCAGGGATAGTCGTTCCTCCGTTCTCGCCAGTAAGACCGGGCCTTTCCCCCCCCTCCCCCTCAGAAGGAGGAGGGGGGAAGGGGGGTTTGGAGCGGCAGCGCAACTGGGCATGGGGGAGGACCTGGCCTGAACTTTCTGGCTTAGATGCAGTTCGTCCGACATTCCAACTACAGTAGGCAGGGCTGGGCCCCTGCTCTGGGCAAGGCAGGGGCTGGGCCAGCTCCATCCAACTCAGGCTGGGCCCTGCTCTGTCACCCAGGGCCGGGTTGGCTGCACCAGGGGAGGTTTAGGCTGGACAGTAGGAAGAAAGTCTTCACTGAAAGAGTGATTGGGCATTGAAATTTTCTGCCTGGGGAGGTGGTGGAGTCACTGTCCCTAGAGGTGTCTAAAAAAAGACGGGATGTGGCAGTTAGCGCCATGGTCTAATTGACAAGGTGATGTTAGGTCATAGGTTGGACTCGATGGTCTCAAAGGTCTTTTCCAACCTAAATGATTCTGTGATTCTGTAATTGTGGTACCGCTTTGCTGACAACACACAAAAAAGGCAACACTTCGACTTTCAGTCAGTTTACCACTTCTAAAATAGTCTTTTCTCAGTTCATTTAGGGAGAGAAGTTTCTCTTGCTTATACCATGGACTCTCTGTAAGAAAATACAGTTTTATGGTTTTTAGCCTCACAACCAGCAGCCGCTCAGGAGGAATATCTGTTTGCTGTGGAAGATCCCTCCCACACTTGTAGCATTCACACAGCTACTACGGTGGGTTATGACAGTCCATGGGGTACCCTTTTATGGGTGAGCAGTTCTATTACAGCAGCAAAGAAAATCTCCTTTCTTCTGTTACTGGCAACATGAGTTCTTCTGGCAACACAAGTTCTCCACCATTCCCCGTGGCAAGGGACTGGTCAAAGCTTCTCTGTCTCTGCTCAAGCTTCTCATAAGGCCACAATTACTTCAGCATCTACTTATATCTACACAGGTGCCTTGGCTCACTGGCTGCAGTTAGAACATCACATCCCCTCTTTGGACTATTTTCTCATATATTACAGGGAATATTTTAGCTTAGTCCCAACCATGGTTTCACAAAAGAATTTTCAGCTTCACTATTGAAGCACTTCTCATGTTCTTCCCTCTAGGCATCAGTTCTGTTTCCTTCACTGACTTTAGAGTCTATATGCTGCATTTCTGTAGGTGTCCTCACTCTTTCCTCTCTCTGTGCAGGGGAAGGATGGATACCTGTAGGTTCCATCTGGGCACTGAAAGGCTTCATCTCTTTGTCTCAGGCCTTGCGATGGTCACGTGGTCTCTGCCTGGGCTGTTCGAGAGCAGCATTTCAGCATCCGGGCTGTGGGGGAGGTGGGGGAGGGAAAGCAAGGGCTCGACCCTGCCTGGTCATGGTTGGAATTTACGATCCAGCTGTGTCTGAACCCCGAAGGGATCAACTGCAACTCCAAACCCCCTCCCCTCCCCACCTCCCTCTGGGAGGGGTGGGGTGGGGGGAAAAGGCCCAGTCTTCCCAGAGAGAGAAACCAGAGGACCTGCTTCTCTCTGAAAAGCAGGAAGGCAAGAGAGCAA
>JAVTVJ010000944.1:0-37615 GCA_034509425.1 Eopsaltria australis
ACAACGGGAGAGCAAAACAGAAACACAACGGGAGAGAAAAACAGAAACACAACGGGAGGGGAACGGCAGAAAGCAAAGCGGAGCCCAGCTGCTGGGCCGGGGTTAAGGGTGGAAAGCCCCTTGCTCTCCTCCGTGCCCCAAGGGCGGTGTTTTCCTCCCAGGATGGGAACTGGTTCTGAGCAGAGCACAAACCCTGCAGGGAGGAGCAGAGCTGCCCCTGCCTTCCCCAGGGCCCCTCTCGGGCTCAGGGCTCGGCCCCACGTCTCGCCCTGTCCGGGGGGCACAGCTGGCACCGCTCGGGTTGCCAGAGCCCCCCGAGCTTTCGGCAGGCAGCAAAGGGCAGTGCTGCTTTTCCCCAGAGCCCGCCCCAGCAGCTGATGCTCCCCCGGCAGCGCCAGGCACGGGCGTGGGCCCTGTTGAGGCTGAGCTGCCTTTTGGCCGCTGCCTTTGCTTTGCGAGGGAAGAGCCGCACTCACCCTCACAGGAACCGCCTTCAGGTCACGGCATTTGCTGATTCGAGGGCAATTCTAAAAGGAAAAGACAGAAAGAAGGAAAATCCAGCCCCAGGCCAAAGACTGAATGAAAAGTCCAGGGTCTCAAAGGTACTGAGCCGCTCAATTCCATGATCTTCTATCACAGACGAGTCTCAATGCCACAGACTCTCAGCTGCCAGACAGCATTTCCCGGGCTCTCAGAAAAGAGTTTGGAAAGCTAAGGAAGAACTGGCAAAACCCTTGGGGCTCCTTTGCTCCTTGTTCAAGGAGTAGAAAGAAACCTTTTTGCGAAAATCTGAGCTCCTTAAACATGCAGGACAGAGAGAGGAAGAATTCTGCTCTTTGGAAATGGCATTATTTCACCACGGAGTTGGTTTTATCAGGGGAGGTTTTATGGCACCCAGGGGCAATGATCATCTGTGGTGGGCAGACCTGCACTAATGCACAGAGATGCTCTCCACAGTCACAGAGCCACAGCACAGACTTTGGAACATCTTAAACAAATCCTCTTAATTGGAGGTGACACCTGTGTAACTTGGGTCAAAAGACAGGATGCTTACATAGCTTGAGTTCTAAGATACCAATAGAACCTGAATCATAACTTTCTCTACAATGTAATACCTAGGAGATGGTTAACTTGTTGCTTCCTGCTGAAATAAAAGGAAACTCACCAGGTGACGAATCTCAAAAATAGACAAGTATAGCTACATTGGGAAGCAGCAGGATGTACTAATGAGAAACTGGCAAATGTAAAGCCAATTAGCCACAAAATGGAGAATTTAGAGCGATTCAATCCAGAAAGACCAAGGAACACCACAACTGGGCACGCTCCAAAGACAAAGTTGAAAAGTCCAGGAAGACCTTGAGCCTTCATGGAAGAAGACCCCCAAGACCACCTAAATTGGGGAAGCACAAGCGCAGTACAGAAGAACTATTTATAACCGTGAGATAACATTATGTCAATCAGTTCCGATGCGTATACGATGATGTTATAATGACACAGCAATATTAAGCAATACTTACTGTAGAAATAAACTACAACACAACAAGGGTGGGTGAGTCAGGTGGAGCTATCGCCCTCACCACCAGCACTGCAATAAACAAATACCTGCTCTGTAGACATCGCTCTGTGGGGATTGATTTCCAGCCTTTTTCGGGTATCAGAGGCAAGTGGCCTTCCAGTGCTGCAAAAGTGAATCCCTGCCAATAGTTACAGTGAACTCTGAGTTGCCAGAAGGTTGTTTGTCCAGGACAAGCCCCAAAGAGCCGCAGTGTGGAGCTGAGGTGCCTCTGCCTGGGGATCTCCCTGGATGCCCTTGGCGAGGAGGCTCCGTGAGCAGCACCAGCAGCCCCGAGGGCCCAGCTCCTTGCGCAGGTGTTTGTGCCCCAGAGACACGGCCCGGCCGGGCACCAGGGGCTGTCTGGGAGCTGCACAGCAACAAAAGCTTTTTACAAGCCCACAGAAAAGCTTCTCTCGATTCTTAATTCAAGTGCCTTGAAGGAATCCCTGTCCACTAGACACTGTGTGTAACACACCGTGCAGCACATGGTGCTGCCAAGAGTTTGCCACGGGATGTGTGAAAACATTTCAGCCGCTCTCCCTCGGCCTTTCCCCTCTGAGCCCAGCTCAGCCCAGCCCCCCGAGCACCCGCAGCCCTCGCAAGGCCACGGCTGGGCCAGGCCGCTGTCCTCAGAGCAAAAACCCAACCCAACCCAACCAACCCACCAACCAACCAACCAGCCACCCACTTGTGAGGAAAATTAATGCACAACCAGCAGAGGTTTATGTCCAAAAAGGAGGCCCAAGAGTCCTGTGGCTTTATTCGAATCAAGGGAGAGGCCATGAGCCATTTCCCCTCAATGAGAAGGGAGCAGCCTCCCTTTGATCCTCATTTCCCTGCTGCATGCCCCTGTCTCTTTGCCCCTTGGCTGAGGCATTGCAGAGGTACAGACTTCCCGAAAGTGCCTAATACCTAAGACCCCCTTCTAATGCCTAACCCCCACCCCCTTTGTCCTTTCCTTCTGTCACTTGGGGGAATTCCTTATGGAATTGATGGTTCTTCCCACTGTTTCTTTCATCTCCCACTATTCAGGTTTATTTATCAGCAGATGTGCAGTTTGTTTGTAAAGACAAATCTCCCTCATTCCATTCACCAACCAGTGAAATCCTCCCCATTCTTTCTTTTCTCTCTCACTGCTAGTTTTATCTACTGGCAAGACCCACAGTTTGATTGGAAAGACAAGTCCCTCATCTCTTTCACCGTGCTCAGTTGTGCTTGGCCGTGAGCTGCCACAGGCAGCCACACAGCAACTGGAGTATGGAATAGCAGAGGCTGGGCCAATTCTTTTTTGTTCCAAAATGCAAGAAAGACAGAAAAGCACAAGGAAACATGCCGGTGTCTCTGTGGAGTCTCTTTGTGCTGTGAAATTCAGGAGCTGTTGGTGTTTCTGTGCTACTGCTCATCCCTTCCCTGAAAAACATCATTCCAGGAAGGAGCAACATCACCTGACACATACCAAGTGTTGGCACCAGTTGCTGCAGGTGCTCGTGCCAGCAGCCCCTGTAGGATGGAGCACAGCCCCCGATGCACAGTGGCTTTGGCTGCCCTCTGGCAGAGAAGCCCCCCCGGGGCACAGGTCTGTGGGGCAGGAGCCGGGCACCAGCACTGCCAGGGCTCGGGGAGGTGGCAGGGCTGCTTCGGCGGGGACTCTGCCACACCTGCTGATTTCAGTGCTGCCCGGGCCCCAGGGCTCAGAGCAGCATTCGTGCCCTGGCCCACACGTTCCTCGTCTGTGTCACACCGCTGTGTTTAGGACGGCCACCAGCCGGGACGTGTCCCAAGGAGGCCGTGCCAGCTTCTGGGGAAGGCCCCGTGCCCTTCCCACCGCGGCTGCGTCGGCAGCCCTGGGGGCTCCTTCTGCTGCCCTGAGCCCGCAGAGCAGGGCAGCGTTTGCTGATGGTTTGTCCCTTCCTAAAGATCCTGTTGGGCTGGCTTAGACACTTGGCACAAGGCATTCCTTCCAAGCTGGGCCACTTGGGCTGGGCTGGGGGCGGCCCCAGGGCAGGTGGCAGTGTGTGCAAGGGCCCTCTGTGACACGCTGCACCATGGTCACCGTGGTGTTGAACAGGACAGCGTGTCCAAGGGCCCTTTGTGACACGTGGTGACATAGGTGCTGCGGTGACGCGGCCACGCCACAGTGCTCGGTGCACGCGACGGGACAGGACGGGACAGAGCGGTGCCGTGAGGAGCCCCCGCACAGCGCACTCGTTCCGTGCTGAGCCGGAGCTTTTCTGAGGCGTTACTCCTGCAAGTGACCTCGAGGCCACACCACAGCACTTGGTGACCTGTGGCCTTCCCGAGGCTTCTCTTCTGCAGGCGCCCTCGAGGCCCGACTGTGGCATTTGCTGACCACGGTCCTTGACGAGGAGTCTCCTGTCCTTGTGGCAGCAGCCCTCGAGAGCAGAGTGCAGGACTTGCTGTCCTGTAGCCTTGCCAAGACTTCACTCCTGCAGGTGCCTTGTGCAGGACTTGCTGACTCGGAGCTTTTCCGAGGCATCGCTCCTGCAAGTAGCCATGACTGCAGGCATCGACATAGAGCAGAGACCCCCGAGCGTGGCCAAGCTGGCCTGGGGGAAGGAGGACAAAGAAGGCCCTGGAACTGCCCCAGCACAGCAGCCTGAAGAGGTGGAGCAGTTCCAGCCACCGCAGGAGGGTGAGTGGCACAGCTGGGCCACAGGGCTGGTGCCTGCAGACAGCTTGGCCCCATGCCATGCCATGCCATGCCGTGCCGTGCCATGCCATGCCATGCCGTGCCGTGCCATCCCCTGGGGACATGTCCATGGACAGGATGGAAGAGGGGCTGGGGCTGACACACCGCAGCCGTGCTCCATCCCCTCAGGCATCCCGGGGCTGGCCCTGCCTGGGGAGTGCAGGGCTGGGCTGTGTTCTCTGGCCTCTCCTGCAGCCCCTCAGCTCGGCCTGCGCTCGCTCTTTGCCAGGTGCAGCCATGGAGCGCACACAAGAGCAGCAACGCACCCGTGGCCTCTTCCGCAGAACAGCGCAGGTACCTGCAGCCATCCCCACCTGGGCAGGGCCTCTTGTCACTGCTGAGCGCAGCAGCACCATGCCTGGAGCACTCCATGGAATGTCCCTGGCTCCTTGCCCTTCTGCTACAGATGGTTTGCAAATTCATGAAGAGAATTCGGGAGGAGGAGACCGGCGCCATGGGCACTGGCGTCAGAGCATACCCTCCCATCTTCAAAACCAAGGCCAGTGCTGCCCTGCTGGATATGCTTGTGGAGGAGGGTCCTTCCAGTCCAAAGCAAGTAAGCAGCCTGTGGCCAGGGTTCCATCGTGCCAGGAATTGCTTGGCCTCCCAAGCCACGCCTGCTGGTCACTGGAAGCCGCTGAGGCCGTGGCAGTGTGCTGGGAAGGGAAGCACTTTTCTGGGGAAGCTGGGACCATGACTCCCTCTGGCAGCTTTCCAAGTGTCCCCGTGCCTTCTCCAGGTGCCCGCCATGGTCAGGTACATCCACCAGTGGCTCACGGCCAATGAGTTTCCTGAGTACAATGTGTACAGGCCGCTTCTGGATCTGACAGAGGCACAGCCCGCTGACGTGGTGAGGACTCTCCTGCGTGTGGCCCCATGGTGTGACAGGTATGGGGCCCACGTGCCCAGAAGGCTCAGGGCTCACCAGCCCATCCCCCTGTACAGCCTGTGCCAGGTGTCTGACAAACAGACAATTCCAGGGCCCTCTGGCTCCCTTTCCCAACCCTGGCATGTCAGCCCAGCCAGTGAGCCTGCTGCCATGCTCCCTCCCTGCCCCTCAGGGGCCAGTCCCTCCAGGGCTGGGCTGCCTGGCCGCTGCCAGTGAGCCAGGCCAGTGGGCAGAGGCAGGGCTGGCAGCCAGCTCAGCTCCCCGCTGCTGCCCAGGCCAGCGTGCTGTGTGCCAGACCCTCCCTGAGACAGAGCTCTGACCCCACAGAGCTGCTACGACCATGTGGAAGAGCATCATGTGCTCGTGCAGGACTGCAGAGCCGGCCATGCTCATCCTCCTTGATGTGCTGGGCAAGTGGCCAGAGCACAGCACGTGCACCTCCGGTGGGGACAATACGGCTGTCTTTGCCCTGGCTGTGAGTTTCTGCAACTGGCCTTTGCTCACCCCAAGGTCACCTCTGCGTCAGGTCTCCATCCTCCTTCCCCCAGTGCATCTCCCTGCCTCCGGGGCTGGGCTGAAGCCTGGCCTAGGGGCAGCTTCAGGGCCACCAGGCCCGGTGCTCCCCCTGCGTCTCCGCTGGCCTCTCCCCGCCACGCTGGGGCCTTGCCACAGGGACACCTCGGCACTGAGCGCTGTCTCGGGGTGCTTTGTCCTTTCAGGCAACTGTGGTGATGTGGAAGATCCTCCAGGTGCCCTGTGTCCCGCACGTAGTGACAGTGCATTTCCCCCGCCTCTTTGTGCATATGCTCTTCCAAGTGCTCCTCAGCACTTTGGATGTGCCAGAGGAGGTCAATACCTTCTGGAAGGGATGCCAGCAGCAACATGGCCTTGCCACCAACCCCAACAGGTGCTCCACGCCACTCCTCCTGTCCCTGCCATGTCCCCAGGGCAGCAGCCAGTGCTCCCAGCGTGACCTGGGCTTTGCTCTGCACACAGCTTTGCAGTGCAGACCCTGAAGGCCCTGCTCTGCCGACTGCACTACGAGGATGTGGTGGTGGCAATGGAGGACAGGCGTGCCTGGGATGCTCTGCTCTCTGCAGACACCCACCACTGTGCTGTGGGTGTCCTGGCCAGGTGAGACCCCCTTCTCCCCAGCTGCCCCCGGCATTTGTGCCCTGTGCCTGGGGTGCCCCACACTCCCCGTGCTCGTGGGCCAGAGGGCCTTGTCCCCAAGGGACGGCCAAGGAGACTGCAAAAGGCTGGGAGAGGAGGGTGCCCAAGAGCAGCTGCCTCCCAAAGGGCCCGTGTCCCTCTGCAGGACGGTGGGGAAAGAGCAGATCTCTGTGAGTCAGACCTGGGAGAGGTTTGCCCCCGCCGGCTCAGGGTCTTGGTTCCTTTTTCCTCCTGTCAGAGAAATGCACCGTGCATCCCTAGCCTGGTGTCCCGCGATTGCATACTACCTGCTCGGGCTGCTCAGCAAAGACACGTCATGCTGGGATTTGGCTGCCCTGGCATTCCTTGTGGAGGTGAGCCTGAAGGCCAGTGCTGCTCTGCGAGCTGCCTCCCAGCTCTCCGGCCTCTCGTAGCCGCAGCTGCCTGGGACGGTGCCCGCGCCCTGCGCTGCTGCCTGGGCCCAGCCCTGTGCGGTTCTGGGCTCCTGCCGGCCGGCTCCCCTGTCACTGCCCTGTGCCTTTCAGATCCTGGAGTGCATGTACTTGAGTGAATGCCGTGCCAGCCTCCTGGAGATCATGTTAAAGAACCTGCAGAGCGAGTGCAGGGAGAGGCGTCGCTTGGCACTCAGAGGCCTCGTGGTGCTGGGCAGGGATCCCTCGATGGTGAGAAGGGGGCAGCGGCTGAAGCCGTGCTGGCCGCGTGGGGCTGGGCAACGCAGTGGCTTGGGCTGGGCTGGGCTCCGGGCGCTGAGGCAGCTGCTCCCAGCTCTCCTGCCTCCTGCTTCAGCTGCCCAAGTGCTCTGGGACAGCCCTTTGGCCTCTGGGCTCTGCAGCAGCAGGCTGGCCTTTCACACACCTGTGCTCCACACAGACCAAAAGAATGTGGGGCCTGACCGAAAGGCTCGTGGAGCTCCTGGGGAACAATGACAGTGACGTGGTGAAGATGGCCATCGTTCTCCTCAGCTATGTGTTCCCGTACAAGGGCTCCCCGATTGCCAAAGCCCTCGCCCTGCAGCTGGCTGAGGCGCTCCTGCCACTCTTTGACAACGTAAGGCTCTGTGCCTCCAGCCACGGGCACCGGCTGCTGCCCGCACACTTTGTGCCCTGTGCATTTTCAGGCCTGTGCCCAGGTGGGCCTGAAGCAGCCCATGCTGAGGTCTGGTTTTCTTCCCTCCTTACAGGATGACAGCCAGGTGCAGCTGTGCTCCATGTTTGTCTTCCGAGGGATGATGGATTTCTTAGCAGAACAGGGAAAAAAGGCCCTGAAGCCACACGTGCGCCAGAGCCTGCTCCCACTCTCCTTCCATTGCCATGACGAGAACCAGCGTGGGGTTGAGGTGAGGACTCGGGGGCTGCTGCTGGCCCCTGGCAAGGGGCTCGGCTGCCTCCTGCTCTGGGGCCTGGCGGGCTGCAGCCTCCTCCTGGCCTTGGTGCAGGGACGGGGGTCCTGCACCCTGGCCTGCGGTGCCATCTCCGGGTCTCTGCTGCTCTGCAGGCCTCCCGGAAAACGCTGTATTGTTCAGCCACATTCCTGAAGAGGACAGATCTCAGGGATCAGATCTGGGGGTGCACCCAGCGCCTGGTAAGGACGGCCTGCAAGCCCCAGGCTCAGCCTGGAGAAGGCCCTGCCCGCGCTGCTCAGTGTGTGCGGCTGCAGCCGTGCCCCTGCCCAGTGCTGCACCCAGGGCCGCCAGCCTGCGCCCCACACGCCGCTCCTTCCCTGCGCCGCGCGGGCTCTTCTCCAGGCTCCTGTGGCCCCGAGCCGGGTGCCCATGGAGCCTCGGCCCAGCTGGGCTGTGGGCCGGGCCGGCACCGCGGCTCCCCGGGCAGCAGCCGGCCCTGGGGCCCCTGCAGAGCCCGGCGGCAGCGGCTGCAGGCCGGCTCTCAGCGCTGGGCGGGCAGGGGAGGCCAGTGCTGGCCCAAGGGGCTGAGCCTGCACCAAGTGCACCCTCGTGGCTCTCTCTGCAGCTGGCACAGGACAGGAGCCGAGCGGCCGAGCACGTGCGCCGGGCCCTGCTGTACCTGGACAGCCCACAGGAGTCCCTGCGAAAGGCGGCCATCAGGTTCATTGGTGAGCCAGCAGCCCGGCGTCCCTCCCCGCCCCGCCGCAGCTCGGCCCCAGCCCCGGCTGCTGCCCCGGCAGCGCCATCCGGGCCCGGCGCCCTGGAGCCCCCCTGCCCTCGGGGCTGCTGCTGCCCTCTCGCAGCCGTGCCCTTCCTTGGGCGTTCGCATGCGGCAAGGGCCCGGGCTGAGCCCTGCCGGGGCAGGAGGCCGTGTGGCCGCAGGGCTGGCAGCGCCGCTGCCAGGGAGCTGTGCCGCTGGGGCCGTGACAGGCTCTGTGTTCTCAGGGATGGCCGGGCAGCACCTCAGGGGGCACAAGGAACAGCTCCGGCACGTCCGTCAGGGTGAGTGAGGGCAGCGGGCTGGCAGCGGGGGCTGGCGGCGGCAGCTGCAATCCCTGCCCCGGCTGCCCAGGCCTCTGCTCCTTGTGCGCACCAGGGCTGGCGTGGCCAGAGCACACACAGAGATTTCAGGCCCGTGTGGGGCAGTAGCGGCCGGTAGCTTCGCTCTGATCCCCTTGGTCCCGGCTCCCTCCTGGCCGTGGCAAGAGCCGGCCGGGATGGCCCTGGCACGGGGGTCTCCTGGGGTCCCTGCAGATCCGGGATCTGACCGTGGCTCTGTTCCTCTCTCTTGCAGCCCTTGAAGACAAGGTCCTTGGAGACACCAGCTTTGCCATTACAGTCCTGGGTCTCCAAACTTCCTTCCACCTCCAGGCAGTGGAGAGAGCTCCGCGCTCCATCTGGCAGAGGCTGCAGCATCAATTCTGCCGAGAATGCAAGAAACTGCCTGGTCTGCGGGGTCGTGGCCGGCTCTGCTGATGGAGCTCTGCAGAGAGCTCATTTGAGAGCCTCTCTCTCTCTGCTGGGGCCACACGAGCCTGAAGGGACGTTACTGTTCTTTAAGACTGTTTTTTTCTTCTTCTTTGTCTTTCTTTAGAAAAATATAGAAATAGTTTTCTTTAGGAGAATATATTTAGGTAAATATAGAATGTGTTCTAATACCCAGACTCCCAGGAGCTTTCTTTTGGTGCCCAGTGTGTGCAGAGCATAGGGGAAAGAGGGGGAAAAGGGTGCTTGTGCTCAGCAGGCTGCCCAGGCGTGCCGTGGGGAAGGGAAAATGGCCAGAAGCCCCTTGGCCTTTGGTGGTTCTGCTGAAGCCTTAACGCTGCCCACAGAGCGGCTGGGCAGGGGCCGGAGCTGCGGGGATCCCTGCGAGGCTGGGGCCTGGGGATGGCCACAAGGCCTGTGCCAGGCAGGAACGGCCACCAGTGTCCTCCTGCCCGTGTGCTGCTGGCTGCATTGCTGAGGGCTCCCAGGTGCCTCTGGATCCGGCTCCTCTGGAGCTCCGTCGGGGCTGCGCCGCTGCTGCCGGGCAGCTTGGCCGGGCTGGGGCAAACCCTGAGGGGCCGGGGCGGGGGGAGGCCGTGAGGGGATGAGGGGCTGTGCAGGCCCTGACGGGACAAGGCAGTGGGAAGGCACGAGGGCCATGTGTGAGGGAGTGGGTGGCCGGAGGCTCCAAGGGGACAGGAGGCCCCTGAGGGGCCGGGCTGGGGGAAACTCGGAGGAATTGGGTGTCAGAGGCCATAAGCAGCCCCCAGGCAGCCACCTTGCTCCTGCCACCTGGCTGCTCTGGCCCTTGCCCAGAGAGTCTGTGGCCACAATTGCACGTGGTTTGGCAAAAGGCTTCAGCAGAATTGGCCACAGTGGCTTTCTCTTGACTTGCCAGCCTCACAGCAACGCTTGGCAGCTGCAGCTGCAGCTTGTGCCCCTGACTGACTTCAGTGGCCGTGCTTGAGGGCAGACTGGCCTTCCAGAGTCAGGTGTCCTAAGGCAGCGACATTGGTGCCATCGTCAGAGGGACACGAGCCCCGCGCTGCAGCTGCTGTCCCTCTCCTCCATGCAGGCACCTTAAAGACACGAGCATGGGCTTCAAACCAAAATCCTGCACTTGCTTGGAACAAAGCAAGAAGCAGCAGGCGCAGAGGAAAAGCAGGCACTTGTGGCCGCCGTTCAGGGCTGGAGGGAAGCACTTTGGTGTGTGCTGAGGAGATGGCCCGCTTCACAAGCTCAGGCTTTGCTGCTACAAGATCCTGCTTTGCTCTTGCTGGAGTCCATTCCCTGCCAATGCATGGCCCTCCATTGTTCCTGGATCAAGTCTGGTGCACCTGTGGCAACAAGAGTGTCCCGTGTGCAGGTGACAGCACAAAAGGGCAGGACATGTCTGCTTCCAGCACTTGTCTTGGCTGCTCCTTCAGGGTGCTGGCACCGTCAGCAGAGACACAGAACAGCTTCTCCTGCCAGAGTTATCCCCATCCTCTGCACTTCCCCAGGTGTCTGCTGTGATGTTCACTGGGGACCTCCCCGTTTGTGGCCATCCATTGCCGTGCTCAGCAGGCGCCCAGTTGTGTTTGGCCATGAGCTGCCAAAGGCAGCCACACAGCAGCTGGAGCGTTGAACAGCAGAGGCTGGGCCAATTCTTCTTTTTCCAAAATGCAAGCACCACCCCCAGCCAGCCCTGCGCTTGCTTTGGGCCACGCCAGCCCTGTCCCAGCGCCTGGGGCCCGGCTCCCAGCCCCAGCCCGGCTCAGTGCTGCTGGCAGAGTCCCGCTCTGCCAGCGTGTGCCAGCCTGGGGGCACAGGGAACAGCCCTGCTGTGACCTGGAGTGACTCTGCTGCTTCCTTCTCTTCCAGGACTGACAGAGATGATGGACATCTATGCATGGTTTATTCGTTGTCCTTGGCATCTTCTTTAAGTGCGTTGTTCAGGTTACTGCTTCTAGATAGTTCCTTGTGTTATGAACAGATTTACGTTTCAGGGCCAAGGTAAAGTCCAAAGAGTTACAAAAGGAGTGTAAGGGAGTTACGTGATTAAAAGGTCACAGTAGCTTGTAAAGTTTCAATATTGAAAGTTAAAGTTTCAGTTCTAAGGGTTAAAAGAATTCTGGGGCTTACAAAATGTTAAACCTGTTGACTGGAGTGTGTTGTGTGTAGTGAAGTGGGGAATTGTTGAATCTGAGTGTGGGTGGGGGGTGTCTTCTTAAAGGGGCACTGAAAGAGAACACACGATTGTAGAAGAATGGCACAGAACTTTCTGGAAAATGATGACTTAAGAGCCACACAGACACTGACCAAGAGGACTGGACAATCTGCCCCACCAATCGAATGAGTTTCCTAAAGGATTGCTCCAGAATGCTCCTCCACAGGGACCAATCAGCACTGTGCTTTAATGACCCATCAGGAGGAGGATTTGAAAACTGTCCAATCTGTGCCTGCACAACAACATAAAAAGCCCAACCTTCATTTGAGCGGGGTCTTCCTGCGGTGAAGGTGGGTCTGCGAGGACAGTATCACCGGGAACCCCCCCGGCTATGACGTGCGCCCGTGCCGTGCAAAGCAAAGGGCTCTGCTTGGTTGTTGAGGTTCTCGGGCCTATCCCGGGTAGCCGGTTCTCCATTTGTTTCCTCCCTCTTTTAGTTTGTAATTGTTTTGAGTGATTTTTTTTAGTTTAATAAAGGTTTTTTTATTGTAGCCAACAGACCCCGAGCCGTTTGTTACACTTGTACTGTAAATACTTTCACAGATTGTTGTTCTTACAAGGATTCTCATGAGGTTATGAACGATAGTGTCACAGTTTCAGACAAATTTAGGAGAAATTTCCCAAACTGGGGAATCCTCAGATTCCTGCAGCCCCTTCCCCAGCCGGTTCGGGAAAGATTTCCTTGGAGAGAAGTGGAAAAAAATGTTTCTTTAACAAGCAAAGTATTCACAAGCATGAAAAGAATGAATAATATTAAACAACAGAAGCTCTGGTTGTTCAGAAGAGCTGGCAAATTCAGAGAGAGTCATTCTGTGCTTCAGAGAGTCTTCTGTGGCTGTGGCTCAGTCTCTCCGGGGCTCAGGCCGGCGTCCAGGCCTGGCGTGCAGCTTCGAGGGTGCCCTGGGCGATGGTCCTGGTGTCCCGGAGCAGAGAGAAGCCGAACAGTGCCAGAAGAAGAAGCCACAGTCCAGGAAAAATCTCTGTGTTTTGAATGCAGGCACCTCAAGCATTCCACCCCTTCTCCCCTCCTCGCTCTCTGTCTCTGGGCCTGGCTTAACGCTCCAGGACCATTTCTGGAAAAAAAGACAGATGATGGGGATACCAAACCATACAATCATCCCACATTGATTGAATGTCAGATTCAAATTTGAAAGTCTTGATTGTATTAAAACTTTTCCCACAGTTTCTCTGATTACCTAAGTTTGCAGTAAAGGCTGTTTTGTTATTTTAACTTCTTGAGGATGTCTTGTCGGTATTTCTCCAGTGCGTCCAACTCGGAGCACACAAACAACTGTAATTCCTTTTAAATGCCTCATTGAGAGAGTTGTTTGGGGGATGGGAGTCAGGGCTTGGCTGTCCTGCTGGGCACAGCCCAGGCAGGGCTTTCACAGCCACATTCCAGAGTCCATTTCCCACCTGGAGCCGGTGGTGCCTCTGAGTTCTGCTTCCCCAGCCCCAGGGACGCTCTCCTTGTCTGCCATTCCCCCACGGTCTCTGGGCAGGGGTGGCCTCAGTGGGGGCTGCTGACACCCTCAGACACTTGGAGGCTGCTCTGAATTTTACTGCTCCAGAGGCTTGTTCAGCCTTCAGCTCTTCAGTTCAGGAATTCAGTGCCCGAGGGCTCATTAGCATTCCAAACACCTTAACAAGCCAAACCTCAGGGAATGATTTAAGTTTTCAAATCTTTTGTGGTTAATTCGACAGATTTCAGAGGTCTATTCAAAGTGAATTTATTATATTTAAAAAGAAAAGATTTTTTATGTCCTGTTTAGGTTTTTCCCCTGTTAATACATGGATCTGGGCAGTCTCCAATTGAATCCAGGTACCTCCTAATGCAGTCTGAATGTATAGGAACATCACGACCCTTTATGGCTGACAATCACTCAGACTTTGTCCCTACCCCCACCCCACCATTCATTTCCCCCATCCAAGCCCTGGCACTCAGAGCAGCCTTGTGCAAATCTGAGCTTCCTCCATCCCAGGCTGGACCGGCAGGGTTCAGCTCCTTGGCTCCAACTCCCACCTGCTCTCCTTGCAGAAGGAGCTGCCCGAGACACAGAGGGATGTTCATTTATTGTCAGCAAACAGAACCAAGGGAAGGCACAGCTCCGTAAAATGCAAAAGTCATTCCTCTGCTGGATATTAAATCCACTTTGCACAGCAGACAGTCTCAGAGCAATGGAAAGCACCTTGTGTGCGCAGCACAGATGCCAAGATCCCCCCAAACCCTCCCTGCCCTGATTCTGCCCAGATTTGCTCTTTACACACACGAGTCACAGGCTGAAGTCACGAGCTGCCTCCATACCCAGAGGGAGGGAAAGAGAGAAAGTGGCTGAAGAGCTCTCCCGAGCAGAGCCAAGGTCCAAGGGCCACTGGAGTGGGAACCACAGCTCAGCAGGTTTGTGTCCTTTGGGGCTCAGGGACTGGTGAGACTCAGAGGCACTGAAAGGTTTCTTGCCAACAAACAGAAGTTGCACATGAAACAGTTTAATAACCATCACAGCTCTTCCCTCAGCTCCCTGTGATGTCCCAGCAGCACCTGACATGTCCAGCATCCACCAGGCATTTCCATACAGGAACAGTTTTAGACAAAGACATAAGCAAAGGTAATTTTGTGACAGACATAAACATAATTAAGACGTTGATTAATGTGGTATTTATTTGAACTTCAGAAAGATTGGTTAACTCCCTGAAGCTCAAAGCATGAAAGCAGTCAGTTGAGAGGCACTTGAATGATCAGGGAGCATCTGGAGGAGGAGATCTGGGAGCAACGGGATAGATCCAGCTGCTGTAGCGAGGAGATGTCCTTAGACATGACCATTGAAACAGGAGAGCTGGAAACACCTGAAGGAAAAGGGAGAGGAAATCATAAACTGAATATTGGTGACACAGGTAGAGGGCAAGATCAGTATTGCTTCTCCTGCCATCAGTACACTTCCAGGAAATCCCTGTTTCTGGTGGGAAAACGTTGCCATTTCTTAGAAGTATTCAAATGACCCAGTTCATGAAGATGTGCTTGTATCTTATGAAATGTACAAGTATTAAAGCCTGTGCCCCTTTCCAGGCAGCCATCAGCTGCCCGCCCATGAACGGGCAGTGCCACTTGTAGGGCCCCAGTGCCCTGAGGTGCCCACCTGGGATTGGCATCTCTCAGAGAGGAGCTGAGGAGAGCAGAGCACCTGGCAAGCTGCAGGTCCCTGACAGCCTCGGAGAGCTCCTGTCCCATCAACATCTGCTCTGCTCCAGTCTGAAACAGGGAGCAGCATTGTCCCGGGATCATCAGAGAACTGAGGTGTCTGCAGGAATTCAATCCCCCTCCCCATCCCGCAGCAGCCCTGCATTTCCCTCCTCCAGCCTTGCTCTCCAGCACAGCCATGGAGGCTCTTTGGCCTCTTGACTTTCCCTGCAGCCACCGAGGCCAGCCGAGCTCTGCCTTTGCCACAGCCAGCCCTGCCCAGCCCAGGCCATGCCCAGCAATTCCTTGTGTGTCCCTGGCCGTGCTGCCAGCCCCGGCAGCGGCTCCTTTGTGCCCCTGTGTGTAGAGGAATGGCTTTCCTCTCGTGGACATGAGTTCTTTGTTTCCCATGAGAATATGCACAACCAAGACAGCTATATGGAGCTTACAGCATAAATTAACAATAGGTCCCTTAATGAATTGACAATAGGTCCTTAGTATAAACTAACAGTAGGCTCCTTGAATAGAATAATAAGCCCCTTGAGTCGCTTGTCCCTGGTCCTTGAGAAGTAGATACAAAAGTATCATCCTGATGCTTCAGCTAGCATGAAAGTGCCAACCTGCTGATTCAGCTGACTAAATGCAGAAATTGCCAAAATGACTTAATATATTAAGTTGCTACATAAGACCAATCATAGAGCAGAAAAGTGCGCGTGAACAGAGCCTATTAACCAATCATACAGTGTCAAAGGGCGCGTGGACAAAGCGTACTAACCAATCAGACAATGCGTGATCAGTTATGTAACTCTAGGAATAAAGTATAAAAATGTAGAGAAATAGAATAATAAATGGAACAAGCTGCTAACTCCTACTGAGTTGTCTCCTTGATTCCCGTGTCTGTCTCCTACACCTGTGCTGGCCCAGCCATGGCGGCACAGCCCCTGTGCAGCCCAGCCCAGGACAGGAGCATTGCAGGTGGGAACGGCCCCTGTGCCCTGGTGCCCACAGCAGCCTTGGGGCTCTGTGCCCCATGGCCTCCCTGCTGGGCAGCCTCTGCCAGCTCCTGCAGAGCCCGTGCCACCTGTGGGGCTGCACAGACAGCCCTGCCCCGGGCTCTGCCGGCCTCTGGGCCAGCAGAGAGGCCGGGCAGGCCGGCCATTGCCGGCAACAGGCCCTGAGCCCCGCAGGAGGATGGAGCTGGGCCACAGCCAAACTCAGCCCACACCTGGCCTCAGCAGCCAGGGCTGCCAATGCCTGGGGACAGAGGCTGCCGCTGACAAATGGCCTGGGCCCCCTCCCCGCTCTGTGCATGCCACCAAGGCACAGAGCAGCCTCCTCTCTGGGCCATTTGCCTGTTTGCAATGCCTTGCACAGGCCCTGGCCCTGCCCCAGCAGCCCTGGGCTGAGTCCTGCCCCTGCACGCTCAGCCAGGCTGAGATGGACACTGATGCCTTGCTCTGGCAGCTTCTCTCAGCCCAGCCCAGCTCCCTGCAAGCTCTGCCAGCTGCCCTGAGCTCTGTGCAGCACCAAGGGCCTCTCCCCAGCACAGCCCAGCCCCACAGCTCTGCTCAGGCCAGCCTGCTCTGGGCAGTGGCCCCACGGCCTCAGCCCCTCTCAAGGGCACAGCAGCAGCTGCAGCTCACACAGGACTCAGCCCCAGCCATGGGGGAACGGGCCTGGCCAAAGGAAAAGGAGGCTCCCTGTGTGCCCTGCTCTCCTCGCCAGGAGATGCTGAGAGCTCTGCAGCCCCTGCTGAAATCCCATCTCCCCAGGCCAGCACAGCAGCCCCAGCCTGTCACAATCCACTAACACAAGTGGGAGTCCTAATGGCTCATTACCCGAATCTCAGAGTGCAAAAGAAAACAGGGACAAATCAACTGAGATGAGCCCTGGTGGGAGAAAACGCTGGCCGGCGTGGGGCTGCTGGATCCCCGTCTCATCTTGATTCCATTTGCCTGGCTCTGCGTCCCCGTCCCCGTCCCCCCCCAGTCAGAGAGAGCAAAGGATCTCCCACAAGCCCACGGTAATGGAGATGCCAGAGCAGATGCCCAGCGTGTTCCCTCCTCCGGTCCTTGCTGGCCCTGGGGACGCTCCAGGGCCCTCCCTGTGTGCGGGACAGCTGCTGCAGCACCGCCGTGCCCGTGTGCAAGCTGCGCCCAAGGAGCAGCTGCGCAAGTTCCGGCTTTGAAGCAGAATCCCCTGTGCACACAAATGACAACTGGCATTTCAGGGGCTGGCAGGAGAAGCTAAATTTGTCTGCTCGCTGCCCTTTCTAGCCGTGGCCACGCCGATGCCATGGGAAGAATTGCCCCTGCCCAGGCAGCTCTCGGGTAGAAGATTGGCTTTTGCTCCTCATGTTTCTGAGGTGCTAGCTGACGCTTCCTCAGGTTTTCCTTCCAATTCCTAAGGGCTTTGGACTATTTGGACCATTTCAAGGCTTTTGGCGCGTCCCTGTGAGCCAGCGTGCACCACAAAGCCTCTCCCTCAAAGCCCTGAGGTAGTGCCAGAGCAGAGCTTGTTCATGCTCTTTTCTCATGGTGATTTGAGAAGCTCCTCCGGACTCTTCAAGCAAGCTGGAGACAAAAGATCGACCTTGCAATCCAAGGGCACTCTGTGTGTGTGTGTGTGTGTTTTTACAAGGTGCTTTTGCACGGCCTTGGGCTGAGCACGGTGAGGGCCGAGGCCTGGGGCCCTCAAGATGGCGCCAGGGAGCCCCCGGGGCAGCGGCCCTGAGGGGCGGCCCTGAGGGGCGGCACAGGGTGCATTTCCCCCGAGCAGCGAGCGAGCGAGCCAGCGGCCGGGCGGCCGGGGAAAGGCGCCCCCGGGGAGAAGGGCAGGCAGAAAGGCCCCGGCTCTGTGCCAAGCGGGCGGCCCATCGCCAATTGCTGGCTCCCGGAGCCGCTGGCAGGGCCGTGTCCCCTTCACGCCGCTGACACCGCACCTGCAGTGCTGCGTCCGCCTCTGCCGGCCTCCCCAGCACGGACGGCAAGGACATGGACGCGCCGGAGCAGGTGCCCAGGAGGGACCCCGAGATGATCCCAGGGCTGGAGCAGCTCTCGTGCAAGGAAAGGCTGAGACAGCTGGCCTTCTTCAGCCTGGAAAAGAGCCTTAGGCTTAGGCTTGAGCCAACTGTGGCCTTCCAGTACCTGACAGCAACCTCCAAGCAAGCTGCACAGGGACTTTGTACAAGGGCAGGCAGGGACAGCACACGGGAGAAGGGATGCAAAGTGAAAGAGAGGAGCTTTAAGATGAGGTATGCAGAAAAAAGACTCTCCTGGAACAGGCTGCCCAGAGAAGGTGTGGATGGCCCATGGCTGACGGTGTTGAAGGCCAGGCCGGATGGAGCTCTAGACAAGCCAGTCTAGTGCAAGGGCTCCCTAGCTACAGCAGAGGCCCTGCAAGGACGTGATCTTTCAGGTCCCTTCCAAGGCAAAGCATGCCATGACTCCATGATTGTGGCATACTTCCCCTGCTCAGTCTGTGGCAGAAAAAGAAACTGGGCACCAAGTTGCACCTTGCAGCCGATGGTTTTTGTCAGGCCGCAAGTGTCTCAAGAGAGGATGAAAAGAGACGATGTTCCAGACACCATTTCCCTTTTCTACTTGAAAAGGAAAGGCTCCACTCGTGTCCACTCTCGCCCAAGCATCAGGAGACGCAATTCTTCCCCATGAAATGCTTGCTCTCAGCCAAGGAAGAAAAACCAACAACGCGACACTCTTCTTTATTGCTACCTTGCTTTCTTTGCTTACTTCTCTAATAGGAATTAGTGCCGGTTTTCATATGGCTGTTTATTTCTTCCGTCCCGCGCGGCGCGCGGCTGCTCCTCCGTTGCAGTCGCGGAGGCAACGGAGGAACGGCCGCGCGCTCCGGCGGCTCAGCAGCAGCAGCAGCAGCAGCAGCAGCAGCAGCAGCAGCAGCAGCAGCTGTGTCGATCGGTTTTCCGCTCGACTTTCCACTCGCTCTGCGTCCCCTTGTCCCTGTCACACGCACTTCACTCTACTGCCGTGCCGTCGCGTCCCTGTCTCCGCCTGTCGCAGCCCGGCTCATGCCGCGTCCTGCAGGGCGCCCCTCGGCGGGGCCGCCCCGTGCCCGGCGCTGCCCGGCCCGCCGCGGTGCCGCCTCCGCCGGCTTGTCTCCGTACTGGCTGTGGCGGCGATGGCAGAGCCTCTCGCTCTGGTGCTGGCGGAGCAGCAGCGCCTTTTGGCTCCGCCTGGCGCAGGCCCTGGCTCGGGCCCGGCCCCGAACGAGGCCCCTCCCGCGGCTCGGCCCGCAACCGCCCCGCTGCCGCCCGGCTCCCGCCCCGTCGCCGGCAGCATCGCCGGCAGCTTCCCCGGTGCGAGCTCCGCCGCTCGTCAGCTCGGCCGCCGGCGCCGAGCCGCCGGAGCCCGGCGCGGCTCGGGAAGCAGCAGCGCCCGGGGCGGTCGGGTGGCCCGGGCAGAATGCCGAGAGCGCGGTGCCGCCCGCGCGGGCGGAGAAGCCTCCCCTGGAGCAGCTCTACCGGGAGGGCCCGCTGCTGGGGAGCGGCGGCTGCGGCAGCGTTTACTCCGGGACCCGGCTCGCCGACGGCGCCCCGGTAAGAGACGGGGCCGGGCCGGAGAAGGGCGGAGAGGGGCGGCGGGCGGCGGGCGGCGGGCGGCGAGCTCAGCCCGGCACTGGCCTTGGCTTGCAGGTGGCCATCAAGCGAGTGTGCCGGGATCGCATCTCGGAGTGGGCGCGGCTGGTGAGTGAGCGGGGCCAGCGGGAGAAGGCGGCGGGGCGTGCCGGGCGGGGCTAAGGCGAGGCCCGGCAGAGTGGGAGGCGGGACGCTGCGAGGGGAGTGAGCGTGGAGTGAGCGGGGGCCGCGGAGCGTCCCGGGCCGGGCGATGGCGAGCAGCGGTGGGGCCGGGCAGGGGGTGCCGAAGGCGCGGCGCAGCAGCGGCCCCGCTGAGGGCATGGGCGTTCCCCCGCAGCGCAACGGCGCCCTTGTGCCCCTGGAGCTGGCGCTGCTCTGGATGGTGTCGTGCCCCGGCTTCCGCGGCGTCGTGCGGCTCCTGGACTGGTTCGAGGTGGCCGACGGCTTCGCGCTGGTCATGGAGCGTCCGGAGCGCTGTCAGGACCTCTGGTACTTCCTGGACGAGCGGAGGTTCCTGACGGAGCCCGTGGCGCGGGGGCTGTTCCGCCAGGTGCTGGAGGCCGTGCGGCACTGCACCAGCCGCGGCGTCCTGCACCGCGACATCAAGGCCGAGAACGTCCTCGTCGACCTGACCAGCGGCGAGGCGAAGCTCATCGACTTCGGCTGCGGCACGCTCCTCCAGGACACGTTCTACACCCGAATGTCAGGTGAGCCCAAAGCCGATGCCCGGCCGCGCAGCGGAGCGTCCCCCCTTTGCTGGCACTGGGGGAGGGAGGGAGGGAGGCAGCGAGGGAGGGAGGGATCGAGGGAGGGAGGGATCGAGGGATCGAGGGAGGGAGTCCTCCTTCAGCCGGCTGCAGCCAAGTTGCTTTTCGGCAGAGCAGGGCAGGGGCTGGCTCTTGTGGAACGGGAGCTGTCTGGGAGGGAGCAGCACGGGCCTGATGAGCTGTGCCCATGTCCCATAGGAACGCCGGAGTACAGCCCGCCGGAGTGGATCCTCTTTGGCTGCTACCATGGCCAGCCAGCCACTATCTGGTCCCTGGGCATCCTGCTCTTTGAAATGGTCTGCGGGCACCTTCCTTTCAACACGGATGAGGACATCGTCCGGGGCCAGCTCTTCTTCCCGGCCCGAGTGTCTCAAGGTGGGGATGCGCCTTCAAGGCACGGCAGGAAGAAGGGGCTTGGGAGAGGGCAGGTGGCACGCAAGCGTCCTGCTCTTGCAGCTAGGGAGGAGGTTGGTCTCCTGGGCTTAGCTGGAGGAGGTGGTCCGCGTGCCTCTGTGCTGCTCTGCTGCGAAAGGGAGGATCGATGGGAATCGCTCGCTGGGGTGCAGCTCCGAGCACTCCTAGTGTGGCCTGGGCACCGTGGAATCTGGGAGAGCACGGACAGGAGCCTTTTCCCGCTGACCAGCGGTTTCTGGTTTCTCTCTCGCTAGAGTGCCAGCACCTCATCAGGTGGTGTTTATGCATGGACCCCGCAGACAGGCCAGCCTTGGAAGACCTTTTTGAGCACTCTTGGCTGCAGGACCGTCCCCTGGCCCAGGAGACAGCAGAGATCCATCCCTCTGCCCAGTAGGATCCAGGAGCCCAGCAAGCAGCAGCTGCACGCTGCTTCGTGGCGCTGGAAGCAAAGGCCAGAGGGTTTCCCTGCGGCCGCGGCACGGAGGAGAGAGCGCAGCCGAGGAGACGCTGCCGCTGCTCCTGGGCGAGTCGTGGAGAGAGCGGCTCAGTGCTCCCCGTCCTGTTGGAGCAGTCGTGGCAGTGCGGTGAAGTTGCCACGGACTGGAAAAGGGGAAACGTCCCCCCGCAGCTCAATGGCATCGTGATGTCCCCGCAAGCCGAGGCACAGCAGGCGTGTGGCGTGTTGTCCTGGAGCACGACGCGGAGCCGGAGAACACCGTCCTGGAGCCGGCCGCCGGCGGGGCAAAGCCCATTGGCCTTGGTTGCGGCCCCTTCCTGGAGGACACGCTCGGCACCACGATGAAATCAAGATGAGTGCACAGTTGCTTTTTGGCGGGACAGATGTTGGGGAAGGGGAGCCGGCTCCCGGCCTTGCTGACAGCTTCTGCCGGGCAGCCTGAGCGGGGCTGGGGCGGGGGGAGCCAGCCTGACAAAAGCATCCATCCACGGGGATGGGGGGCAGCAGAGGGGCACGGGTCCCGAAGACGTGCCCCAGCTGCTCTGCTTGGCAGGCCCTTGAGGAAGGGGTGGGCTTCCAGGTAGGAAAGGTGGGGATTTTCCCCACCCGTGGAGAGGTTTACTGATTGCATGGAGCGGTCAGACCCTCCCCAGGCCCATGATGTGGCAATAACCTTGGGCGCTTTTTCTTGTTTCCAGGTCTTGTTTTGAATTGACGTTCATGCAGTTGTTCTTTGTTCTTTCCAGGAAGATTGCACCCGGTGGCCGGACCAGACGGGGAAGCGCTGGCAACGTCCGTGGAGTGCGTCCAGTGCCAGCGCTGCCCCGGGGGGCCACGGTCTGCGAGGACATCCCCTTCAAGACGGACGAGGGCCTGGTGCGGGAGCAGCTCCTCTCCTGGCAGCAGGTGTCCGGAGGTGGGTACCCGGCTCCACAGCACGGGTGGCAGAAGGGCTTTGGGCAGACGGCAGCGGGCACACCAGCATCCCGCTCTTGCAGCTGCTGAGGAGCTTGCTGTGGCGTGCTTCAGCGGAGGAGGTGGAACGTGGCCTGTGATGCCTTTTTCTGGTCTTAGGAAATAAAGGCTCAGACACGGTGAAAGGGTTGGGGCTTGTTTCCCTCGGTATTTTAATAGGATCCCGTTGGATGGCTTCTGCCGTCCAGGTAGAACACGCCGCAAAAGCCCCGTCCCCCCAGTCGAGTGTGCAATTAAAGACTCTACACCTTAGCATATCTACCAGGAGGGCCCAAGAAGGGGCCTGGGTGGGCTAACTTCTAGTTTACAAAATCCGTCCTACTAGGAGACCTTGAGGGCTTACGAAAACAGGGTGTTTGGCCTTCTAACTCTACGTGGCTTCAGGGGTGTTTAGTCTACTGGCCTGCTAAACACCATGAAACCAGGCTAAACTATCACCTAAAGCATCACAAGTATGCATGCTAATACTTGTGAATATAGGGAACAGTGTAAGAAATATTCAGAAGAAAAGCAGAAAAAATCCTTCAGGCATCACGGGCCATGCTGCTCTCCTGTAAAAACGGACAATGGCTCGGGAGCTTAGGGCTCTGAGCACAGCCAGCAGTCTGGGCTGGGCACAGGCCGTGCTGGGACAGGGGGGACAGGAGCCTTCTGCGACTGAGCGTGCCTTTCTGCTTTCTCTCGCCAGGGCGCCAGTACCTCATGCCATGGAAACAGCACCGCTCAGCCTGCGAAGCCGGGAGGGCTGGGGGGTGGCGGGTGTTAATTTGCTGTCAAAAATACATCTTTTTCTTGTTGTCATCGGAGCGTTGCTTTAATCCTTTTCCAAGCTTTTGGTCCCCTTCCTCCAGCGTAATCTTCTCGTGTCCTTCCTCAGCCATTTGATGGCATTTGGCAGGGGTGGCTTAAGCAAGGTAAAAAATTCAAAACCAGCTCCCATTGCCAACTGCAGCAGCGCCTTCAAGAAGCCCGAATAGCTTCCGGATAAAAAGGGAATATGGGGAGATGGGACATCCTTCTTGTATCCTTTGTCTCCCCAGGAGCCCCTGGGGAAGAGAAATGCCTACACGGGCTTTCTGGGACTCCTTCCCAGGCAGCCCTTCCCTCACTGCCTGGCCTCATTTGCTCCGCAGGCTTCGCTAGCTCACTCAACTCACAGGAGCCCTGGTGGGAGGAAACGCTGGCCGGCGTGGGGCTGCTGGATCCCCGTCTCATCTTGATTCCATTTGCCTTGCTCTGCCTCCTAATTGTTTCTTTGTACTTGAGAGTTGTAAGGAAGTAGTGCCTGTAAGTGAAGTTCCTTGGGATCTGGTGAAAGCTTTCTGGGTTCTTTTTGGAGATGATGGGTTTGAGATCAGTTGGAAGTGAAGTCTTGTAAAGTTGAGGTCTGCTTAAGCTGAAAAGCTGTTCAGTGTTGTTGCTCTGCTAAATGCTTGCCTTTACCTTCTAAGCTTCTTTGTTGCTAAGTGTGAGTGCTGCTAAGTGAGGTGCTAAAGGGCCTTTAGGCCATGTTCTTGTGATCCTTCCTCTTGATATCACCTTCCCAAAGACACACAAACACACACACACACACACACACACACACACACACGCTCACACACACACAGAGGTGCATGCAGAGAGAGAGATGATTTTCATTTGATTTGACTTTGGATCGCCTGAGGCTGGATTTTAGTCTGTTGCTTTTCCTGGCTGTTCCTTAAGCATGGTGGAAGTAGTAGAGAGAAGCTTGGCAAAGAACCTTGTCCTGCTGTGGCTTCGATAGGAAATCTTTCTTTGCTGAGAGCTTTGCCATGATTCTTGAAGTGGGGTTCAAATGGCAGTGTCTTCTCATGCCTTTAGCAGTGTGGAAAGGCCTGGGATGTTGGCACGAGCCTCCTGGGGCTGCCTGTGAGCTGCAAGTCCCTTTGGAACTTGGAGCTGTGTGGGCTGTCAGGCAGGAGCTGGTGTGACAGCATGTGAAGTGGTGGCTCTTAAGCAGAGTGCAAAGTGCAGGTGTGTCTGGCGAGAGCCCCTGAGAGCGGCTGTGAGCTGCGGACTCCTTGGCAGGCTGGAGGCAGGTGGGATGGGAGCACTGAGAGGCTGTTGTAGGCTGTGATCTGGGTGGGCTTTGGCAAATGGGAGCGTGCTGGGATGTGGGCAGTGAGCTGCTGGGCTTGCGTGTGGCCTGAGTGTTGTTTGGGAGCATGGAGAGGCGTGGGATGTGGCCGTGGAAGCGCAGTGAGTGGCTGTGAGGCAGCGGTGCCTTGTGAGCTGCAAGTGGGCTGGTGTTGCGGTTTAGAGGTTTGGGGAATGAAAAGCAGGCGGAAACACCGATTTGTAGTGGTTTTAATTTGCCTGTTTGAGTTTCTGGCTAAATGCCAGCAGACTTAGGAAAAGGACTTAATTTTAGTTCTGAGATAAGGATTAGAAGTAGGCAAAGCAGGTTTAGACTTTGAGGAATAGAAAGAGAATTGATATCTAATTCTCCTCATTGTTTCTTTGCGCTTGCTGGAACAGGACTGCTTTGCTGTTGCTTTCCTAGAGTGCGCTCCATTGTTCTCCAGTGGGCACTAGCGGCAGCAGGTTTAGCTTTTGGAGCGTGCAGTCCATGATTGGGACGGAGCTGTCTGTGTGCACTCATTTGTCGTGCTGAAGCATTGGTTTTCTGGACCCAGATGAGCTTGGCTGTGGTAGTTTGAAAGCAAATCAGTGAGAGGCTCAAAGTCAGAACTACAATTTAATAGGAAAAATGTAGTAATACAAAAAAAGAAAAAAGAAACCACTGACAGAGTCAGAATACAACCTGACACCCTGTCGGTCAGGGTGTTGGTAGTAGTCCACTTAGAAGGTGGTTGCAGTCCTCTGGGAGTGATAGATGCGGTCCTGTTGAAGCAATGATCCTGAGAAAGGTGTAGTTCTCCTCTGAAGGTCCAGTGGTGGTGTAGAAGGGTGTGGTCTTCCTCTGGGAATCCCGTGGAAAAAGCTGCCTATGGTGCTTCAAATCTCCGTTTCTATGCAGATCGGGATACATTGGTTCCTCCCGCTGGGCGGGGCATCTCACAATGGGATGATGAGCCACTCTCTGCAATGTTTGGGGTGAGTGAAGTGCCCATCCGGCCCCAAGGACTGGCCCATTAGCACACCATTCTGCAGCCATCAGGAACACAGCCACGCCCGGCCCCCAGCATCCCACGAAGATGGTGATAGAATACAGACCATTGTAACCTAAGACAAAATAGAACACTGCATGGTAATGCAATAGTTCTCATAGGCTGGATGCAAATGTTATAAGATTTATAGTTTGTTCTAGATTGGTTACTGAAAATAAGAATATACAGCACAGAAGATGATTATTTGTATTGTAAGAGACAAGCTCGCTCACTCAGCTTCCTTAGATCCTCGCTTTTAGCTCTCTTAGCTCATCTTTTCGATCTCTTCTCTCCTCTCTTGCCTCTCTGCCCTGCTCCGGACTGCGTCTGGCAGCCCCCAGCAGGTCTCCTAAACTTACATCTCTTCACAATAAACTTCATGCTCTACAACCCGACTGCAGAGATCTCTCGTCTGTCCCGACCGTCCGAAACCGACCCGCAAACTCCACACTGGGGTACGGGGCTGTCCCCACTCTACACTGGGGTACGGGGCTGTCCCCAATCTCCATGAGGCACGGGGCTGTCCCCGCTGTCCCTGGGGCACGGGGCTGTCCCTGGGGTACAGGGCTGTCCCCGCACTCCCTGGGGCACGGGGCTGTCCCCGCTCCCTGGGGTCGGGGCTGTCCCTGGGGTACGGGGCTGTCCCTGGGGTACGGGGCTGTCCCTGGGGCACGGGGCTGTCCCCGCCAGTCCCTGGGCAGGAATAGCAAAGGGAACCAGGAGCACCAACCTGGTTGGAGTGCCCAGGGTTGGAGAGAAATCCTGAGATGCAATTTCGCCTGAAATCTGAAAATTAGGAGATATAAATAAACCACAGAAAGGGGCGGGGGGGGAATGTTGGACTGAACCAAAGAACCTCAGGTGATTTTGTATTTTTCTCCGAGCTCTGAACTGTAGTCATGTGTGGAGGGAACTGAAGTCCCACTGAGTGGAAAAAATGCTCCTCTCTTTAATCTTAGCTCTATCAGCAACAAATGCCCTCTCAGGAACTGGGGAGTTTGTCTTGTGCCCCAGGCAATGTTTTCTCTCCACTCTGACTCCAATCCCTTCAGCCAAGCACTTGAAACCCTGAGAAAGGGACCAACTGCACTTTTTTTAGCATTGTTCTGCCAAACTTCATTCAAAAGCATTTGCCAAATATTAGGGCTTTGCAGTTCACAAGCGAATATCCTATTCCTGATTTTTCTTTCTACAATACTGAAATAGTTTTTAAAAGCAATAAATATTATAGCAGTCAGTGAGTAAAATGATAGTGCCATCCTTTTTAAGTGCTCCTTTACACCCCATATTCTGAAATGAGCTGTGGTAGGGACAGCACCACGGGTCACTCAAGAAGAAAGGAGGACTCGTCTCCTCCTAAGAGGAAAGGCTGGTGAACGGACACACCTGGAAAATGGATGAAGGAATTAATCCCTGGGATTGCGGGCAGAGTGATTGGGACAGCACAGAATTGTAGGGCTGGGGCTTCTCAGCAGTCTCTTAATCCAGCTTTCCCCAGAAGCAAAAACCAGAACATCCCTGAAAGACCCTTCTGTCCTCTGTCCTGATTTTTGTCATGCTGACTTTAGTTAAAGCCAGAGTCTGTTAGACTTCACTTTTCTCCACTGGTCAGTCACAAAAAGCATTTCCACCTAGCAAATGCTGCATTCTAATATTTGGAAATCATGGTTTTATCTCGTGTGCAGCTTTGCAGTGAAGGCATTGCTACAGAGGAACCCTTGACGTCCTCTCCAGGTGATATTTCCAGGCTTGCCAGTTGGATTGAGTCAAAGCTTGTCATCTGCTACTTAAAACTGGGGCAGCCTGGCCGTGCTCTGAGTCACTCACACAGGGAAGAGAAAGCACGGATTGGATTCGCTGCTAAGACTGAAATCCAAAAGGAAACAAAGACTAGGAAATGCAGGAAGATCCAGTCTAATAGTGAGAAAAGAAGAACCACGAAAACACACCTGACACGTGGCCCTGGTGTTTAGATGGGACAAATCTCATCTGTTGAAGCGAAGGGTCAACACAGGCCAAGGTTCACCCACGCTGCCCCTTTGCCTTGTACAGAGATCTTTCAAAATATCTCCGGTTCCCCTTCCGATCCATTCCATTTCCAGGGAGATGGGCCAGACACCAGCTGCTCCTGTTTGGGCAGCTGGGGGTTAACCAGATCTTGTGCTGCAGCAGTTTTGCTTTTGATACCTACATGCCAAAGGCAAGCGAGAGTATCACCCCTGGAACGTGTTTTCTAGAACAATACACAAACCCCTAATGCAACTGCATTTAGGGTAAAACCACAATGAAATGAGCCTTTGAGCAATATTTTTAGTGATATTTTCTTCATCAATCACAACTGGAGAGAGAGGGAGAGTGAGACACAGAGAGAGAGAGAGAGAGAGTTCACCTGACATTTGAGATGCAGCATTGAGCTGTAGAGCAGAAGTGCATTTGGTGTCTGTCTCAGTCACCGCTTGATTCTCAGGAGCTTTAATGATGCAAGAAATCCCAGTCTAAGCTTGTCCATCCCTCCTCTCCCCCCAGGGAGCATCATTCAGAACCCCTCTCCCTTCTGCAATCACCTGCGCCAAGCCGCTTGCTTTCGGGGCCTGCACAGATACTCGGAGGCTGCCAGGTACTTCTGCTGCTCGGGCTCCCACAGGGCTCCTCTGCATCCCCTTCCTGCAGCTCCCGGCAGTGACACATCCTCCAGGAGCCAGGCTTTTCCCAAATCCACGGGAGCTTTGCACTGGCTTTGTGTGTGTGTGATCTCAGGGGCAGCAGAGCTCCAGCCCTCCCAGCTGCTGTAACATGAGTAATCCCAAGTGCAGCCCTAAACGACACCCGGGGCTGTTTGCAGGCAGGGACTTTAGGGAGCTAGAAATGTGTTTGCTGATGCTTGTCTGGAAGCTGGGCAAGGGCTGAGAGCTCTGTGTGAGCTTTTGTATAAAGCTGCCACGAGGCTCTTTGAACAGGACCTCCTTTCAGTGCGGCCACAGAGCCCTTCTGTGCCTGCACACTCCTCTCTCTGCTTGTGTCCCCAGAAGTGCCGTGGTGGCGCAGTGTCCGTACGTCCTGGCCGAGGGCGCGGGGCTGGACACCAGTGACCTCCTCCAGCTGGACTGGCAGGTGACACCCGACAGCCTGGGGAGGAATCCCAGCATGGGCCAAGCTGGGAGGGACCCACAAGGATCACCGAGAGCAGCTCCTGGCCCTGCACAGGGCCATTCCCAGGAGTCACACCCTGCGCCTGGGGGTGCTGTCCAACTGCTCCCGGAGCTCTGTCAGGCCTGGCGCTGTGACCACGTCCCCAGGGAGCCTGTTCCAGTGCCCCACCACCCTCTGGGGAAAGAATCCATTCCTAATAAATATCCATTCCTAATATCCATTCCTAATATCCATTCCTAATATCCATTCCTAATATCCATTCCTAATATCCAAATATCCTAAAGCTCCCCTGACACAACAATTCTGGACGCGGCTGCTGAAGGCATTTTTTATTAAGTCTTCCTGAGGTGATTTTCAGAGAGCACGGGATCACTTTTTCTCCCCATCTGAAAGACAGTTTCTCTTGTCCTTGTCTCCTCCCTGAAGACAGAAGGTCATGGAGTCTCCATCCAAACCACCTGGTTGTTTGGTTTGGGTTTTTTTAACCAGCCTCTAGCCAACATGAAATGTCTCATTTCTTTGCCCTTTTTTAGGCCATGACTCAAGAAGCCCTCAGTGGAGAAGTTTCTTTTTCTGTTCTGCACACACCTTTCGAGAAAGAGGACAAGACTGACAAAATAAAGGAGGCCAAGAGAACCTTTGCTGAGAAGCACCCTGATTACGTGCAGCACATATTTACAGGTAACAGCAGGTTTCAGCTGCCCTTCAGCACCGTGGACTCTGTGTGTGGGGCTGAATTCAAAAGAGCTGGAGAGAGTTGGAGAGTTTGAGCTGCTTGGCCTTCAGACCCTTCCACAGCGCTGTGGGGAATTGGGCAGGAGATGCTTTATCTCAGGCATCAGCAGAATTTCAGCTGTTGATGCAAAAGGCTGCAGAGCCCTAAGATTCAAAGCCCAGTGAGAGCTGGGTTGGTTCTGCCATCTGTGTTCCGGCAATGTTTCTGGAGACCATTTCACTCCTTCTTAGACTTCCCTTCTCTTTCCCCAAAAAAGAAAATACAGCAGTGGAAATGCTTTTCCTTTCCCTACTGCAGATCCTCATGGAATTCACCTGTTGCCAGAGAGGGCTGAATCTCACCCTGGCCAGCAGTACTTACTGACTCTGGGCTTCAGAAACAAAGAGATTGGGAAAATCGTGCCCAAGTCTGTAACTCAAAACCTGCCAGCCTTTCTAGGTGTGCCAACTTGCAGAAGAACTGGCCTGGCTCAGGGGTGACCCCCAAAATCCTTACTAAATGAGGGGGCAAGAGGTGTCACGGGACCCCCTGGCCCATTTCAGCTGCCCCGATGGCCCAGGCAGCTCTTCCCATCCCCTCACTCCTCCTCCAGCTCACCCAACATCCTGCCAGATCCCCTAAAGGAAAGGGAGATGAATAAACACAGCCTCTGTGGCTCTGTAATTTCACTAACTAGGCCAGAAAACAACTTTCAGTCCCAGCGTGGAGGAAGAAGCAGAAACATTTTGGCAGAACACTGGGGAAAGATCATGGCAGCCGTGGCTTTTATAGGAAGCACCAAAATAAAGGTGAGTGTCCCCTTTCCTTCCTGGTCCGTGGTGTGTGGGAAGCACGCGTGCTTTTGGGGGTAATTCCTGCTGCACGGGCTCCTCCAGGGTCCAGGAATGCTCTGTGAATTGCATTAGGAGCAGAGCTCCAGACGGTTCAGACACTTTTGAGAAGGACTCCTAATGACTTAAGAGCGACCACAGTTTCTCCAAAGTCCCTCTGCATGCAATTTCCTCCAATCTTTATGGCCTAGGATATTGTGTCCCTACTTCACACAACCACCAACACAATTACTCACCCATTTCATACCCACAGTAAACTGCACCTCCCACCCAGATCTCCATCAAGAGTTAATCATTGCTACTTGAAGCATTTCTAGTGATTGAAATCCGGATCCCTGTGGAGTGAAGGATGTGAAGTGACTTCTCCATGTGCTACAGTTCTAAGCCAGGTGATGGCAGTTACCTGTGCTCCATCCTTTCTGCCACAATGGACACAGCTTTTAGCGCAATTAGCACAAAGGTCAACAATCAGATCTGCACACAGACGAGACTGTGTCCATGGAATTCCTACATTATTCTCCTGGAAAAAGAAACATGAGCTAGAGATCCATGGAAGCACAGAATTGCTCCTTCTAGAGGGCAGCTGCTGGAGCAGCAGCGAGCGCCAGAACTCAGCCCTCAGCAGAGGGGAAGGAGTGCAGGGCTTCACCAAAATCATCCCCAGTGGCGTGAGGGAAGTGGAGTGGATGGAGGGCAGATTTTGCAGCGCTTTTCTGAACCCCCTTGCTCTTGGCTTTGATGACCAAAAGCCCCAGCTCCTGATGTGCAGAGTAATGCAAGTGGCAGCTCTGGGAAAGGGGAGGATCTGTTCCTGCTGGGGGCATTCCCTTCCATGCACTTGGAGAAGCTACAGCTACAAACAGTGTGGATGGGATACTGGATACACAGCAAAATCCTGGTCTTCTGAAAGCCCCAGAAAAACGGCAATTTGTACATTTTTTGGACCCCCCCAATTCTCTCTTTGCTTTTGGAGGTGAGATTCCTCTATTGCAAGTGCCGCAGTCTCAAGAGAGTAACAGGAAGAGAAAAATCTTTGAAATCAGGCAGGTTTTACAGTCCCCATGACTCCCCTCTTCTGTAAAGGATTTTGGAGGAACAGGATCACACAGTGCAAGCAGAGATAAGCAGTGAGGTCTGGTTTCCAGGGCACAGGGAGAAGAAACCCATCCTGTCGGAGATGAGAGCAGAGTGCCCAAGGCAGTGCCCACTGCAAGCATTTGCACCACATCATTTATACACAGCCCGCTCTGGCCAAGATGGGAAGGGAAGGCTGAACGTGCCTCAAGCCTGCCACGCTCCTGGCTGCCTGGAGGCCAGAGAGCACCTCTGCAGGCTTCAGCTCCTGCAGGGTCTGTCACTGGAACCATGGATGGGCCAGTCTGCACCCAAACCATGAGCTGACACCCTGCATGCTTTGCTCAGCCTCCCCCCTGACACTGGAAAAGCCATCAGGTGATGGTCAGTGGAGGGGGTGATGGCAAAGCCCCTCCCAAAGGAGAAAACTGCATTTGTGTTTGTTATCTGCTGTCTCCCCTTCCCGCCTACCGTGACATCTTTATTTTCCCTGTCCTCCTGGAGAGCTCATGGCAAGAAAGTATTTTTGTTGCCCCTCCAAAGCCTGTCCCAGCAGCATGGCCTGAAAGGTGCTGGAAGGATGGCCCACTGCTGAGAGCAGGAGCAGCACAAACACAGATGAGAAGCCTCGAGGCACAGGAATCCGAGGATCAGGGTGCTCCCTGTGCCTCCCCTCTCACCTCCTCTCTTTTCCCGGGCAAACAGGATGAGCGTGGCCCCTGTGCTCGGGCCATCGAGCAGCTCCACCACGCCAGCCTGCTCAGCCACCTGCAGAGAGGGGAGGAACAGGCCCAGGGGACGAGCCGGGCAATGGCCGAGCTGGCGACTGTTCCCTACCTGCAGAGAGTCTCTCAGGAGGATGACAAGCTGGTAGGTTTTGATTTCCAACACTTGTTTAGGCCTCTGAAGGCTGAGAGACAGAGCAGGAAGGGCCAGGGCAGAGTTCTGGACTTCCACCCTGTGCCCTGAAGTCCTTGGCCCAATGTGGGGACCTGAAAGAGCTCTCAAATTCTCCTTCAGTGCTGAACACCTGCAAGGGTGACTGACAGAACCACCAGGGCTCACCTGTCAGTATCTACTGAAAATCCCTTCTCTGCCCCCAAAACCTCCCCAGATCAGTCTGGACAAACGATTGCAATGATTCAGCTCATGCTGCCTTGACATCTGTGACCTCAGAGGGCACTTGCAGCAAAACAGCCTGAAACTGGGTACAGCTGGGAAGGAGAGGGGGAGAGGAGGGAAAGCTGATTTCTGTGCTGGGTCCATCCACCACACGCTGCCTGCATCAGAACAAAGCTGTCTGTCTACTCATGGCAGCTTGTCAGACCTGCTGCAGAGGTGCCCCAAGTCGGTGAGGAATCTGAGGCTGCTGAGGAACACGGACTGGGCCCTTGGCTGGCCCAAGGCAGCTCCAGCAAGGGCCAGCAGTGGGACGATGGCCGGAGCCAACGAGGGCAGAAGTGGTGGCACCCAAGGGGGCTGGGAAAAAAGAGGAGGGGGAAACATCTCCTTGCTGTGCATCAGTGGACAGACGGTGTCTCTCCTCGTCCCCTGAAGGGAGGCCTTTGGGGAAGCCTTTGGGGAAGCCTTTGGGGAAGCCTCGTGCCTCCAGTGGTGTTGGGGCACACCTGGGAATGTTGGTATCTACAGACACAGTGCTAGCAGATCCTAATTCCTTGAGTAAAACGCTTGGGAAGAGACTCCAAAAACTTCTGTTTGGATTCACTTTAACTTAACATTTTGGAAGAGAATTTTTTAGAGTACAGCAATAGCACAAGTCTCAAGTACCAGTTCTCCCCAGTTTGTTCCTTAACACTGATGCTAAGGGCACGACACCCTGGATCCAACCCTTGTCTCTCTGTCTCTGGATTAATTTTCCTGAACCATTTTCCAGGGGTTGGGAAGGGTGCAGGGTGAGGCAATGCCAGGACTACCCTGGAAGGGGACTGTGGGGAGGCAATACTGCTGAATTTTAGATCCACACGAATGCAGTGCAAGGGCTGAAGCAAAGATGAGCTGGCTGTGCTCACTGTGTGAAAGACGAGTCACAAAACCATCAGAGTGCCAAGGATTTGAATTAGGGTTCAATTTGTGTATTCAGAGAAGTGATTTCTCTGTGGATTGGACGCTGATTGATTGTATCTCGGTGCCACAGCTGCAGTCACTGATGGCAGACGCCGTGGACATCCTGGCAGGAAGAACTGGAGAGTGTGTGTGGACTAAAATACAGAAGGTAACAGCAAAGGGCAGGAGAGCAGCTCGCTCCTCGGGCAGGAAATGTCCCTGGGTCTGGTCTGGTCAAAAGGCAGAAAACAGAAGAGGTGCCAGGTGAAACCTGACCCTGTGCCTCGACCTCTGCCCGTGCTCAGGCCAAGCTCATCTGGGTCCAGAAAACCAATGCTTCAGCACGACAAATGAGTGCACACAGACAGCTCCGTCCCAATCATGGACTGCACGCTCCAAAAGCTAAACCTGCTGCCGCTAGTGCCCACTGGAGAACAATGGAGCGCACTCTAGGAAAGCAACAGCAAAGCAGTCCTGTTCCAGCAAGCGCAAAGAAACAATGAGGAGAATTAGATATCAATTCTCTTTCTATTCCTCAAAGTCTAAACCTGCTTTGCCTACTTCTAATCCTTATCTCAGAACTAAAATTAAGTCCTTTTCCTAAGTCTGCTGGCATTTAGCCAGAAACTCAAACAGGCAAATTAAAACCACTACAAATCCGTGTTTCCGCCCGCTTTTCATTCCCCAAACCTCTAAACCGCAACACCAGCCCACTTGCAGCTCACAAGGCACCGCTGCCTCACAGCCACTCACTGCGCTTCCACGGCCACATCCCACGCCTCTCCATGCTCCCAAACAACACTCAGGCCACACCCAAGCCCAGCAGCTCACTGCCCACATCCCAGCACGCTCCCATTTGCCAAAGCCCACCCAGATCACAGCCTACAACAGCCTCTCAGTGCTCCCATCCCACCTGCCTCCAGCCTGCCAAGGAGTCCGCAGCTCACAGCCGCTCTCAGGGGCTCTCGCCAGACACACCTGCACTTTGCACTCTGCTTAAGAGCCACCACTTCACATGCTGTCACACCAGCTCCTGCCTGACAGCCCACACAGCTCCAAGTTCCAAAGGGACTTGCAGCTCACAGGCAGCCCCAGGAGGCTCGTGCCAACATCCCAGGCCTTTCCACACTGCTAAAGGCATGAGAAGACACTGCCATTTGAACCCCACTTCAAGAATCATGGCAAAGCTCTCAGCAAAGAAAGATTTCCTATCGAAGCCACAGCAGGACAAGGTTCTTTGCCAAGCTTCTCTCTACTACTTCCACCATGCTTAAGGAACAGCCAGGAAAAGCAACAGACTAAAATCCAGATCAGGCAATCCAAAGTCAAATCAAATGAAAATCATCTCTCTCTCTGCATGCATCTCTGTGTGTGTGTGTGTGTGTGTGTGTGTGTGTGTGTGTGTGTCTTTGGGAAGGTGATATCAAGAGGAAGGATCACAAGAACATGGCCTAAAGGCCCTTTAGCACCTCACTTAGCAGCACTCACACTTAGCAACAAAGAAGCTTAGAAGGTAAAGGCAAGCATTTAGCAGAGCAACAACACTGAACAGCTTTTCAGCTTAAGCAGACCTCAACTTTACAAGACTTCACTTCCAACTGATCTCAAACCCATCATCTCCAAAAAGAACCCAGAAAGCTTTCACCAGATCCCAAGGAACTTCACTTACAGGCACTACTTCCTTACAATTCTCAAGTACAAAGAAACAATTAGGAGGCAGAGCCAGGCAAATGGAATCAAGATGAGACGGGGATCCAGCAGCCCCACGCCGGCCAGCGTTTTCTCCCACCAGGGCTCCTGTGAGTTGAGTGAGCTAGCGAAGCCTGCGGAGCAAATGAGGCCAGGCAGTGAGGGAAGGGCTGCCTGGGAAGGAGTCCCAGAAAGCCCGTGTAGGCATTTCTCTTCCCCAGGGGCTCCTGGGGAGACAAAGGATACAAGAAGGATGTCCCATCTCCCCATATTCCCTTTTTATCCGGAAGCTATTCGGGCTTCTTGAAGGCGCTGCTGCAGTTGGCAATGGGAGCTGGTTTTGAATTTTTTACCTTGCTTAAGCCACCCCTGCCAAATGCCATCAAATGGCTGAGGAAGGACACGAGAAGATTACGCTGGAGGAAGGGGACCAAAAGCTTGGAAAAGGATTAAAGCAACGCTCCGATGACAACAAGAAAAAGATGTATTTTTGACAGCAAATTAACACCCGCCACCCCCCAGCCCTCCCGGCTTCGCAGGCTGAGCGGTGCTGTTTCCATGGCATGAGGTACTGGCGCCCTGGCGAGAGAAAGCAGAAAGGCACGCTCAGTCGCAGAAGGCTCCTGTCCCCCCTGTCCCAGCACGGCCTGTGCCCAGCCCAGACTGCTGGCTGTGCTCAGAGCCCTAAGCTCCCGAGCCATTGTCCGTTTTTACAGGAGAGCAGCATGGCCCGTGATGCCTGAAGGATTTTTTCTGCTTTTCTTCTGAATATTTCTTACACTGTTCCCTATATTCACAAGTATTAGCATGCATACTTGTGATGCTTTAGGTGATAGTTTAGCCTGGTTTCATGGTGTTTAGCAGGCCAGAGACTAAACACCCCTGAAGCCACGTAGAGTTAGAAGGCCAAACACCCTGTTTTCGTAAGCCCTCAAGGTCTCCTAGTAGGACGGATTTTGTAAACTAGAAGTTAGCCCACCCAGGCCCCTTCTTGGGCCCTCCTGGTAGATATGCTAAGGTGTAGAGTCTTTAATTGCACACTCCACTGGGGGGACGGGGCTTTTGCGGCGTGTTCTACCTGGACGGCAGAAGCCATCCAACGGGATCCTATTAAAATACCGAGGGAAACAAGCCCCAACCCTTTCACCGTGTCTGAGCCTTTATTTCCTAAGACCAGAAAAAGGCATCACAGGCCACGTTCCACCTCCTCCGCTTAAGCACGCCACAGCAAGCTCCTCAGCAGCTGCAAGAGCGGGATGCTGGTGTGCCCGCTGCCGTCTGCCCAAAGCCCTTCTGCCACCCGTGCTGTGGAGCCGGGTACCCACCTCCGGACACCTGCTGCCAGGAGAGGAGCTGCTCCCGCACCAGGCCCTCGTCCGTCTTGAAGGGGATGTCCTCGCAGACCGTGGCCCCCCGGGGCAGCGCTGGCACTGGACGCACTCCACGGACGTTGCCAGCGCTTCCCCGTCTGGTCCGGCCACCGGGTGCAATCTTCCTGGAAAGAACAAAGAACAACTGCATGAACGTCAATTCAAAACAAGACCTGGAAACAAGAAAAAGCGCCCAAGGTTATTGCCACATCATGGGCCTGGGGAGGGTCTGACCGCTCCATGCAATCAGTAAACCTCTCCACGGGTGGGGAAAATCCCCACCTTTCCTACCTGGAAGCCCACCCCTTCCTCAAGGGCCTGCCAAGCAGAGCAGCTGGGGCACGTCTTCGGGACCCGTGCCCCTCTGCTGCCCCCCATCCCCGTGGATGGATGCTTTTGTCAGGCTGGCTCCCCCCGCCCCAGCCCCGCTCAGGCTGCCCGGCAGAAGCTGTCAGCAAGGCCGGGAGCCGGCTCCCCTTCCCCAACATCTGTCCCGCCAAAAAGCAACTGTGCACTCATCTTGATTTCATCGTGGTGCCGAGCGTGTCCTCCAGGAAGGGGCCGCAACCAAGGCCAATGGGCTTTGCCCCGCCGGCGGCCGGCTCCAGGACGGTGTTCTCCGGCTCCGCGTCGTGCTCCAGGACAACACGCCACACGCCTGCTGTGCCTCGGCTTGCGGGGACATCACGATGCCATTGAGCTGCGGGGGGACGTTTCCCCTTTTCCAGTCCGTGGCAACTTCACCGCACTGCCACGACTGCTCCAACAGGACGGGGAGCACTGAGCCGCTCTCTCCACGACTCGCCCAGGAGCAGCAGCAGCGTCTCCTCGGCTGCGCTCTCTCCTCCGTGCCGCGGCCGCAGGGAAACCCTCTGGGCTTTGCTTCCAGCGCCACGAAGCAGCGTGCAGCTGCTGCTTGCTGGGCTCCTGGATCCTACTGGGCAGAGGGATGGATCTCTGCTGTCTCCTGGGCCAGGGGACGGTCCTGCAGCCAAGAGTGCTCAAAAAGGTCTTCCAAGGCTGGCCTGTCTGCGGGGTCCATGCATAAACACCACCTGATGAGGTGCTGGCACTCTAGCGAGAGAGAAACCAGAAACCGCTGGTCAGCGGGAAAAGGCTCCTGTCCGTGCTCTCCCAGATTCCACGGTGCCCAGGCCACACTAGGAGTGCTCGGAGCTGCACCCCAGCGAGCGATTCCCATCGATCCTCCCTTTCGCAGCAGAGCAGCACAGAGGCACGCGGACCACCTCCTCCAGCTAAGCCCAGGAGACCAACCTCCTCCCTAGCTGCAAGAGCAGGACGCTTGCGTGCCACCTGCCCTCTCCCAAGCCCCTTCTTCCTGCCGTGCCTTGAAGGCGCATCCCCACCTTGAGACATTCGGGCCGGGAAGAAGAGCTGGCCCCGGACGATGTCCTCATCCGTGTTGAAAGGAAGGTGCCCGCAGACCATTTCAAAGAGCAGGATGCCCAGGGACCAGATAGTGGCTGGCTGGCCATGGTAGCAGCCAAAGAGGATCCACTCCGGCGGGCTGTACTCCGGCGTTCCTATGGGACATGGGCACAGCTCATCAGGCCCGTGCTGCTCCCTCCCAGACAGCTCCCGTTCCACAAGAGCCAGCCCCTGCCCTGCTCTGCCGAAAAGCAACTTGGCTGCAGCCGGCTGAAGGAGGACTCTCCCTCGATCCCTCCCTCCCTCGATCCCTCGATCCCTCCCTCCCTCCATCCCTCCCTCCCTCGCTCCCTCCCTCC